>MU853827.1:0-177028 GCA_033297225.1 Diplogelasinospora grovesii | reverse complement strand
CGGTTGGCCCGAAGGCCCACAAATGTGGATGAATGATGATCCATTGATAGAACGGCTGTTCCGAAGCTCCCTCCCATATAGACTGCGCAGGCCAGAAATTAGCCAGCCAGGAGAGAGAACACAAGCAATACACTACTTTGAACCTCAATTGAACGTGTGCAAGTAAGCCGTGACTTCCAACAAAATGGCTATAGGTGATTCTTTAGAATAGGTAGTTAGTGCAGATTAAAAACGGCTCCTACGAGTTTAGAACTTAATGAAAAAGACCGATATTTAAATTCTGAAAAAAGGGTAATAAAGCCAGATCATTTTTAAAACTTGGACAAATATTGGAAGGCTGTAATAATGCCAATTGGTGCAGATATCGCAGAGTGTTTAGGGCCGATATAGCCATTTTGGTGGTGCCAGTGGCCAAAAACGACCAACCTGCCACAGACTAAATTCTAAGGGAAATCTTTAGGGACCCACAGGTACATGAGCACTGGCCAAGTCGCGGGCGCTGCGCCACGGGGGGCGGTGCGCGCAGTGCACGCAATAACACAGACACACCCTCAGAATCTTAGTCTGTGATCCAGAGACTACGGATAAGCACATATTTAACGCGCTAAAAGGGTGGACCGTGTGTTGGCTCTGACATAGCATTCCCGGTCAGGTCCCCGGGGAAGTCGAGCGCACTTCCTGTCATCGATTCCAAGTTTGCAAGTGAAGGGTAATTCACCGCATGAAACCAAAGGTTGCTGCGGGCATGGATATGCGTTTCTTGGCGGCTCCGTTGGCTACTTAACAGCCTGGAGTTTGCTGTTCGGCTTCGAATTCCAGGTTTTACCCCTCCATTTACATACGTTTGGGCCATCACAGCGCGCGTCCCAGCCCGGCGCCCAGGAGATCCCCGCTTGATGCCGTGCGGGGCTGACACAGCCCCACCCGAGGCAACCACACGAATGGAAACACCTTCTAGTTCTGGAATGTTACACTTTGCTGCACGTCTCAGCCGTCCAAGAAGACGAATTCCAAGTACCAGATAATGCACACACCGGAAGCCAGCCCGGTAAGGGTTAGGCAGGGATGCCCTTCGTTATCAGACGGCGCGTCCGAGTTCCACGTTCGTTCAATTCGTCTGGCTTGGCGGGCGGGCGTACCCCTCTCCAAGCAGCCATCGTTGACACACCATCACAGCACACGATGTGTTCTATTGGTTACAGCTCACCGGCGTGGGAGGTCGCAGGACGCCTAGGTCGTCGGAGCTTCAGGGCTGAAGTGACGTCGGTTGTCTGCGAAGCGCCGGACGCGATCCATTGTTGCCGTTAGGTATACCACTCGGTCTTGCGGTGCTCTCCATGCTCGCTCCTGGTACATATAATCCGCTATCTTGCGCTTTCATGCTGTCGCCCTTTCGAATGCCAAAGAAGTGCTTCCAGTGGGTTTAACGTACAGGTCTGTATATATTTGCGTGGCCCTTGCGATTCACCTTGCGCCCCACTGCCCAACAAGTATCGCCATTCCACACCAACAACGTCAAGATGGCTCCCTATATCTGCTCGATCGTCCCACCGTACCTCCTTGAAGGCATCATCCAGTCTTTGGAGTGCGACGAGAAGCATCGCCAGGCCGCCCAGAACTCTCTCACCCATCGCAACAACTACACGGCCAAGCGCTGCGATCGTCTTGCGGCTCTCGCCCAACCCCGCGCCGCACGCGCCCAACACCAGGTCACCACCCAACAGTCGATCGTTCCCGACTTTCTGCTCAAGCAGATTGCCGAGGCCGAGGGAGTGGATGAGGAGACCAAGGCGCGCGCCGAGCGCGACAGGGGGCACATTCAGCTGGTTACCCAGCAATACAAGAAGGCTCTTGCCCCAGAGGCAGAGGGCAGCTCGGGGGAGCAGCATACCCTGGCGGCGGCGGGCAAGAAGACTCCCGGCGTCTACCGTGCTGTATATGACGCCCAGCATACCGAAGACGAGGAGACACTTCCCGGGGAGCTCCTCCGTGTTGAGGGCCAAAAGGCCAGCCTAGACGCCGGCGCCAATGAGGCGTTCGATAACGTTGGCAAAGTTCTGGACTTTTACCTCAAGACGTTCGACTGGAAGAGCATTGACAATAGGAACATGCACGTGCTCAGCTCGGTGCACTTTGGAAAGGAGTACGAGAACGCCTGTGAGTGCTCGGCGGAGGACACCCGCACACAAACAGTATGAGATGTCGCTTATTCTGATGATGGTCGCAGTCTGGGACCCGGATAGGATGCAGATGGTCTTTGGCGACGGCCACGACTTTCTGTACCACTTTACCAAGTGTATCGACGTCATTGGCCACGAGCTGACTGTAAGTTGTCTGTGACGTTCCATGTCTTGACGGCAGAGCGTTGACGATGAGTAGCACGCCGTCACCGAGCACACCAGCCCGCTCGAGTACGAGGGCCAGGCGGGCGCGCTCAACGAGCACATCTCCGACGTGTTTGGCATCATGATCAAGCAAAAGGTAGAGGACGAGACAGCTGACAAGGCCGACTGGCTGATTGGCGAGGGCTGCCTGTTGCCAGATGTCAAGGGCGTTGCGCTCCGTAGCATGAAGGAGCCCGGCACCGCCTACAACGACCCGCGCTTCGGTAAGGATCCGCAGCCCGCCCACATGTCGGGTTACAAGCCCACGACTGAGGACAATGGCGGCGTGCACATGTTCAGCGGCATCCCCAACCGTGCCTTTTACCTGGCTTCGGTCGCCTTCGGTGGCTACTCGTGGGAGAAGGCCGGGCAGATCTGGTGGAAGACGATGAACAGCGGCCGTGTGCCGTCGCGCTGCAATTTCCTGCAGTTTGCCGATGTCACCACCGAGATCGCTGAAGAGCTGTACGGCGACGAGGGCGCCAAGATTGTGCGCCAGGCGTGGAACGAGGTTGGTGTGCAACGCAAGCACTAAATAAATGACGACCTACACATGCGCAGTAAACTTTCCAAGAAGTAGCGTTATCAGCCGGATACAGAATTGAAGCAAGTAAAATTTGCGAAATGTTTTTCTCATTTTTCTCATACATGTGGTGTGAAGGAGCTTTCCAACCTCGCACTGCTTAAACGCGTCGGTTGCGCCAGTGCACGTGCCATGCCCTGTAAATCAGCACCCGTTGCGCTGATGTCGCGCGCGGCATGTGAGAAGCTTGGCTTTCCAGAGGGGCAATAAGGTTATCAGACAAACCATTGCTGCATTGGAGGTGCGTCCGAACAAAGAAACCCATTCCACCTAGGTAGATGAAGCTAACATGAGTACGTAACGTACAGAAAACTCCTGCAGACGTCTGGAAACCGATCGATGTTCCGTCCTTAATCCCAATTCCCCGACCCGAGCTCGACAGGCTTCCCGTTGCGCATATCCTCCATGATCGTCTCGATGCTCCACTCCTCATACTTGTATCCCGGAGGGTAGTTTGGCGGGATGGTGTCGTCCTCGTCGAAGAGTACACCCCTGCGCATGCTCTCGACGATGCGGTCGTAGGTCTCGTAGGCGTAGAGCTCTGGATCGTGTCCCCAGACCCAGCTGGGCAGTTTGGGTTGTGCCCGTCTCGGATCGAGCTTGACCTTGGACCAGTCCGTGTCTTGCAGGAGCTCGGCATTGCTGAACCCGAGCTTCTGGGCGCAGGCGTTACGGATGAAGCGCATGCGAACGTGTGCCCGCACACTCTGGGGGATCTTTTCGCGGCCGCCGATTTGCAGACAACTTGCGAGGGACACGGCATCCTCGATTGCCTGTGTGGCGCCATTACCGCTGGCGGGCAGAAAAGAGTGTGCGGCATCGCCAATGTTGATAACCCGGGCTCCAGGAGACGCCCATTTTGGTTGCGGATTGCGCCAGAACAGCTCGAAATTAACGATTGTGTTTGGCGGTGTCAACCCCACGAGCTCCTTGAACATGGGCGACCAGGGCAATGGGCCGACGCCCTTGTCCATATTGTACAGGACCTCCTGGGCTTCGATGGTGTTGTTCCATGACTCTTTCTCCGAACCGGTTACCTTGACAAGATTAGTGGGAGTGAAGGGGAGGGGAAGGGGGGAAGGGATGTATTACATCGTGATTCATGATCCAGATCATGGTATCTGGTCTGGTGAGCGTCATTGCGTAGGTTCCGGGCCCGAGCCATGTGCGGATGATAGGTTCATCACCGGTCTCTCCCTTCTGCATCTTGAAAAATCCCTTGACCTCTGGATTCTTGTCAAGATGGCGAATGGGAAACGCGGCGCGCCACATTGCGCGACCGGACTTCATGGCTCGCACCTGGCCACCGACGAGCTTTTGGCTCTTGGAGCCGACGCCGTCAGCGGCGATTACCACGTCGGCTTCGTACCGCTCGCCCTGGTCTGTCACAACACTGGCTTTGCCGCGGGCGTCGTCCTCGAAGTAATTGACGACCTTCTTTCCGAACTGGATAGGAATACCCAGGCGCTGCACCTGGTGGACATACATCTTGTACACTAAGGGACGCATCTGGAAGGTGCCAGGAGGTGTGTTGGGATCCAAGCCAGCATCCCGCAAACGGTCCGAGACTTTCCGGGGAGGGATCATGCGCGTGCCATCATGCTTGAATGTCTCGATCCAGGCGTTGTGCATGGATATCTCGTCAAACTCTTTCGCCATCTCGGGCCAGTGCTTGAAGAACTTTGTGGCGGAGAGCCCCATGAAGTACATGTCTCCTATCCTGAAGTTAGTAAACTGGTGAGGAACGGGTAGCGGGGGAACACACCGGCCGTATTGATGTCGTTGTTCCGTTCCAACACCCGCACATTGTGGCCCTTTCGGACGCACTCGATTGCTACCGTCAGGCCGGCTAGGCCGGTGCCGACGATGAGCACATCGATACCCGTTGCCGGATACGAGCCCACCGGCCTTGGGGCGCCGTCTTTGCTAACAGTCATGATTGCTGTCAGAACTGTTGAGTTGAAGTCGGTATGAGGATGCAGGTACCCGACTAGTCTTGAAACTCGGGTACGAGCGTGGCGGGGTTTTTATCCGTGTATAAGGCCGAGTGGTCTCAGTGTCAGGTGAAAATGAAGGGCATGTGAGTGAGACTCGGTCTCAGTCTCATTGTTCTGGGCATGTGTGATCTTCCCCACAAATTCGCGACTGCTCTATCGCCCCTGTGGGGTGCTTCTTCCTTTGGTAACAGTTCACAACAGGGGCGAGTGCCTCAGGCGGCCATTACACTTGAACATGCAAGGGGAAGTCCGGTTAGTGGATTGATCTTAGTAGACCAATTCGCTTTAATTGGAAATTATGATCTCCATGGTAGTTGAACGCTGGTTGGTGGTCTCGACTTTCGATGGAGGACTGCATGAGTTGAGCACTCTTCAAGGATTGCGCTGGCTAAAGCCTCCCGAGATTGTCATCTTTTGCAACGCTTGTTGACGAACGAAGGATGAATGGTGCAGTACTCCAGGGACCTTTTCAAGCTACCTTAGTGTGATCGTTGGACAGCGAAGTGTCCCGTAAATCGGGAGGGAACGAATGCCTCAAGTGCCCGTGAACAGAAGTCGATCTTACGTAGGTACGTAGGTAGATGCAATGAACTGTAGCTTCAGGGGCAAGAGGAGCACGGACCTCGCCCCTGCGCAGTCCTTCACCAGAGTCATCTTTTCTGTGCAACTCGTCCTCCTTTTGCCCAATTGGATTTGCAAATCCCATTCCTTAGAACGCTATTTTGAGCTGGGAAACTAGCCCATTCCCCTTGTCGAACAGCGAATCCTCAGTCGGCTACCAGAATAAGGTTCATCCCAAGTGCTAACGGTCCCACTTTCGCCCACTCTATGACGATGGCTCGATCTTGGAGAAATACCAGTCGTTAGATCGATGACCCTGAAGTGCGAACTACTCGCTGGAATATACTGCTATTTCTTCGGAGAACCCCAGTTCTCGAACTGTGGTCAAGGTCACGGTCGCTGACAACAAACGAGACTACCAGTGAAGCTCGACTCAAAAAATTATCCAAGCATTGCAGTGTGGAAGATTATGTTTGTTGAAGAAGTTATACCTATTGGAACATCTGTTGCAGCTACAGTCCCGAGAGCACTGTCGCCGGTAAGTGGGAGCTGGGCCTAGTTGTGACGTTGACACTGAGAGTAGCACACGTTTCACCTGAACTCTCCCGGTGCCAAACACCACAGTCGAGGTGATAGTAACGTGGACCAGTGATGTGCACTGCACCAGATCGTCGCTTATCTCGCATATCCGCTACGCTAAACCCACTTACTAGTAAGTACCGTTCCCTAGACCAAGCTCTCGGACCATTGCACCGTTCCTGGAACTCAGGAAGGATCTTAGCACCCAAGCAAGCTATTCTGGAGCCCAGCGAGTTCTTAGCAGATGTGACGTCGAGCAACGGTCGGAGAACAGACCAGGCCAATAGCCGTGCGAAAGCAGACAGACAGACGGGATACTTACGTGTCTGAGCAACGCCATTAGGTCGTACGAAGGAACTCTAAGCCTCCTACCACCAATCACCGATGCACACGGCACCTATCTCAGCCTGAGTTTTTAGTGGCTGGGGACTTTGAACCCTCAGACGAACTACGAGCAACCCGCTGCTCGCCACTTCCCGAATATCGCACATGAAGGACGCCTTCCCGAAGTTCTGCCTCGGTATTCTGAGGGGCGGAGGAAGTTGCCGAGTAGGCATCTGTTTGCGTCTCTACCGTGAGGGTTTCTTCGGCATGGGGCTCTTACCTCGCCGATCTTCTCCTTGGCGACCTCCATGTTCACCAAGGCACGCTAGCCATGGCCGGCTGAGTCTTGGCGCTTTGACTGGCTCGTGGCAGATTTGTTTTGCCGATGTAGGTATCTTGGATCGGATGGAGTAGCTCAGGTCGTCAGGGCATCCGGTGCTACCCGCTGTTGACATGGAAGAGTAACCGCCAGCGAACAGTAAGGGGAGTAATAAAGCCGCGAACAGCAAGGCGAGTAATAAAGCCTGACCCAGCAGCTATGCCGACTGTACTTGGTTGTAGTTCCACCTCTTTTGTCCTCGATCTTGCTGCAGTTGTTCAATCTGCTCTTTGCACATCCGGCGCATATCCGTCAGACCTGCGCAGACTACGATGCAGCCAGTTACAGTTGCGGTGCTGGGCATTGTCCTGGTAGGCGTTGCTGTCGTGCACTACATCCAGGCCTTCCGGGCGATCAACGACCCCAATGGCCCACCGGGACCTACACAGTATCCCTTGATTGGGAGGATACACGATCTTCCCATCAACCTCATGTGGCTCAAGTTCAAGGAATGGGCGGACAAGTACGGGGCAGGGGGCTTGTATCGAACTGAGATGTTGGGCTCCAAGTTCATCGTCGTCACGGACGAGAAGGTCGCAGAGGACCTTCTTGTCCGACGCGCCAAGTTCAACTCGGACCGGCCCGTCATAAGGTCCCTCTTCGACTCCAAGAGCACACATGGCTCGATGGAATACCTGCCGTTGATGGGCAGGAACCGTGAGTAAATTATCCAACAGCTCTGTTATGCTTCTTCCGGCGTGTTTCATGGCTGACATCGCCGCGAAGAGTACTGGGCACGCCAAAGGAAGCTCTCACATGCCTACCTTACCGAGGCGACCAATGCCCACTACCATGGGGCCATGTACTTTGAGGCTAAACGATGGCTGGCCAGGCTGATCGCGGACCCAGATGGCTTCCAGTCTTCGCTCGAGGACATGGCATCCAAGGTCATGTGTCAGCTAACATGGGACGACCCGACATTGAGTGAGTACTGCACGAAAAGCGCCTGGGGCCTTCTCACTCAAATGTCGCCGGCCGGTCCCATCACGAACGTACTCACGCCACTATGGCACTTGCCTTGGTTTCTGAACCCGTGGAAGCGGGCCGAGCGCAAGCGTCATGACGAGCAGCAGGCGTGGTGGATGGAGCGGCTGCTATCTGTCCGAAAGAAGATGGCGAGGGGCGAGATGCGGCCTTGCTGGACTCGGCAATTCCTAGAGAAGACGTCACTAAAGACGTCTATCTCGGGCGACTACGAGGCGTCGTCTGTCATCGGCATGCTCGCTCTTGTGGGTATCTTCACTGTGGCGGGCCCACTATCGTACTGGCTCGTGGCAATGGTGCACCATCCTGAATGGCAGGCGGCCGTCCAGCGAGAGATTGATGAGGTGTGTGAGGGGCAGTTACCGACGCTAAGAGACACGCCTAATCTGCCAATTCTGCGCGCCTGCATTAAAGAGACAATGAGATGGAAGCCAAATGTTCCGACAGGTGGGACTCTGCTTTTTCTTGGCATCTGAACTTGTTGCTTACGATACGGTAGGGGTTGCCCACGAGACTGAAAACGACGACGTCTATGACGGCTACTTCATTCCCAAGGGAACAAGAATTCTCCCACTAGACTGGTCTGTAGCTTTGCATTGCCAAGCCTGTCACAATTGAGATTTGCTAACTGCTCGCAGGGCTTTTCTCCGCAATCCCAAGAAGTACCCCGATCCGGAATCCTTCAGACCTGAACGGTGGCTGAAGTCGGGCTGGCCCACTTACCAAGAGCCGTTGACACAGTACCCGACACTCAAGGGGATGACGTCGTTTGGCTGGGGCCACCGGCAGTGTCTGGGCATGTCACTAACGCAGGACGAGTTGGTGGTCGCCTGTGGTGCGCTAGCGTGGTGCTTCAACCTGAAGCCCAAGAAGGATCCGGCAACCGGCTTGGACATTCCCGTTCCGCTCGACAAGTCTAACTCACTGCTCATCATAAAGCCGGACCCATTCCAGATGGCGTTTGAGCCGCGCAGTGAAGAGCGCAAGCAAGAAGCGCTCCGACTCTGGGAAGAAGCCGAGAAGAGCGACAAGCGACAGAGGGCCGCGTTTCTACGGGCCGCCAGGGGAGGAAGTCCTGCCGAGCTCTTCGAGAAGAGGCCAACAAGGGCAATGCCCGAGTTCGAGGCTTTGGAGAGCAAGAAAGAGGATGTTGTGATACGGATCACCAATCGCGTCAATCCGGACTCGGATTTCGAGTTTGTTGGCAGCAGTCCGAGCACCCCTGTTACGCATTGAGAGGGGACGGCATATGATAGATAGGCAGCAGGCGGCGACACATTGCTCATGGGTTTTAGCCCTGTTTTGATACTGAAATGAGCAAGTTTGGAGTTGCGTGGGATCATAGACACGCCTATTCAGATACCAACCTGTTTAGTAATCTCGTTACAGATGCGAGAAATAGCAGTCCTGTACAGTACGAAGCAATGGGCTAAGGTTTAGGAAAGTTTAGAAATTACAATTAGTGCTTGCGCAATACGATGCCATTCAAGACAGCAATCTTGCCCATTTCCTTCCTCTATGAAGCTCATCATCCGTCTTGCAACGGTCGCTATTCTTTGCCTTGCCATCACTATAGAAAAACGCTCCCCGGACGCTGAACAGGAATACTCACATCTCTGCCACGCGGCATGATGACTGTTCACCTCGCTCACTACCCGGGCATGCTGTAGGGTAAGGATCATCCGGGATACCCGGGATGAGAATGAGCGCAAACTCAACCACTGCACCATCTGGCGCTTCCTGCGGAGTCACAGGGTCGGCGGGTAGATCCAGCGCACTAGAGCGGCACGCTTCGGCCTAGCGTTGGGATCTGCGAACTGTAGCAAGACCCCAACTACCTAGATTTAAGCTTCACAGGCATCCGCACATACAGATCCTACTATCTGTGCACCCCACCGCAACACTTAAGGACCATGGAAGTTAACGGATCATCAGAGTTTTCTCCGCCTCGTTGCTGCTTGCTAGCCGTTCTGGGGGGGTTAGGTTATCCGTTTCTAATTATATAACAAAACATGTTAAGCATGTGAATGTGAAACAAGTTTGCAGGTCTGTATTTGGTCAGGCATGTGTGTTTTGATGTGATGACCCCTTCTCGCAGCTTCTGGGCCTCGCGTGGCAACAGAGAGCACACCCGACGGTTATATACCCAGTGCTCCCACATATCCCCGTGCATGGGTTTCAAATACTGGTCTCTCCAACCTTCAGCACGTCTCCTCTTCATCCGCATACGTTCGACATCTAACGAACTGCATCTTTGGACAGGAACCTACGCGCGATACAGCGACGAACAACAGAACAGCAGAGCGTCAAACAAGATGGGCATCTCGACTGAAGCAGTCACCGGCACGACGATTGCGTTTTCGTTTATTCTCTTCGGTACGCTCTATATCTTCTCTACAGACCCTTTCTGGTATCTCTTTCACCCCCATTAGCCCCCATCCTCAAATCCCCGTATTTCCTCATCCCCTCGTGAGCAAACCATGCTATCCCCAATTTCCCATATCTCTTATCATCTTATCCCCTTTCGTTTCTATATCCCCCTGGTCTGGTCCCCCTATATCCTCCCTTCAAACCATTACCCCAACTTTTGCCTTTTGAGCTCCTGCCCCTTATTACCCCTTTTCATCCCCCCCTCCCCCTTCCCCTCTCATATCTACCCCGCCCTCCCGAGCCTTTCTTGTATCTCCCTCTGTCTTTTCTTTCTTTCCGCCCCCTTTTATCTCGACACCCGCCCCACCCACCAAGAATACCAGATGGTACTACGTTCTAATATTTTGTGGGCAGGGAATGCGATAACACAATCCTTCATGGGCGTGCCGGCGTTGCTCGTCGACTTCCCTCGTCCTTCTGACCCAAACTTTTCTGAGAGGGCCCGTCACCTCGGTAAACAGTGGCCTGTCTTTTGGGCTGTAGGCAACGTCTTCTTCCGACCTATCTCTACACTGGGGATATTTGGGTATGCTTATACTGCATACGTCGCCTCACGCAACTTCAGCGGTGTGGGTGGGGATTGGAGACTGTATGCCCTCAGCGCGGCGTGTCACCTTGTTACGGTGATCCATTCGGCAGTGAACATGCAGCCTCTTAACAACAAGCTTGATGGGTTGCGGGATCCGAAGACGTCGGGGGTTGACGTCAATATGGCGGAGTGGTACGCGAGAAGATGGATCAAACTTAACGGGGTGAGGATGGCCATGCCGCTGGTGGCGGGGGGTGTTGCGTTGTGGCAGGTTCTGGGTGGGAACAACAAGATGACCGCGTAGGTTCGCCGGCTAAAGTGACATGCGGAAAGGAGAGGTACCACATAGACACTTTAGACCGGATCAGGGTGTATGGTACTTGATAGTAGACTGGCCCGAGGTTTGGCTGCTTTGGGGAATGGGAGGCGTGCGGTTTTGAGGTGACTTGGGGAGGCTAGCTAAGATAGATTGTTCACCAGACGTTCATTGATCCTTTATTGCGATAAAAGAAACACATGTGAAAAACAAGAGACATCCGGAAAGAAGCATGCTTAGGTAGAAACGAACGCGGCGCCTCGCTCGCTCGCCACAGCACCAGAAAGTATATACACGTCCACGCTCACACACACACACAAACACCCACACACCCACACAAAGATGTAAATGTAACATAAAATAGTGCGGCAATAGTGGGAGATGCGACTGGCTGGCGAGGTTCATTCACATTCTGGCCACTGCCTTGCAAGTTGCAAAACGTCATCTGCTGTGATGGAACACCCTACAAATCATGAGTTTGAAGAAATACCCATATGATATATCACACACCCCCAAACGAGCCCAATCGCGCGTACCACGCGAACAACCCCCGAGCCGCAAACACCGCCCCGGCAGCCACGGCAATCAACACCATCGTGCCCAACAAGCCCAAGCCCTCCATGGCCCCCGTGCCCGTGTTTCCAGTAAAGCTTGTAGGGGCATGTCTCTTCCGCATCTCAATAGCCTTGGCGCTGTCCACAAACTCTCCAATCTCTTCGACCTCCGTACCGTCCTCGGAGAGCCGCACAATCATGACGCATTCGTTCCTCCAGGCCCCCCTGTTATGTTTCAAGGTGCCCTCCATACGCGCATGAATAACCACGATACGCTGCCGCCCGTCTTCAAACATTGCCTCTGGCACCAACTGAAACTTTTCGAAAAGCGAGAAAATGCCCTTGGCGTGCAGCGCGAATGACTCCCTGTCGCGAGCCGGCATGCCCAGGCTTCGTGGTAACACGCGGTGGGTGAAACCGTGCGAGAGGGGCTCGAGGAGCTGTGGGACAGACAAGCTGGCGTAGCCATCGAGTAGGGTTCGTATCGTGCGCATGCGGGTTGATGCTTCTGCATTTTCGGTCATCTTGTTGTCTTTGAGTTCTGTCGGTTCTGTCATTGCGTCGTACGGTGAAAGCTGACAGATTTCGGCGGTTGAAGCGATTGCGAGGAAGAAAAGTTCTTGATGGCCTGTGTGTGTGTGTGAGTTTTCACATGGGATGACTGACCCAAACAAAAAGGGACAAGAGTTGTAAACATGTTGAAGCATGTGCCCCTGATCCACTTCCCCTCATCCCAACGCTCCTTAGACCTTAGTACAAAGCGACGTACATTAGGCCAGAGCTTATTTCTTAGCTAGCTGTAGATCTGATCTCCACGCGGGATTGACTTAAAATAAACAAGATCCTCCCGCATTCCGGTGGGGCGGGGTTAACGCTAGACCGTAGCGTGGAGCTACGGACATCCCTAAACTCTGATCCCCCTTAGGTACGTACGGTACCTTATTTAGTAACGGCGCCGTTGCCCCTGACGGTTTAAGCACGTCATGTCGCGGGGGTTGATATCCCGCTTTATTATTCAACGGTCAACGTCCCCCGTTTTTATTGACCATTGTATCTTTCTCATTTCTTCAACGTCCAAAGACCAAAACAACATCCCCGTCCATTTTTTGAGAACAATGGCAAAAGCACTCCTAATAACCGGCGCAACAGGCAAGCAGGGCGGGGCAGTCATCGACGCTTTGCTCGATCCAAATGTCACCTCCCCTGAGTTTACCATCCTAGCAGTTACCCGCGATGCTTCCAGCACCGGCGCAGCCAAACTGGCAGCTCGCTCTCCTCGTATCAAGCTGGTCGAGGGCAATCTCGACCATGTCCCTGCCTTATTCGAGTCTGCCCACCGGGTGAATGCCGAAGGTCCCATCTGGGGGGTGTACTCCGTCCAAGTCTCCATGGGTCCGGGCGTGACTATCGAGTCTGAGGTATCCCAAGGGAAAGCGCTGATTGACTGCGCCATCGGGGCTGGCGTCCGGCATTTTGTCTACAGCTCTGTCGAGCGGGGTGGGGATGCAGCGTCGTGGGACAATCCCACGCCCATCCCGCACTTTCAGAGCAAGTACCACATCGAGCGACACTTACGAGAGGTTACTGCTCCGGAGCAACGTGGGGCGAGCATGGGCTGGACGATCCTCCGGCCTGTCGCGTTTATGGATAACCTCGCCCCTGGATTCCCTACCAAGGTTTTCCTCGCTGCGCTGAGAAACCATCTGCAACGTGAAGAGAGAGAGCAGAAGAGCTTGCAGTGGGTTGCCACTGCTGATATCGGCACATTTGCAGCCAAGGCATTTGCGAACCCCAATCAGTGGGACCGGAGGGCTGTTGGGCTCGCGGGTGATGAACTTACCATCGATCAACTCAACGAGTCCTTCGTCAAGGCGACTGGCCAGCCCGCGCCATTTACATATGGTGTGTTTGGAAGTGCGTTGACGTACATGGTCTCAGAGATGGGGCTGATGGTTGCGTGGTTTGCGAGTGATGGGTACAGGGCGGATATCCAAGCACGCAGAAAGGAGCATCGAGATATGCTGACCATGGAGGGGTGGCTGAAGACGAAGAGCGGGTTTAAGAATGAGTGACTGTACACAAATCCCGGCCTGTGTGTGGGTGCAGGCGGTGACTGTGGTCATATGGGTTGTTCATGCAGGAGCAGGATGATTTGCGAACGGTCCTTCGGGATATGGCCTCGCCCATTCAGTGGTGCTCAGTCGGAAGCCGGATATAACTTATCTTGAACCTGTCCTTATCTCTGGTGTCAAAACGTGCAGTTGATGTGATTCTGTGTCGCGCAGTAAAGGTGAACGACGGCCCATCTTCCTGATTGGTCTATCATGGTCGTCGAGGTGACATCACGAAAACATCATTCCCGAAAACCACTACCAAGGAACCGTATCTCGCGGAATTTTGGGCTTGTCTCACTCGAAGAACCAATTTAATATGTACCTATATTCATTCCTAAGTTGTTTTCTTGGTGCTGTGCGAGATGAATTTCTCCAACTGTGCAGATGAGCATTTGCCAAGACGGCAGACTGCCAGCGTCTCAGGTTTGCTGCGACCATTTATCCCTGCACGGGCTTCGTACCCACCGAGGAAGAGGTTGAGCATATCAGTGGTGCCGCCGAGTCCTGATCATATAGACTTTTCAGCATTACAAGAGGCACTTTACCTAGCAATTACCAAATGGGCCTGAACGTAAAGAATGACGCAGATATGGTCGCTTGACCGCTTGGCCCTTGGTCAGAGGTCGCTCTTTATTCGTTATAACTGAATCTCTAACTACCTTGGGAATGAGCATTTGATGTTGCAAAAGGAGCACCGCTTTTTGACTGGGGCCCTGAAACGTGAACTGGTAGATAATCATTGCTGTTAACGAGTGTGCTAAATGTAACTACCTGTACCTGTGGGTACCGTTCATTCTCCTATACTCCTCCAGCTCCTCCAGCGCCTTAAAAGCTAGCTCTACTCGCCATGACCCGACGACCTTACTAGGGGCTGTTCTCTTTGGTTACCTTGTCTTGGTCCTGCACCGTCATTGTCCGTAAGGGCGACGCCTTCTTACTCTCTGAACCAGACTCCAGGTTTTTTGGAGGTCCTGTTGGTGCAGGTCGGTGAGGTAGGACCAGGGGTTGAGGCCATGCGGCCAGGGGCGGGCGAGGAGTCGTGCGTGGAGGCGTGCGAGGAGAGGTGGTGGGAGTCTTCGATCCGGGAGCATCCTATGCGCCGTACCGCGTCAACGACCCGCTTGTCTTCCTCATTCTCCTCTGCTCCTCCAGCTCCTCCAACGTCTCTCGCATACGAATCCTCCTCTCGGTCTTTCTCTTCCTAGCCAGTAGAGTAAAGGCTCTAGCCCACTTTGCACGGGCATCCTCACTCAAGATGCGGACCTCCTTAGCGGATTCCAGAAGGTCTCTCCACTCGCTCGGGACGGTCGTATCTCCGGGAACAGGATCGACATTGGGCGGGTCGCCTTTGAAGATCGTCTTCAGTGAGCCAGCAGCTTTGATACAAGAAGAGACCCGGTGTAAAGCATACTGTAAATGCAGTAAGTCGAAAGAGGGTAGTGGATATGCATCTGGGTCTGTAGTAGCGATCTCGTACACGTCGCCGGTTTCAATACCCTCATAGAAGTTCTTCTCTCCACGTCGGAAGTCCACAATAGTTCCAAGTCGTCTATGGTCCCTATTGTCTGTAACTAGACCTTTCCTCCTGTCAAAGTCTGTAAGCCAGACCATTTGGATATACATCTTCTTGGTCGGCTCTGTCAGATGTTGGATAGGGCGGAGTGCAAAGAGCTTTCTATCCCAAGCGCTGTGAGCTTCGACACGGAGCGGCAGGATGTTCTTATATTCGTGCCGATTAGCCAACAGCTGCTTCTTGCATCTTTCCACCATATCATCAGGCCAAAAGACTGGCAGTGCTGCCCAGAATTCCTTGATTCTTGGGTTACCCTTAACGGCGACAGCGAGGATGTGCGCCCCTTGGGCCATTTCCCCGTGTGTGAGCACGCAGCAACCGTTGTACCACCCTGGTACTGTTCTCTGGGCGGCCTTGTCCTTGTTCGAGCGACTGGTCTTTCGAGACCCAGCACCGACGTGCAATTTCTTCTTGCCCTTCTCTCTTTTTTGACGCTTTGTGCGCCGAGACTTGTCGTCCCCAACGTCGTCCTCCTCCTCAATGTCGTCCTCCTCCTCAATGTCGTCCTCCTCCTCAGTGTCGTCCTCAATGTCGTACTCATCCATAGTGTCGTACTCATCCTCAGTGTCGTCCAATCTTTCCCTTTTCTTACCGCACCAAACGTCACATACAGTCTTCGCAAATCCGATCAGACGCGCCATTTTGGGTTCGAGATAGGCCTCGAGGGTGTCGTAGCAATGCATCTTCTCCCCGGCCAGCAGAAACGTGCTCGCAACAAACTCCGTGCAATGGGGGTCTAGCGTAATTGCAAGCAGGACCAAGTACGACTTCTTTTTCTCTGATGCTTCTGCTTTTTTCAGTGCCGTAGATCTCGGGTCGTAGCTTTCTTGGGAGTCGTGTAATTTTCGGTCAAGACGGCGAAGCTTGTTGCGGGTCCACTTCTGCATCTCTTCGATCAGCTCGTCTCGGCTGATATTGGGCCACCGTGAAGCTTGTGACACTTCTTTGTTGTCCTCTAGTTCCTCCTCAACGTCTCCCAGTTCCTCATCATCGCTGTCTCGTTCAGACATAGTCTGGGATGACTGCAGACTGGTGAGGGCAGACGTCTGGCTTGAGCCAGCAGTGGTAGCCTGGCTAGTAGCCTGGCTTGATGGACCAGGCTGGCTTGCATTCTCAGGCAACCAGTCGATTGCATAACTGCCCACAAACTTGGTTGTCAGCTGTGGGGGGTTGGCGACTTGCTTTCTTTTAGCGGACATGGTGACGTTGAAGAAAGTTTTGAGATGAGAAAGGTTGTTGTTTGGAAAAGTCGTTGATGGAATTCGGAACGCTAAGTGTTGGTCTTACTGATAAAGTTTCCAAAATGTTAGAGTACGCCTACACTAAGGATCCATGCGTCATGATTTCTGACTCACCGATATCTAAGCGAATATCGGCGAGACGGCGACACCAGATGGTGTACACCGCTCCTGCGAAACGAAGGCGGCACCAGATGGTGCACGCCTCGTATAACGCGATGAGAATCTCTCGCGACAACGCAGGTGGCACCAGACGGTGCACACAGGTATGTCGCTATGGGAAGCCGAGATCGGGGACGCAGACACGCACAGAGAGAAGACAGAAAAAGGCGTGCGCATATAGTGGCGGCAGGATTGATGGGGTTGAAGCTGGAGGACTGAGAAGAAAGCAAGATTGATGTGTGGTGGGAAGAGGAAGAGCGTGCGCGAGGGCTATCGTATTGTATTAAAGTGTAAAGAGTGATGATGAGCGGAAGTGTGGAAGGCTTGCTTGCAGGCTAAAGAACCCTGCACGAAGCCCCATACCTAATCAGGCCCTTATGGTTCTATCTAGCAATACAGGAAAGAAGGCGCAATTGGGCCAAATGGGCCATTTCCGGTATCAACGACGGTAAAACTATCAAAAGCTTAATAAACCGGCAACGGAATCGAATCCAGCGTCGGCAACCACGAGTCAATCGACTCCTGATCATAGACACATTGCATAGTAGCATTATCGGTCCAGAACGGCCTTAGCGGGAAGCTGCAGATCTTTTGCTGCGTCCCAGTCTGTGAACCGCTCAGTACAGTCCCGTTGAGCATTGTCGGGTTGACATCCTTCTCGACCCAGTCAATCAGACTCTGCAGCACGTTCTGCGGGAACGGACCGTTAGGTTGCTCCGGGCTAGGCTGGCAGTGTGCTGCTCCCGGCACCAGGAACAGACGGTACCACTCGTGCAGACTAGCATAGCTCTCGTTAAAGCCGAGGGAGGCGTACATGGTCTTGCGGACGTTGTCGTGGTAGATGACCGATGAACCCGCGGGCACAGAGTTGTCCGACTCGCCGTGAAAGTGGAGCACCTTTCCTCCCGCATTGTGGAAGTCTTCCAGGTCGGGCCACGTTGTCTGCAGGGTGTCGGCGAACTTTTGCATGCCTTCCAAAATCCACGAGCGAAGGGTGTCATATGTAGCGCTGCTCAGATCCAAAGAACCCGAGTTGATCTCCTTGAGGAAGAGGTTGACGTACTGGACTCCGATGCTGCCATCTACAGAAGCCTGGTACTCCCCAGTAGTGGTGTCAAAGGTCGTCATTGCGTCCTCAAACGTCGCGGACGGCTGGAAGGAGATGTACACCTGCCGACCCTGCGAGTCAAAGATTCCCTTGACAATCTGTTGGGCAATGGACGCAGCCTGAGCAGTCACGGTGCCGTTGGCGGCTGGAGTCGCTGCACTACCGCCTGGATAGAAAGAGCTGCCGCCGGATGATGCGGCGCAGCTGTAGGCATTGCCGATGCTTGCGCTGACGTTGTAGTGCAGCTTGCACAGGTCGGTCCGGCTCACGACGCCGTCCACGCGACCGTCGAGCGCATCGCAGGCGGCAATGGTGTCGTTGTTGATCTTGTCCATCTCGCAGGGGGGCGGGAAGTAGTTGTTTGTAATCTCCACGATCGCGGAGAAGAGATGGAGGACCTGCTGGAAGGCCTGGCGGAAAGCGGGCGCCCCGACAGCCACGCCGTCGAACTGGTCGCCGTAACGCTGCACCTGGCTCCAGCCCTCACGACCACCCTCGGAACAGCCTTGGTAGTACGAATAAAAGTCGGACGAGTTGTAGAACTTGCGTGTCAGCTCCTTGCCGAGCACACTCATCTCGTGGATCGCCTTGTAGCCAAAGGAGAAAAGCATCGTGTAGTTCATGGTGCCGTTCGCCGTGAGCAGCACGTCGCTCAACATTGCGTCGAACCCGCCAAACCCGCCATCGGTAGTTCCGGTAGCTGCGCCATATACGACACCCGCACCAAGACCCTGCTGCCCCGAGGTGATGGCCAGACCGCCGCCGCCGGTTGAAAGGTATCGGTTCTGGAACTGTTCCGGGCTAGGAAGCCAGAACCAGAGGCTTGTCTGAGCATTCTTATTAGTACCCTCCTTTACCTCCTTCTGGGCACTGCTGCATTCACTCACCGTGTCGTCAAGTCCGGCATGGCTGTAAGAGAAGGTGACATTACAAAAGTCGATCCCGCTCTTTCCGGGAAACAGGTCGTTGGCCGCAACTGTGTAGTTGGTCACGGCATTGACAGTGACGGATGCTTGTGATGGAGTGACGCCTTCGATGAAGTTATCCGCGGGAAGAACCGACTGTACATATGCAGTCGTGCAAACGTCGGCGAGGGTACCTGTTGCCCGTTTGCTGGAGCAGGTAGTGGCCCTTGCAGCGGCAGCGGCAGAAACGAGCAGTATCGAAGTCTTCATCTTCGCGGCGTTGCCCTAGGCTCTTAGACAACTGATGTCGAAACCTTCGTGCTGAAGAAAACTCCTCAAGCCAGCTTCTGTTCGCCATTTTATATCTTATATCTACCCATGGATGCTGGCAAGGGCACCTGGCTCGGTGCTAGAGTTTCGGTCGGAGCAGTCCATCATCACAATCATCATCGTGGGGCCGAAGGAACACAAAGCAAATCGGTCCGTTATCGACCTTGCTTCTAGGGTGGACAGGCGAGAGCTTCGGATTTTTTCTCTTTGCTCCCTGTCTGAGCGGGCAGATGGAGATGGTCTTGCGATGGTTTAAGCATGTGGGTGACGCGGCAGGGTTCCAGGCGGGGAAATTAGCGCTGTCACGGATGCATTAAACGTTGGTTAACACTGTAGTTGGAAGTGGGGCAGTTTGCGAGCTGTTCGCCGCCCCGCGCCCGCCATGCGGCGAGATTGCCGGGACCACGATCGGCCTGCTAACCAGGCCCATGGGAGCTCGGAGTTATTTGTGAGTGCCGGATGACGCTACTCAGGGCACCTCAACTTCGCGGTGTGTCGAAAAGAGAAATACTGGATTTCGCCGAATGCATCGCGAGAATATTATTCCGCCATAACTAAACTAGTAAACACTCTCATCACGTCGGGTGTCACCTGAATGGTGGGCAGAAGGTGGGAGATGTAGCTCTGTGTTTGAGACCGATACAATCTAACAAGATGATGATCCATGGATTTCAGGCAAATGCTATCGACGTTTGGCCACAGCGGAGGGAAGGCGTGTCTGATACGACCAGTGCTTCTAGATTGGTAAACAAGTTGCAGGGACAGCGTTCAGTGTCACTTCTCCTGTACGAGACTTCGCCTCAAGGCAGTACTTGACAGGCCCAATACAGCTGAGCGCATGCCCAAATATTTTGCTCATATGTTCTCAGAATGAAACATTATGGCAGTGAACGACACTGTGGAAGAAGCCGGGAACACCTCAAAAAGGAAGTCACGACCACAGTGAGATGGGTTGTGGGTGCGGCAGTTGCGCAGGTTTCCTAACGGCCGTTCCTCAGTGTCGTCAAACCTGAATGTGCTCGATGAACGACACTGAGAAAGAACTGGAAGATGTTTGCTGTAGGCAAGAGCTACCAGACCGGCAGCGCCTTCTCGGAAGATGCATTCTTGTCTCTTAAAATGCCGCTATTGCCACGCTCCTCAGCGCTCCCATAGAGCAGAAACGAACTCCTTTCTCGAACTCGAATCACGATCGCCAGAAAACACCTACAACTACACCTACAACTTACAACCACCCAAGACTCACTAAAGCTAAACCATTACAATGCACCTCTCCTTGTCTTTCCTCCCCCTCTACTCCCTACTTCCCCTCCTCGCAACCGCAACTCCCTCAACACCCTTAACACCCCAAATAGGCTGCACAAACGCCGTCAACACGACTGCCGCACAAGAAGCCGCCCAATACCTCGGAAAATACTGCAGAGACAAAGGACCAGTTACGCAGACGACAAAGGTGTCTTGGGCGATCGGCGACGTGCGCGCGTACGTGTGCAATTACTCCTGGGACAGCTCGCAACCGTGCACCTACGACGAGCTTGAGGCTGCATGGACCGCTATTCAGAATCAGTGCGGTCAGGGCATGGGAGGGTGGTGGTTCGAGCCCGACTGGAACAAGGCGTACGGGTTTGATCTTGTTAGTGTTGGATGGTGCACCAGTATCGACATGAACATTTAGCCCTAGGCAGAAGTTGGGGGCATTTGTGGGGTACAAGAATGTTACATTAGAGCCATCACTTCGAGCCTATGTAAACATATCTACCCATTTCAACGACAGGTTATAGCTTAACGGAGAAAAATGCCAAATGCCAAATCATCGCTTGCAGTCTGTCGTCGAAACATTGTCGCACAGTACAAATCTCCAGTGCTCTGCTTGCAAGGAGTGTCATGGGTATCTCATCTACTTCGACTCCGCTCCATTAAAGACGTCTCGCAACCGCTCACAGCACTCGAGATACAGTTGCTCGGAATGCGCTGGCGGCTTTAACGGGTCCGGCCCTTTATCCCACCCATGGGGAACCCCTTCAATCATCCTGTAATGCACATTCTTGCTGATGGGCGGTCTCTCCAGTCTCTTGGCGAGGTCTTCGCCTTCGCGAAGAAGCATGTCCCACTCGCATGTGTAGAAGATCACATTCGGCGGGATACCCTCTGCAAGCTGTTGGTCCGTTGCCTTGGATGGGGACAGGCACGGATCAGCCAAGTCAAGATTCGGCGGGAATAGGTACGAGGAATCGAAGAGAGTCGTGAGGCCTGGAGGAAGAGTCTGGTCGGGCCGAATGGCTGTCGCTCGGCGCTCGACGCGGCTCAGGGTGTAGTCGCAGATCGGGTACCATGTCGCGATGGCGACGATGCGGTAAACGGGCACCTGTTCTTGCCCAGGAGCAGTGGACGCTGTGATGGTCTTGAGGTGAGCCGTCAAACGAAGCGGCGATGTGATGGCTATGTTTCCCCCCGCTGAGAACCCTGATGTCGCCAATCTGTATGGGTCAATGTAAAGTTCTGGAGCATAGCGGATCAGGTATAGCAAGGCGTCCGCTCCGTCATCTACCGCTGTCGGAAACGGGTATTCTGGCGCGAGTCGGTAGTCGACGGATATGAAGATAGCGTTGCACGTCTCCAACACAAATCGCGCGAAGCGCGCATCATCCGTCGCGTTCCCAAGCGTGAATCCGCCGCCGTGGAAGTTCACAACCGCAGGAAATCGCTCTCTCGTCTTCTTCGCCTCGTCATATCCCTTTGGCGTGTAGAATTGAAGAGTAAAGTTTCCCTTCTTGCTCGATATTGTAGCAGAAATTGACTTGGAGAACGCCGGATTGGGTGGACGCGGCGGCGCGAGGTAATGGAGGGTCATGCCGATGCATTGTAGGGACCGCCACCAAGCCGCCGACATCCGAAGCGAAAACCGCGATGGAGGAGCGCCTGTCTTATCCTCAGCCTTCTTTGGCTTCTTGTGTGGGTTTTCCGAGGACGAAGAAAGTCCTGGGACGGCGGGAACCCCGGCCTCTGTGTGCATCTTCGACAACATCGTGAACGGATTGCTGGATCGTTATCGTTACTCGTCAGTTGTAGGTTGAACAATCGGGTGGGGGAATTGTAGTGTTCGGATGTTCAGTCTGGGTTCAAAAGAGAGAAGAGCATGAATTGAACTCAAAAGTGTCTACATCGTTCAAATGGGATGGTTCTCAAGCGAATGAGCATGGCAATTGCACGGCGAGATCTACATTTCCAGCACATGTTTGTTTGTCAAGTTGTTGGCGCAGACGAGCAGCTAAAAGGACCACTGATGTCATGGGCAAATTACTGGGGAAAGTGGGGAGGCTAGCGCTTGGTGAGCCTGCCTCATTAACTTCATGCCGCGCAGGGTCAAGAGGGTGCGATCAGACTGCTATGCATTTATCGGGGTCAGCCTTCCCGGCCTGGCAAAGCTTCCCGTCGGCGCCAAGCGATCTTGTACCTGCATCTGCAATATGTGGGGCGCAAGCCAGTTCCAGCTCCCGTGGTTTCAAGTTCATGGCTGACTTTTAACTTTCCCACTGATTCAAGGCAAAAGCTCAGATTGCTATATCAAGTGAAGGTACAGGTACTAGTTGAAACCAGGCATGCCGTCGCTGCCAATGTTTAAGTAGCTTCTTTTTTTGGTCAGTGTGACCAGCGCATGGCTGCGATTGTTCATCATCAATTCCCGAATCGGTATCTCCCCTCCTGCAAGTGACGTCATGATCTCGATGCGGGCGAGGCACCGCTGTCACTTCCCAGTCTGGCCTGTGGGTCAGCCAGCCCAAGCCCCGAAACATCCATGGATCACTGACAAGAATGCCCCGGAGGAAATGCCCCGTCCGATTATCACAAGGCAGAACCTCAACTATGACATAGAAAAGTAACGGTACACACTGCAACAGGCCAGAGCAGCTGTCACAACGGTCGAGAAACCCTGTTTTGGGCGCGGCACGCCCCTGGACACCTGGTGTTTTCGAAACTTAACAGCTTCCCAAGCCCTGGCTGGGCATGTGCCGAAACCTGGACGGGCATTTGTGGAAGTGCTGCCGCCAGTAGAGGAGCGTGATTGGGCTTTATTTCCGAGGCCTGGCAACTTCGGGAACATTCGTCAGACTCATATTAGTGTGTCTTGTTCTGACATCAAA
Source organism: Diplogelasinospora grovesii (assembly GCA_033297225.1). Lineage (NCBI taxonomy): Eukaryota > Fungi > Ascomycota > Sordariomycetes > Sordariales > Diplogelasinosporaceae > Diplogelasinospora > Diplogelasinospora grovesii. The sequence continues at coordinate 153,836 of MU853827.1, read as the reverse complement.
AACCTTTGATACCAACGGTTCGCGGGTCAGTTATTGGTATTTATTTCCCACATTCTGTCCCCACCGCGAGTCTCGAGATCTCTTCCACGCCCATTGTTTTATCTCAGGTCGAGCTATTAGGCTTGCAGACACCACCCTCACCACACAGTGCCATATCGCAACTTGGCACTTGGACGATCATCCCTTGGCCGCCTCGGGCGACTGCACCTTCGAGGCGTCAGCGACCAGTCAACATGTCGCCAGGCGGGCTGAAAAGGCCCCTATTAGCGCTCAACCGCATCATTGGCCACTCGTCAGCTAAGAATCACATCACGAAACCGAAGATTGGGAACATCGCAGCTTTGGATGATGAACGTGCAAAGAAGCAGTTGTTGAAGGTCCAGGAGCAGCTGGCAAAGGAGGACGAACGAGAGCAGGAACGACACTCCTTTCAGCAACGGCGCAAGGAGGAGGAGGAGAAAGCTCTCGAGAACGACCCCCCAGAGATTGCTGCAAGATACGGCACCAAGCCCCGCGACGTGCTTGCCAAGTCCTCGTCGCTGCAAAATGTAGCCTCCCAGGCAGGCGAGGCCGGGAAGGCTATCACCTTCACGGCTCGTATCCACCATGTGCGAGCGATGAGCTCAAAGCTGGCATTTGTCGTCTTCCGCGACCAGATCGAGACAATGCAGGGCGTTCTTTCTTTTCGGGAGGGCGTCATCTCGGAAGGCTTCATTCGCTGGGCCGGACACCTCAACACGGAAGGGTTTGTCCACGTCGAAGGCACGTTGCAGAAGCCGCGTGAAACAGTCAAGAGCTGCACGATCCACGACCTCGAGGTGTTGATCGAGAAGATGCACCTGGTGGTGCCGGTGGAGGAGCATTTGCCAATCGACGTGTACACGATTGACCACGTCGAGGTGGACGAGCAGAGCCACCAACTCGAGTCTCTGGCATCCAACCGCGTCCGGACGGCCAACCGCATCGCCTTCCTCAGAACGCCGAGTGCGCAGTCCATCTTCCGCATCAGCGCTGGAATCTGCAGCATCTTCCGGCGGGTCCTCGAGGGCCAGGGCTTTATCGAAATCCACACGCCCAAGCTTCAGCCCGCAGCAACAGAGTCCGGCGCCGAGGTCTTCAAGACCATCTACTTCGGAAGGACGGCGTTCCTTGCTCAGAGCCCTCAACTGGCCAAGCAAATGAGCATTTCGGCTGACTTTGGCCGGGTTTTCGAGATTGGCCCCGTCTTCCGGGCGGAGAACAGCAACACCCATCGCCATCTCACGGAATACACTGGCATGGATCTGGAAATGGCCATTGAGCAGGACTACCACGAGGCCATGGACATCATCGACAACATGATGAAGACCATATTCAAGGGCGTCTACGAGCGATATCGCAAGGAGATTGAGGTTATCAAGACTCACTTCCCCCACGAGGACCTCCTCTGGTTGGAAAAGACTCCGATCTTCACATTCAAGGAGGCCGTCGATCTATTGAACTCGTCCGGGTGGGAAGACGAGCATGGAAAGAAGGCATCCGAGTTCGAGGACCTCAGCACACGCGCCGAAATTCGACTTGGAGAGGTGATCAGGGACAAGTACAAGACCGACTACTACATCATCGACAAGTTCCCAGCCTCGGCCCGCCCTTTCTATACTCATCTCGACTCCAACGACGACCGCTTCACCAACTCGTTCGATATTTTCCTCCGTGGGCAAGAGATAACAACAGGCGGCCAGCGTATCCACAACCCCCATCTCCTCGCCGAGCGCATGAAGAAGGCGGGCATCGAGCCGACTGGCATGCAGGACTACACGCAGGCCTTCGAGTTTGGTGTCCTCCCTCATGCGGGATGCGGCATCGGTCTGGAGCGACTTGTGTTCCTGCTCCTGAACCTAGGCGATATCCGGAACGCTTCTCTCTTCCCACGAGATCCAAAGTCGCTCCCGGAGCAGACGGACACTGACGTGAAGCTGCCTCACCCTGACGCCGACACGCTCCGGTATGCCTACAAATACGAGCACGGCAGCAAGGACCTGGAGATGCCTCCGGTAGAGAAGCTGATCGCCAACTACGGAGATGCCACCAACACATCGTGGCTTGACGAACGCTACCAGGTCTGGCGACACCTGGAGACCGGCGCCGCTGTTGGCTACGCCGAAGAGAACGGCTATGCCCTCGTGATGGGCAATCCGCTGTGCGATGCCCGGCAATACCAGTTGGTCGTTCGCGCCTTCCTGAAGTACATGCAGATGAACAAGGACCTCCGGCCCCTTTGGCTCCTGGTCTCTTCCGACGTCGAGGAAATCCTTGCTTCAAAGCTCGGCTGGCGCAGTTTGAGCTGCGTGGCTGAGGAGCGCATAACGGTCGACAGTGCCAAGAAGGTGGCCAAGAAGGAGCGCCAGGCGCAGGACGCCGGCATCAGCATCCACGAGCTTGCCATCGATCAACCCGTCCCCGAGGATCTTCGTCAGCGCTGCGACAAGCGGATCGAGGACTGGAAGAACAACCGCAAGGGCCGCACCCAGGTGCACATCACTGAGGTGCGTCCCTGGGTTGACATGGAGCATCGTCGCTACCTGTGGGCCGAGACCAAGGAAGGAGAAATCGCCGCGCTGGTGGTGCTACACCGCCTGTCGCCCCAGAACGGGTTCCAGATCAAGTTCACCCTCGACTTCCCGGGCTCTCCCAGCGGAACTATCGAGACCCTGATCTCCGCTGCCATCACGTCGCTCGCCAAGGCTGGCGTCAAGAATGTGACGTTCGGCGCTGGCGCGCAGCCCGAGATGATCACTGGCGAGAAACTCGGTGGTATCCGGGCCAAGATCCTCTCGCACACCTACAAGACCATCGCTCAGCAGCTGAAGCTGATCCAAAAGAGCGAGTTCCGCGAGAAGTTCGGCACCCAAGACGACCCCGTGTACATCTGCTACCCCTTTATGGGGCTTGGCGTCTCCGGTGCACGGACCCTGATCAAATTCTTTGAGGACGAGATGTAATGACTGGCTTGGATGGTTTATTGGCATGACTTCTCTTGTTTTATGATTGTCTTGTGTATTTGATACCTGACATTTCTGGAGTCTGGGTTTTGGTATTTTCTTTGGGTGGTTTGTTTGACATGCACGATACCCCAGTATCACACACCGTGGGTCGTTGTCGAATGCCTTGGAGGGAGGCACTACGACACTGATAGGGGGCTAGTAACTAGGTAGTTACATAATTAATGCAATATACTCCACTCCAACGTGATGAATTATGCACAACCCATCGCTTGCATCAATTCTGCTTTTTTCCCCCATGAGCTCTCTTCGCATGTCAACCGTTCAGCCATCTCCATCACATAGCACCTGTGTATCCGTGTACGGCGTGCAACGGCGTGCATGGACGACGTAACAGAGAAAAGTCCTACTAATTAGTCCTGAATAAAGCCGTGCTGTAGGACTGTGGTATATGCGTACTGCATGATGCAAGGCAAACATAAAAAGAACCTCATCTAGGCAAGTAAGGTACCTAGTTAGCCTGGGGATGAAAGGAGCGGAACCCCGCTGTTCAACTTGAAGCCTTTCGCCCTTTCTGTCTCGTAACCTCTCTCGCGCTCTTTTTACGTATTACCAGAAAATCTTACACAGAGAGAAGAAGACGCAGCTCCGTCAGTCCCTCCTACCGACGATCGCCTTCACCACCTGCACATTGACGATTGCGCTGCCCACTACTGCTGTGTATAGCGACAGCTTACAGTGCTGCGGCGGCGATGGTATTGGCGACTGGGTCTGTTCTAAGGCAGGGGATTACTGCCGGGCTATGGACCCGTCGGTCGGACGTGCTTGAGACGGTAATAGTGTTGAATGCATCTGTGTGACCGAACCCCAGGGCCAGCCGACCCGCGCTGGGATATGCAGCCCGGACAACAATTGAAGAGATTGTTACCTGAAATCACCTGGAGATGTGCTTGGAGGCAGGCGGAGCATCCACAAAGAGAATAAGGCCGGGTGGGAATTTCTTCAGACGTCCGGAGAATCAAGGTACTCTTCTGGATCAACACTGAATACGAGTTGCAGGAAGAGGAGCGTCTAGTGTCCCGACGCAGATGGGGAATGGCTTGAGACGGAATAGATGGGGTGGTCGCTGCGTTTCCTACTTGAAGCTCAAGCTTGGTAGGGTTTGATGAGAATAGGGAGGAGCGGCGTTCGTTATTGACATCAACGGCAATTGTTTGGGAACAGCACTGCGGTTGATACTGCGTGCTTTGCGGCCAGGCCGCTCGTGTATGAGGGATGAATGCCTTGTTACGCGCGGTTTTGTTTTGACAAACAAAATTACGAGAACAAAAACACTGCAAACCGCATATTTAAAAGCGGCGGATTCACCGTCAACTTTTTGCCAAGTGTTGCCTCTCACGACATCCCCAACCGGGACTCTGATCTGACTTCGGGCAAGTCATAAGGTATCCATGTAAAGAGTCGTGGATTCTCAGCCTCTGCGTTGTGATTCCTCTGTCTTCAGTCTATTTACCGCCGCCACATACCATATCACACGGACGATACTCGTGTAATACATCATGGCGCGGATCAGAGCAAAGACAAGCACCCCGGTGGAGGTTACCAAAGCCGCGGGTGAGGCTTCTCATGAGGGCCATGTCGAGAACCCGTCTGGTGGTGGTCCGGGTCCCAACGAGAGCTCCACCCACAGCTCAACCACCAACAACGGCCCAAACGTCGACAATGACTCTAGTGTTGACGAGTTGCATATCCACGGCTTGAATATTCATGACGGCCCGACTGACAACAATACCTCAACGGCCACTAACGACTCGAACTCGAACGATGATTTCGATAACTTCGAGTTTCAAGTTGACATGATACTGCTAGCAGAGGTTTACAACATCGACCCTCAGGATCACATGAAACTGAACAGCTACGCGGCTCTGATCAATAGCCTTCCCCTCAGAGCTTTGGTGTATGGCCTGCCTTTTTTGGGTGGAACCGACGAAGAGAGGAGGGAATCAAGACAACAGGCCCTCAAAATGGTGAGCGTTTGTCGTCGTCTCGACGGCACGCCACTCGACGCGGCAATGGGGCTTGTCTGTCTCGCCAAGGCAAACCCGTGACTTCGCTCTATTGTACAGCAGTTGGACTTCTTTTGCTTTATTTGGACCCCGTCACAGCACCACCCCAATTCTCCCATGGCCCAGATGTTATGGTAGACGACCACCAGAAAGTTGTCGGAAACCCTCCCGGGTAATCGGCATCCAAAACCCCATTGGCGGTTGGAAGAATCGATTGCAATTGAAGCCGCAAACCGGCAGCGGCAGTTGGGTGCCGATTAACGAGCCCTCCCCGCATTTGTGTAGCCAGTCGGGCTGTTTCTTGCGGGAACGGCTAATATGTCAGATAGTATTTGACATGCGGCTGCAGCAGCGCTTAGCCCTGATCTTTACACATTTCATTCATCAGTTCAGTGTTCGCCGCGTCATCCTGACTAAAACACAGCGATCGCTGTGTTTCCGTAGTGGACTAAGTGGACTCATGGGCTTCAAGTTTTATTAGCAACAATACTACCATTCTCTTTATGCAGTTTTATCCAATGTGCCCCATTTCAGCCCCCTCATGAGATCATGTCTTCAGGCTGTACGAGTGCCAGCCAGCACGGGTGCGGTAGCCAAGTCGGCAGTTTAGCACTTAATTCAAGACTGCCAAGCAAGAGATCCCATATAACCCCCGGTGTCTGCCATGTGACTTTGATGTTTGAGCTGTAACCCGGCGCGACTTGCGAAACACCATTCCGCTCTCAAAATGCAACGGTTATCCGTCCTGTCTCTGCTCGTAACTCTAACAGAACCATGTTTGGGTTATTACCGACGTCCTCCCGCGAGACATCTTCATCACCGCGACGTCAATGTCACCTATGACTATATCATCATAGGCGGCGGAACCGCCGGTCTAACCGTGGCTGATCGCCTGACGGGGAACTCTAACACTACCGTTCTGGTGATCGAACATGGCGAACTCGGTAGCCCCCCTGTTTTTCAGCCCCCCCTTGCCCCCTTGCCCCCTTTACTTACTTTTGGTTTAGTCGACTCCCCATCGATAGACACCGTATCAGGCGGATTCATGGGCATGTCGGACGCGCAGCTCATGTACGACATCATGTCTGTCCCGCAGGCCAACCTGCGCAACCGGACCACTGCCGTTTTGGCCGGTAAAGTGGTCGGTGGTAGCTCAGCAGTAAACGCAATGATGACTGTCCGGGGCACCTCTGAAGATTACGACCGGTGGGGGCAGTTCTTCAGCAATGGCTCCACCTGGAGCTGGACAGGCCTGCTGCCTTACTTGAAGCGTGCGCTGAATTTCGTACCACCCGACGCGGACGTCGAGGTCGGGTCAGAGATCATGTATAACACCAGCTACTGGGGGAACTCCTCTGGTGTCTACGCGGGTTGGCCGAGTTTCCAGTATCCTGGCACGAGCGTGCTGCTGGATGCGTTCAGAGGTATGCCGGGTGTGCAGTTCCCAGGGGATAGTGGAGCGGGAGAGACTGGGGTGTATTGGTTTCCTACCTTTATGGACCCAACAAAGGTTACGAGGTCGTATGCGCGGACGGGGCATTACGATAGAGCGGTTAACCGGTCCAACTATCATCTGATTACGGAGTCAAAGGTTACGAAGATACTACTCGATGGAACGACAGCTACGGGTGTATCGTTTCGTTCGGTCGCCCAACTAACTAACGGGACGAACACTACTGGGGCAGTAATAATGGTGCGGGCAAGGAAGGAGGTGATTCTCGCTGCGGGGGGGATCCACAGCCCGTACATATTGCAACTATCTGGCATTGGCCCGAAGAAGGTGTTGAGTGCGGCAAGCATCAGCACGATAGTCGACCTCCCGGGAGTAGGGCAGAACTTTCAGGATCACCCTATGCTCACAGCCATGTGGATCTACCAGAACTTTACGATGCGTCCGTCAGCAGATGACCTTTTCGCCAACGCGACCTTTGCGTCTTGGGCGGACGCCGTTTGGGCGGCTAACAAAACCGGCCCTTACAGCATCGCTACCGGCAATGCGCGGCGTGGCTCTCCTTCCCAGTCATCTCGTCACGGTGGGCAGAGATTGCTGCAAACCTGTCCGCACAGAACCACGCAGCGTACCTCCCCGCTGCGACAGATCCTACTGTAGTGGCCGGGTATAGCGCACAGATGAAATCCTACGCAAACGCCCTTCGTGGCAACGGAACGGCATTTTACAACAACGTGTTGACGGGCGGATCAGGCAGTGGTGCGATGGTCGATCTACACCCGCTGAGTCGAGGGACGGTCAATATCGACACGACCGACCCAGAGGGAAGAGAGCCGGTGGTGGACTACCGCGCGTTAACCAACCCGCTCGACATGGCTATAATGACGGAGATGCTTCGTTTTAGCAGACGGTATTACATGAATAATACCCACACGGCAAGGTTTAGTCCGGTGGAGGTCATCCCGGGCGCAAACGTAACTACTGACGAACAATGGGCCGAGTACATCGCTGACACGCTATCCCCAACCGAGTTTCATCCTGCTGGGACGTGTGCCATGATGCCACGGGAACTTGGTGGCGTGGTGGATGAGGAGCTCAGGGTGTTTGGGGTGAAGAACCTGAGAGTGGTTGATGCGAGTATCATGCCGATGCTACCGGGTGCAAATATTTGTCAGACTGTTTATGCGATTGCCGAAAAGGTATGCTCACCATTTCAAAAGAATTGCCGGGGAGTGGTGCTAATGGGACCGCAGGCTGCGGATCTGATTCGAGGCAGCGAAACGTGAGGAAAGGAAAGATGAGACTCGTGGTGTTGTTTCATTGCAAGGTAATGCAAAATTGAGAATACAAGTAGCGACATAATCCAAGACCTGGTGGCTGCAGCTGCTAGGCAAGGGGTAGCGAAGATTCTCTTGATTGGAGGCTCACGGGGCCGCTGTACAAAGGGACCGTTCGCGCTGTTCAGCAACTAATTCCTTAAAGTTTGCAAGTGCTGGGGAGAGACAATGGAGACTGTTAGACATCATGGCGCCACTATCCGAAGCTTTAAACCAGAACAAGATGCCCCAAATATGTGTAGTCCTAGCACCACACATGGTTATTCCAAGGAGCCACACTGTCCCAGAAGTTATCCACTAGTCTCTCTTTCAACTTCAGTGTCAGCTCTCTGTTACTGTCACCAACATACCAACATGGCGCCCAAGACGCATTGCATGTTGTTCTCGGCTACAGTCGAGAAGAACGTTCTGGTGCACAAGATCAGCCTCCTAGAAAACGGAATGGCGGACGGCGGGCGGCTTGTCGCAGAGGAGGAGCACCGCATTACTCTGCATAAGGGAAATAACAAGTGCGGCCCCGAAGCAACGGTGAGTGTTTACCGCGATGGAATGTCTGCATCCGAACGGATCCAACTGCGTCCCGGGCTCATGGCCATGTTTGACTACATCCCCAGGGTGTTTAACGAGTCGATGGTGATCTATGGAATCGGTACTGATTCAGTCGTCATTGCTCGGGATCCATTCGAGCAGGCTGGTAAGAAGGAGGACCTCCCTTGCTTTCGTGTCGCTGAGGATGGCAGTGGGTTCGAGCCAAGACAGCCCTGGGTGGGTATGAAGGTTTGGGAAGCAGAGGAGGAGGAGGAGCCGTTGTCTCCGCCGCATGCTTGCGAATGGGGGATGGTGGGAAACGTGTAGTCTAATTTAAAAAAATGATCTGGAAGGTTAGAGGTTTGAAGATGGAGATGGGACCCGATTGCTTGTGTCATGATGGATGCGTTTCTTTTACTCTGTTATTGTGCATCTTTGTGCACACTGTTTGCCCAACATACTGCCAGGTCATTCGCATGTTACTGAGCAGACAGCAGTTGGCTCTAGCTGCCAGCGACTGCACCTGTAGAGGAGTCTGCTTCCGGAGTAGCTTTGTCTCGCTCCTCATCTGCACACAGTAAGCAAAAATTTCGGTGCTCAATGCACGCAATCCATTGTCCTTCAGTTCGGCGAGAGTCAAATCCCTTTGCCTACCTCTACTAAGGTAGGTACCTTGGTGACAGCAGGTTAAGTACACGGCGACCGGAGCGAGGGTTAGGGGTTAAGGGTCCACGCTAAACGAGGCGGAATCGATACTAAAATAACCGTTACTGGTTAGCGGAGAATCACCCCGCGCTGCCCAATCGAATCCGTCTCGAGATCAACAAACGGGGCGGGAATCCCTTGGCATCTAGGCTGACAAAGGCCAAGTGCTTGGATCCGTTGCCTGGTCGTCATTACATCATAAGGTGACGCACGCCAACTGTGCCGAGATCCAGCGAAAAGGGTCCAAGGACAGTCCAAGAACAGCACCTTAACGTCATTAGGCGATGGAACACGAACGCATTTTCGGACAACATCCATTGCTGCGTCGAATTCCGAGGTCATCACTTGTCTCTCTCGTTTTCCAAAAGGTCGGCCGTGACTGTATAATAATCGCTAGAAGGAGCGATGCATCATGACCAACTTTTCAAACCCTTAACAGGGACTCAGATTTCACACTCACAATTTGACGGGTAATCATTGCCAACATCCTATCAAGTAAAAGAACCCTCCAAACCCACAACCCTCCGACCGTACTCACCTCGCCGCCATCAGTTCGCGTAACGGATGACCATCATCGGAGATATGGCCGGCGGTACTTCCGTAGAAGAGTCAAGTATTTTGCCAATTGGACTTTACTATGGCCTATGGTACGGCACAACACTTAGACATGGCATCGGTGAGCACCTACCTGCACCTGTAATTCTCGTCAGAATTCCCGGGGTATACCCGAAAAGAACTAACCATGGCATGAAACCCAGTATTCGCCATCATCACATCCTTCTTCGGCCTTGTGACAGGCATTGAGTTTGCGCTCCGTTCATGGAAACTCATAATGCCCGCCGACACGTACCGGCCGATTGGCGGCAAGCGATGGCACTTTGACTTTACGCACATGACGCTGTCGTCCGGATACACGATCATGACCGGCATCCTGATCGGCGCGTCGATTCCGCATGAGCCCATCGTCCCCGCCCTTGCCCTGCCGGTCCCTTTGTTCTTCATACAACTCGGTGTGCAGTTGCTGGCAACAGGCTGGATGAACCACCGCAATCGTCCGGCACCCTGCAGGATAAGCTCGATAGCCAAAGGCGAACGGGTGCGCCCGCTAGTGTACACGTTAGTCGAGGACATTGTGGCAGTTGATGGCGCCGCTGGCCAGAGCTACCGAAAGAGGCTCTTGGCGCGGTACGACGTTAGCCCGCACTTCAGGAAGATGATGGCGGAGCTCAATTGGTTCTGGGGCATCGGTGCGCTGGTGGATGGAGTGGCGACTCTCATCGTCATCTGGACAGTGCCAGAAGAGATTGCATATGGCGTTGGTATGTTCTTTTCTTCTCCCGCATTCCTATCGCCACCTCAATACTGACTTCAACAACTTCACAGGTTGGGGAAGCCCTCTGATAGTTGCCACCGTGTGGACAATAATCACCGTGTGGTGGGTGCGGCGAAGTTTGAGAATAGAGAAGAAGCTCTGGGGCACAGGCGGCAGCGCCTCCCTGTCAGAGTCTGGTGTCGCCGAGATGGTGGAACAAAGAAATTAAGCATCTGCTGTTTGTTTATCAATGAATACCCGCAAATATGGCGTAATGTCGGATGTTGGATTAGACGATACATCCCCCCGTGTCTCGAGTGAGTCCACAGTCGGCTATGAATCTATGAAATCCCAGGAGGTCGAGGGAGCGGGGGTTGGATGGCGGTGCCAAGAGCGCCCATGACGAACTCCCCATGCATGCTGCGGCTCGCCTGGGGCATGTGGAGGTGGTTAGGCTGTTGATGAAGCATAGGGCGGATGTCTGCCAGGTCTGGGCGGGATCTAGCATTGGCGACCTCATCTGGTGCTCCGCGCCCTTGTGTGGCCGCCCCGCGGACCTCGCACGAAGATTGCGCGCTGGCCGTGATACAAAAAAAAAAAAAGAAATGCGGGACGATGTGTGGAATGCCTCTCTGGAAAGTCTGCTGGGATGAATGGCAAAGGTGTCAAGGACTGTCGTTCTCAATAATGGGAGGATGAAGTTCGTCTCCATGAATGAAACCTATTTGTTGCTCCCAGCTCCCAACTATCTACGATCTACCATATGTGCGTTGTCACAGTTCCAGTCCCAGATGAAAGCTAAGAAAGCACAGCAGCACTCATGACCAGTGCCAACCCAACCGCGGCCCCCGTAACCACCCCAACCCTCCTCCCTTCAACCCCCGCCTGGGATTTTGCCGCACTGCTAACCACCTTTGTAATACCTTGCTCCGCCACTTCCGCACTCGATAGTGAAGCGCTGAACGTAGACCCGATATCTCCCCAGCGGATATTGCTAAACGTCACGGAAACCTCGGGGTTTGCCGCTAGTATCAGCTTCGGATCCCCTTCCGTGGCATTGCAAGGTCCGGCACTGCCACTATCCAACCAGTTCATGAAATCCCCGGGACTATTCCAAATGCTGAAAATTAACACCATCCCGCGAGCAAGGGCCTGGCCCATGCCCTGCAGACCTCCCAATCGGACGAAATCCGACGCGTTGCGGGCCTGACAGAAGTTTTCGGTAACCGCCGCTGGAGTCGCCGCTGCATTTGGACCATTCGCCCCAGTGCCTGCGGCCAGCAGTGCGTTCTGGATGACCTTGCCGTCTTGCACGTAAAGTCTCCGTATTTCTGTCAAAGCCCCGGTGGAGGTGTTGTCAGCTGTCAAAAATTGGGTCACGACGGTGAACGGTCTGCTGGTGTCGACAGTCATTCCCGGTCCGGGGCCATAGAAATTCTTGGATCCGAGGTTGAAGGGGTTGACACCGCAGCCGTCTTTGTCACATACCCCAACTGTTTTATTGCACTCGGTACCGGAGCAGAGGAAGGGACCGGTGCCGGAGCAGGTGTGAGGTGTGAGTGCGTTGGACCGGGAGTTGGCTTCCCAGATGTCCATCTCGTTACAACAGGCCCCCGAATTATTAAGGTTTGGCTTCGAGCTGCCCATTAGTAATAATTACACACCCACGATAAAACGATCTGGGGGAGGGGGGAGAGACTTACGAGGCCGTTGATGAACGTGGTCTGGAAGCACTGCGCATCGCAATACCCCGTCCCGTACTGCGCTCCGGCTGGGTTGAGGTCGCTTCGCGAACCGGACGTGTCCATCTCTGACAGATACAGGGCACCGTTCATTCCACACGCCAGTTTGGATACGTCCACGTCGAAGGTGAGTTCGGCGTTGATGAGCTTCAGGGGCTCGTAGTTCTTGTCGTCCTCCGCTAGGAGGTACAGTCGTGGGCTGACGGATTTGAACTGTGCCCCGTCAAACAGGAACTGCCGGAGGGTTACGGCAAAGCCAGAGGCAAGGACACCGAGACTACCGTACTCGACACCCTCGAGAACGCAGTTTCTGGAGCATGTTGCTGCATCCGGGCAAAGGGTCGTGTTTAGAGGGGTGGCGGCGCAGGATACGGCCATGTTGTCGGCTGCGTGAAACGGCCTGGACAGTGCATCGGTGACCAGGGAGGTGTGTTTGGTGACGCAACCCCCGGAAGAGGTGCATACTTGGGTTTGCAACGTTGGGTGGACCTCGGGGATGGTGGTACCGATTTGTTGCGCGGAAGAGGGGATGAGGAGGAGGGGCAGCACTGCTGCTAATTTTGAAGTCATTTTGAAGATATTGACTGATGTAAGGACCGACTATGAATGAAAAGGTGTTTTGATGGGACAGTCATCCCTGGTTCACAACAGCGCGGACCAGCGCTTTAATACTCAACCTCCTAGCGGCTTCATCTCGTCTTGAGAGACGAAGAAACACTTCATGCGTCGTCGCATGACTGATCTTCGTGAGGGTGACACGCAGAAAGGGCAGATGGTGAGCCCCTTCCCGGAATGGTCAAATTGGGGATGAGATAGGCGAGAGACTCGAGCTTCGTTTCTCAGTTCTGGCAAGCAAGATGTCTTGGCATAAGGCTAGGCAATGATAGTGCTGCCATGAGATGGAAAAGCCGCGAGCAGGCAATTCGTCTGATGTGCTGTCGTCCGGAATAGGCAAAATTGAGGGACGTGATTCTGCCGTCTGAGTGCTGGGTGGTTAAATTGGTCCATGCTTCGGGTCCCGGAACCGTTTGAGTTGTACTGTGTAGGGGCGGCTCGAATCCTGGACGCAGATCCCCCGGCCCCTGGGCGGGGAACTCGAAACGTTGACAGATGGAGCCATTCTTGATACCATCATAGCTTCCTAACCGGGCCCGAAACAGGTTCATTGACTTCATAAAAGTTTCGGCAGTTCCAATTGATGAACGAACAAAAGGGAGACCGAATTTCCGGCGTATTTATGAGTGAAGGAGATTCCTTCATCTTATTGGAACCGAGGACCGCTGAAACTCTGTAAGAGAGAAGCCGTTTCAGATTTTGAGGCAAACCCGGCATTTACCAAGACATTCAGTATGGGCGCTGGAGAAACTAAAGAGCCTCGTCTAACTAATCCAAGTCTTGCAGCAGCTCTGGTCTGAACATGCTGTCTTCCGAAGCTTGGTTGCACGTAGTTGATGTGGAACTTGAGTTCGGCATTTACATATGCCCAGTCTTCATAACTTCCGTCAATACCTAAGGTTCCCATCGCATACACTACTAAAACTCTAGTTACTTAGTCTGACGATGTCGTTGTAACCGAGCTGAAGTTCATGGCGCGAGCGGTTCTACCTGTTCGCCTTCCATTTCTTGCATTCCTTAGTGACTAGAGACTCCCTGGGAGCATAAAGATGTGCATGCATCAGAATAGAAGGACTTTATTAGTACACATTCCCAGTGCTACTTCCCGCTGTTACAGCCGACTGCAAGGAATTACAAAGAATTATTCATTATGCCACCCTGTACATACCCTACCTCTGCCTACTCGTACCAACTATCATTTTTCGGCGAAGCTGCCAGCTTTCGACGAGAGCCGGAGTCCCGGAATGTCGGCATCGAGGTTTCGGCCCAAAGCAGGACAAGTTCCGGAAAAGGAGATGCCGCGACAGCAACACTTAGACAGTCGGCCCAGCAGACCTTTGCTACGTGTTCTGTGTCTGCTCGGTAACCCCCGAAGTGAGTGATACTTGTGTAAACTTGTGTAATTGCGGCAATGAGAAGCCAAGGAAGTTGATTGCACGGCTTCTCCATGTCTCTCTTCCGCATCTCGGTTACTGTCGGTACACTCCTCCGATAAAGGCCCGCCAGAACTAATTAAATCCAGCTTCTACAGTTATCGCCAAGTCAGGTGAGAGAGGCTGCCAATGAAGACCCTTCAATTGACATGGAATAAACGAGAATGCAGCATAGCAATCTAAACTCTCGGGAGGATTCCGAGTACGTGTCTGAGACTCCAAGACTGAGGTTTCGCCGGCGATTCCCCGGGTTCACAGACTGTTGCAAACTTGTCAGACTGTTATCCCCACCCCGCCCAGCACAAGACGGCCAGCTACTTGATCATTGTAAGACAAAAGCTTGCCTTCGTCCAGCGATGTCGCCCGATTCATTGACAAGTTCATGGATACAAGGTATCGGACCATGAAATGATTGTCTTGTGCTCTCAATGCAGTGGCATCAATGACGCTCGCTGGATTGCTCGCTGATCGCAGGACATCGAGATGATATTTATGAACCCTTTCCCACCGTCTTTAAGTTGAGCTGCGACGCTTTCCGTCTTCCCCTTGCCGGATTACCCCTTTCTTTCTTGGCGAACTGCCTGCTCGATAGAACGTCAACAGGGTCCTTCAAAGACCTAGCACTTGCTTGGTTATTCGGCATAAACGAAGCCTTCTTCCGTTGTCTTGTGTTTATTTTGCTCTGGTTCAGACTGTCTCGTTACCCAGTCTCGTCTCGTCTCTCGCATTCTCCGGGCCATAAACACCCATTCTCCGAGTTTCGAGATAATCACCGACCATGGGAACCGGAGTAGCGGAAGAAACCCAACCAGTCATCCAGGAGACGACCAACGGGGTACACCCCGCCATCTCCTCGGACCCGACCGTCACTGACACGGACGTTCGACCGCAATACCTCTGGCCCAAGACGCGCAGTCTCCTTCAAGATGCTTTCTCTGAGTTTATGGGGACCTTTATCCTGGTCCTCCTGGGTGATGGCAGCATTGCCCAGGTGGTCCTGAGCAAGAACACGAAGGGCGACTGGCAGAGTATCTGCTGGGGTTGGGGGTCAGTCTCTCTTCCCCCTTTTTCCTCCTCCCTTGTTACAATTCTACCCCTTTTCGCCCCCCCCCCCCCCCCCCCTTTTTTTTTTCTTCTTCCTCTTAGTCTTGCCCCTATTTGCCTCTCTTCTTTCTTTCCCCTTGAACCTGTTCCCAGTTTTTCTCCTTTCCAGCCTTATCTGGTCCCCGTGGCATTTTCCCCCTTTTAATTTTTATTTCTCCTTATCCCCCTTCATCCCCCTTTTCTCTTTCCCATTCCATTTCCCATTCCCGTTTCCATAACCCCTCATCTCTCCCCTTCCCATCGCTCCTCCCTCACCTCTCCTCAATCTACACCAAGGAGAGAAAGCAGACCCATATACAGAAGAACGCCTCCCTCCCACCCCCCCGGTAAACTAACAATGTGATGCGACAATAGTCTAGGCCTAATGTTCGGCGCGTACACAGCCACTAAATCCGGCGGCCATCTCAACCCGGCCGTCACCTTATCGATGTGTGTCTTCCGCGGGTTTTCCTGGCGCAAGTTCCCCATCTACATGTGTGCCCAGATCCTAGGCGCCATGGCTGCCGCATTGGTCGTCTACGGCAATTATAAATCCGCGATCGACCAGTACGAGGGGTACGGCATCCGCACCGTGGGTCTGAACACGTCCACCGCCGGTATCTTTGCCACCTACCCCCAGCCGTTCATGACGCGCACGGGCATGTTCTTCAGCGAGTTCATCGGCTCCAGCATCCTCATGTTCTTGATCTTTGCGGTCGTCGACAACGCCGCCCAATACCTGGTACCCCTGTGTCTGTTCTTTGTGCTCTTCGCAGTCGGTGCCTGCTTCGGCTGGGAGACGGGCTTCGCTGTCAACCTCGCACGAGACTTTGGTCCGAGATTGGTGACCTACGCGCTGGGCTATGGCAATGGGGTGTGGAATGCTGGGCCTTATTACTTCTGGGTAAGTTCCCAAACAAAAGAAAAGAAAAAAAAAAAAAATGAATAACAACGGGGGGGAGGGGGCGCTAATGTGAGAGAAAAAAAAATATTTAGGTACCGATGGTTGCGCCGTTCTTTGGCTGTCTCTTTGGTGGGTTTTTGTACGACGTCTTCCTGTACACGGGTGAGAGTCCGATTAACAAGCCGTTCATGGGCGTGACCCGTCCCAAGGAGGCCTGGAGGAATGCTGCGCAGAAGGAAAAGGTCAGCAAGGCTTGACTTGCGCTTGCTGTGTTCGTTTGGCTGTCACGCTGTGTGTGAAGGATCATTTGAGTACGTATCTGGCAATGGGAATATCATTGGATGCGCAAGACATTTTTTTACGGAGTAATGCGTTGGATACCAGGGATACCAAGACTGTTCATCTATCACCCTCATTTATATCTACGTGGGTCACGGTACCTGCCAAACTTCAACGTTCAGATACCTAAAACCAAATATAATAATGCAAGCACTTTGACCACCCCAATCGAAATGCACCGCATCGTGTCCAAAACTCCTCCACCCAAACCGTCCCCGCTCTGGTTAGCGCTCGCTCATGAGTTCCCGTTGTGGGTAGCCATGTTGTGAAGGCTAATGTCATCCCTGTCCCGCACGTCATGTTCAAATTGAACCTCGGAGGAAGCGCTGGCGTCCCCATCCGCGCTCGGGTCGAGCTTCGTTCTTGTTGCAAAAGTCGGACCGCTGTCAGCTGACAATTCGGCTGCCCTCTTCTTCTGCGCCTTTTTGCCTCTCAACATCTCCAGATGCTCAAAGTATCCCTCGGGCACTTCCGTGACGTAGCTGCCGCAGAACACGCCCACCTCAAACTCCTTGGGTCCGTTGGGAGGAGAGATCTCCAGGCAGGCGGCCTTGAGGTCGTCAAGACTCTGATAGATGACCTCCTCAGCCCCGATCACCTTGGCAATCTCAAACCGGTCCTTGTCGGAAGCAACGAGTTCCTTGGGAGACGCCAGGTCGATACCGTAGATATGGGGATGTGTGATGGGAGGCGCGCAGCTTGCAAAGATGACCTTTTTCGCGCCGGCTTCTCTGGCCATGGCCACCTAAACCGGGTCAACAGGATGAAGCCTACATACGGAGAGGGTCAGTGGCCTACAATCTCCTTACTTGTTGTGCCTCTGACGATGCTGTCATCGACCAGAAGCACAACCTTGCCGGCAAACTCCTCGTCGACGGTGCTCAATTTTCTCCTGACGCTCTTTTGCCGTGTGCTCTGATGTGGCATGATGAATGTGCGGAAGACGTAACGGTTCTTGACGAAGCCCTCGGCATACGGTATACCAAGACGCTCGGCGACACTGAATGCTGATGTTTTTGCGGTTTCGGGCACGGGACTAGAGTGATGGAGTTAGCTTGGTTGCAGACAGAATGCGGGAGGCGGCGTACATGATGGTGTCAATCTCTTTGATCCCCGCTTCGCCCAAGATTTCCTTGACCCTGTTGGCGAGCTTGTAACCCATTCTTTGGCGGCTACCATAGACGCTGATGCCATCGATAACGGTCTATGCTCTGTTAGTCGCACATGCCTTCGTGGGTAAGTGGTTACATCACATACGTCGGGCCGGCTAAAGTATACGTATTCGAAAATATCGGGTGAATAGGCCTTCTGCTCTTCGACCTGGTGAAAGACAGGCGACTTGCCCTTCTCGAAAAAGACAGCCTGGCCCGGGAGGATGTCACGGATGTTGCGGAAACCCAGTTGTCGTAGAGCAACGCTCTCCGAGGCGACGAGGTAGTCTGTTGCCCCAGGGAGCGTCTCGGACGGTCTCTCTCCATAGACCAAAGGCCGAATGCCGTACGAGTCTCTGAAGGCCAGTAGGCCAAAACCAGCGATCATCGCGGTGCAGGCCCAGCCGCCCTTACACCTCTTGTACATGCGCGCGAGCGCACCGAAGAGGTCTTCCTTGTTGGCACGGGCTTTTCCAGTCTCGTTGAGCTGTTGACGGGTTAGCGTATGTTGGAGTTGATAGACAGCGACCATACCTCGTTCGCTAGAATGTTGAGCATCAACTCGCTATCACTGTCTGTGTTGATGTGCCGGCGGGCCTCCTTGTCAACGAACTCGTGTAGTTCCGGCGCATTGATGAGGTTTCCGTTGTGTGCCACTTCATTTCACCGTTAGCATGTTTCGAAGATTGGGGTTTCGAAGACTGAGAATTCTCTGTCGGTAGAAACGTACAGCAGATGCCATAAGGGCTGTTGATATAGAAGGGTTGTGCCTCAGCCGAGTTACTATGGATGCTGTCAGTATGTACACAAGGGTTGGCTATGTAGAGATATTCCAACAAGGAGTTGTCCAAGAGTCGTGTAGTGTCATGACATTCACATACCTTGTGCCAGCTGTGGGATATCTCAAATGCCCGAGACCCAAGAAACCAGGACTATATTCTTAGTATCAGTAATGGTTGTCTCCTGAATCGAACGGGCGAATCATTTGTAATCAAGGGCATCGATGACACCCAAAGGGAATATGAGATGAAAAGAACAGCTCATCCTTGGGCAGTTCCAGATCCAGGAAAAGCCTGTACAATCAGTCGTTTGTTGACTTACAGATCCTGCACCCGCTTGCCATCGTCAAAGACCTATAACGGGTTAGTACCAGGGTCTCCCGATGAGTTGGTTTGGCAGTCGCCGCAATAGCTGACCTTTGCTGCCATGCCATTGCCCTTGGCCTGGTATATGCGACCGCCCGCAGTACATGTTGCTATACCGCAAGCATCTTGACCACGATGTTGCAAGTAGTACAGCGTTTCGTGCAGCGTGGTTGCAGCTCTGCACGGCGAGTTGGCATCGCCAACATGGCCCAGGATGAGACCGATTACTCCGCACATTTTCGGTGAAGATGTGGAAAATCGAGTCTTCAGGAGATCCGGCTCGGATGTATGCGTCTTGCCTTGTCGGTTCGCGGCAAGAGAACCAGGGAGAGTTGTCGAGGCGCTGAAATCGCGCTATGCTGTTGGCCACAAAAGGAAACGGGATGTGGCTTTTTTTCTTTGCCTCTTGGAGGGGCACAAACCTAGAGTTTTTATTGGTCAGAACTGCCAATGTCGGGCTAATTGAGGCCTGCCGTTGGAAAATCGGGATCCACTTCGATAAGATACAGACCGCCAAGCCAGGACGAAGACGAAAACTTTGATCGCGGGGTGACATGCAAAAAGTTTATCGGAATTTGTGGGGTGGGCACACAGTATTTTATCCCCAAGCTACAATTGCCTAAGCATTGGCAGCTGTTTCTATCAGCTCCCAATGAACGACTATCTACGCTTTTTGGGGGTTGAACTGCGTCTTTTCTGCACTTATCGCCCGTCGCACACAGGCGATGTCGGCCTCCCGCCGAGACCCGCACTATGGAACGTGACCGCTCCCATCTGTGACGTCAAATTGGCGTTGTTTCACCCGCCCCAAACGCGCACAACCCCGCGTTAGGCAGTTGAACCCGGATCCCGTCCCGTCGGGTCTTCCACGTTGACTTGTTGCTCGTCTAATATCTCACTGGCATCGTCCGAAGCGCAGACCTAAAGGAGCACATATTCCCCATCGGCCCACAGAAATTTGGTGTGATGTGGTCGGGGTATCTCTGACTGATGCATTCTTGTAAGGTATGCGTGCCATAGGATAACATGTCGTTCGATTCCAAGGATATCCAACCATCTAAACGCCATTACCCAATCCAATTCCAGCCCAACAATCAACCACAAAGCCCTCTCCATCGTCCCGTTCATCAATCATCAATCGGCAGCACAACCCTAACCCCGTCCTTGATTTGCCCTGTTGTTCATTTGTCAGCCCACACCCCTTTTCACGCTGCCGTCGAGCTCCTTTCCTTTGATGGGGGACTCACTTTCAAGATACTTAATAACCTGCCCATAATCCTTGCACACATGGTGCGCGTTCCACCCCCCGTCCAACGGTCCCGTGTCGTCCGTCTCATCCGGCTCATGTGCCTCCATCGCAACATCCCCGGAACACATGATCGCCTGTCTCAAGTAATCGATGCAGTGTAGGAAATGAAAGTGCCAGTCGGACGGCAAATTGTCTGTGACGTTGAGCATCAGACCGTTGAAGATGCGGCCCATCATGAACACGCAGTGAAGTTGGTGTGTCATCGAGGTGGTGAAGAAGGTCTCGTTAACCGACCCCCAGCCCGTTCCAACTAACATAAATATCGTCAGCACACAAACAGAGGGCAGACAGGGCAGGGAGCAGCAAGAACACAACAAATGGGGCACACCGTACCTGGCATGAGCGTGTTCCATCTTGCAAGCGTCTCATTCGAAAAGAACTCCCTGGGCTCCATCGGCGCGAAGGACATATCCGACTCGAACTTTACTATCTTCGTCCCGACTACCTCACTGCATTAGCATCTTGAACAGATGGGTGTGAATAGAGGAATGTACTGACTGGTTGGTCCAGCACCCGTAAAATCACCCCCGACCTGAAACTCTGCTCCTGTTCGCCGGTGCTGTAGTAGGAGGATGGTGAGGAGGACGGTGATGACGAGTAACAAGACGGTGTTGATCATCCAACGATATCCTCGCAGAAGCGAGATGAATGTGCTTTTCTTCGACCGTTGCCGTTGCTGCTGTCGTCGTCCAAGTGGGTTCCATTTTTCGTCGCCCATCAACGATTCATCGACCTCTGTGCTTGACCGTTCATCGTTGTCGTGGTCGCGGTCGTCTGCGATGGCCACCGTTTCGTACGCGCGCTGCTGTGTGGAGTTCATCTTGGCGCCAATGGTGATGGTGTTCGGATGATGTGCTGAGAGATGCTGGTGTACAAACTTGGCGTAGATGAGGTGTAGCTTGGTAAAAAAAAAAAAAATTGACAGGTCTTGGCTGCACTTAAGGAAAAGGAAAAGAAAGAAAGATCTGTTGGAGATCATCTTCCAAGCGCCGTGATACCCGGCAAAAGGGGATGCACACAGTGGTCTTGACACGCGCGTTTCATGTGTTTGGCGATGGGTTTCAGCAACCCCCCGGTCAGCTGGGATTCTTGAGACGAGCGGAGCGGAGCAAAGCGACACGCCAACTGGATTATTTGTCTACAATGACATTGCAATTGATTGAAGAAGAGATGCAGACGTTCGTCCTCTGTTGGATCAATCGTTTGTGCGGTTCTTTATTGCAACCTTTGACTTGTTTTGGACCGATGCGCAAATACGGGACAGTTCCGCTTCCGCCAGGTCTGTATGGAGAGCCATTACGGCTTTGGACGGCGGGGGTCCGAGCCAAGCCGGGATTAGCAGGGCGGCCGGGGATCGCTCCGGCACGGACCTTGGCACGCGCTGAGAATCGGTCGATGTGATTGTCAACCATGGTTCGCAGGGAGTTTGCGAGTGGTCCATACCTAAGGTAGGTACCTGTAGTTATCAAAAGGTAAGCCTCGGCGATACCAGTGACCATCTACCGGCTTGTCTCCAATGATGCTCTTCGCGATCCCTGGTTCAGAGCCTTTTCCCGATGTCAAAGATGTGGTACATACGTCACATACCTCATAATCGATGTCGCTCCGCGTGTGTATACGTTCTCCTCAGTGTCTTCAGGTCATTGTCTCTTTATTGCGAGAGGGAACCGGACGTGAGAGTGAGTTTCTTTTGTCTGCATGCTTTCGTATTTGTCCGAGTTTTGATGCCCTCTGACCTACATGTATTTTTCGCTCATTATGTATGAATCTCCCCCCTTAAATTCCGCCTTTTCACCCACCTTCTGTCACCATCTTCGCCCATCCTAATTATACGTGACAGTCACAGCATACTCCCCGCCCGCCAACCCATCGACACCCACCCGTCCGCCGGTACCCTTCTTGATTACGACCGTAGTGTCACACGCCTTGGTCTTGCGCCCGACACTCTTGATCCTCATTGTTCCCCCATCAGCGGGTGCCTCGACACTCACAGCGCCTGTCGTCCCGGCCGGCGTTGAAAACTTAACACTCAGTCCCTTCGTCGTTTCCTGAACAAGGCTCGAAAAGCTGCCAACAGCTGTCTGGAAGCCCGCTTGCGCTTTGCTCAGTCCACCCAGAGACGGCGAGATCTTCCAAACCTTCCCAGCCTCTTTCGCGATTTGCAATCCAGCCGTGTACGCCGTCAGGGCGTTCGTAGGGCCCGTCGCCCAGCCGTGTGCGTGGCTGACTCTCGGGTCGTTTGTGTACGGGGCGTAGTGCAGATCCCCGTTGGTGCTGTACCCCTCGATAAAGGTAGAATTCGTCATGCGCGGATCGTCGAGCATAAAGTCCCCCCACATCAGCTTCATCAGCTTCACCGCGTTGCTCGGGTTGCCAGCGATGTAGTGTGCCTGCAGCTCAAAGCCTGAAATGAACGGCGATACAGTAGCGCCTGCTTCAGGGGCTGGAGCGCCATACTTCCCCCACCGTGCCGCCAGCGCAGCCGAGATAGATTTTGCCTGGGCTGGGGAGGTGGTGAGGTTTGCGACGATTGCCCATGCATTGCCGTCCTGGGGATGGAGAGGAGTCAGTGGGAGGGTGTCGTTGTCTCGGTAAAGATTGGCGGAAGAATCCCAGAGACGGGCGTACGCTGCGGCCTTGATCTTGCCCGCATATTCCTGCCACGGCCCCTCGCTGGTGGCATCGCCAACAACGCCAGACAGAGAAATGCCCAGGTTCAGCACGTAGTAGAGGATGGCGTTGGCTTCGATGTTGTGCCCGCCCATTCCGAAACGCAGCCAATCTGCTGATGAGGTGACGTTCGCCAAACCGGTTTCGTCGACAAAGCTGAGACTGTAAGAGAGTGCGAATTTGAAGGTGTTCCAGTTCTCCTCCAAGTATTGGACATCTCCCGTCCAGAGGTAGTAGTCGTTTATGCCGATAAGCGAATAAAGGTGGTAGGTGAAGCTGAAGATCGGCAGCACCTCGCTGAAGGGCACGCCGGCGTAGGGAAGGGCGCCGGTGGTTTTGTTTTGCAGAGTCAGCAGTGAGTCGAGACTGTTGCGCACAGAGGCCATGTCGTAGGTGGATACGGCGATTGAGGGCACGGCAATGGCCATGTCACCGGGCCACACGAGACGATCGCGCTTTGCGCCGTCCACCAAGGCACTTGTTCCATCTTCTCCATGTTAGCTTCTCTGGCAGAACCCAAGATCGGAAGCGTGAGGATACGTACTGGTGATAGTGTAGTTGAGGTACCACGGCAACGGGTCGGTGACCTTCATGGTAGACGTAATCTCCCCGAGGTAAATCAGCGCGTTACCGGCGGTCGGATCGATGGTGCAGAGCTCATTGGTGTATGCGCCGGCGTACCAGACACGATTGAGTTGGGTGTCGTCGCTGTTGAAGTAGCCGCTGTAGGAACCCAATTTGTCATCGGCCACCTGCGGCATGGCAGTGAAGTAAATGGAGAGGTTCTTGACATCCACTGATCCGCTCGTGTTGTGGTAGACGTTCAGGTAGCGGAACCCGCCCCGCTGATGCTTCTTTTCTGCGCGGTATGACCCGCTGGCGGCAACGGGAAACCAGAGAATCTCGTCGATCCCCGAGTCGGCGGTCGCGTCACAGCCGTTGCTGTTGATCCACAAGGAGCTCTCTGTGAAGCTGATGCCGATGAACTCATTGGAGCCCGACACAGATCCGGTGTTGAAGGAGACGATACCGGCGACGTTCTTGCCAAAGTCGTATGTCACGGCCGATGCGCCTTGGTAAGTGGCAACGCCGCCAGCTTTAGTCAGGCCTTGCGCGTTGTTTACTGTGCCATTGACGTTGTAGACAGACACCGGCACGACCGTGCGGGACTTCGGAGTCAGGATGTATTCGGAGAACGGAGCACTCGTCGCTGCCACTCGGGACAGCGCGCAGAGCGCGAGAACAGCTGGAGCGGAAAGCATTGTCGTTCACTCGTGTCCGCGAGTGTGATTGATTCGTTCGCTGGTGTTGCCATCGTGTTCTTGAGCGCGTCGGCGCGCTTTTCAAGTTTTCTCTTGTTTTACGTGTTCCATCCCAGCCTGCCACCGCAGAACTCAACCATGGCCAGCTCGGAGGAATGCTAGCCGAATGGAGAGATGTTCATTGCCTAAACAAACCTTGTGATACGACTGCGATGAGGTCCACTTGCCGGCAATGGAGCCGCACGAGGGATCGGCACGTCGTAACTCTGCGGGGAAGCCCGGGGAAGTATGGGGAAAATGCGGGGCCTACAAGATTCGAGGCACATCGCGGACCCATCGAGAGAACGTCGGCAGGCGCAGAGCTATCCTTCTCAAGAGGCTAAGCTTCGGGCGAAGAAGGGGCGACAACGTTGGGGAATCGGCCCGCAGCCGTCTTGAGCTGCATGACTAGTCGCACCAGCTGGTAAGGCCCTGCGCGTGGGAGAGGCTCGACACCCGGCACGTTGAAGATGCGGTAGCTTGAACAGGGAAGGCCCGATATCCACTTCGCACTGCGGGCGGCACTTCCCTGGCCAATGGCTGACGGGCTTGTTGAGTCTGTCGAGCCTAAGGTGCATACCACGTAGTCACTTAGAACCCACGTGGGACCTTAGAGACTCTCTTACGTGAGATCAGGATGCCAGCCTTCAAGAACGAAATGTCTGTACGAATGCGCGGTTCAGCAACGAAGCCATCACCGAGAACAGCGAGGACACTGGCACGACGTGAACAACGAGCAACTGAAGTCTTTGGGGTACTAAGGTAAACTCGGTAAACTCTCGCTGTAGATTGTCCCCAACATGCTCAAATACGTAGAAAACTGCCATGTCCACATTCTGATTCAGACCTGATCCTCCCCTGTAGTCAGAGTCGCCTACGAGTAGGTGATAGGCATGCCGCCGGGAAGCTCCGAGAGCCCTGGACGACTTGTCAGTATCCATACACGGGTTTGGAATTGCAGAGAGTGACTTACATCCTTCAGTCTGCTCTATCACGGTCTGCTTCTTGGTGCAAGCCATGGCTTGCTCAGCCGTCTGCGTCTTGAGCGCCGAGCACCGGTCACCGCTGCACCGAGCGTTAAGGGCCTTTTGCAGCGCGTCTCCCTTCCAGCCAAAGACGTAGTCGCCGTGCTGGCCAAACCCGGTACTAGACCCATGCATTAGCTCTGGAACCGTCAGCCCGAGTCGGGAGACATGTGGCTTACCCGTCGCCCATGGAGTACACTAGCGGCTGACCAGAGTCGGGCCAAATGGACTTATCATTAAACTCGCGCGTATCCCAAATAACCTTTTCCATATACACACATATCAGCACGAGCGTAGCGAGGGACACTGGAGACCAAAGAGGAAGGCAAAACCCAAAGGAAGGGAAAGGAAGGGAAAGGAAAAGGAAGGGAAAGGAAGGGGAAGGAAAGAAAATGGGGGGCACGTAATTACCTCGTACATAACCTGCGGGAGCTTCACGGGATGGGTCGACGGGCACGGGCCGCCAGACTCGAAGCTGCCACTGGTCGGGTAGGCGACGTGGCTCTTGTGGTCGGGGCTGTCGACGTTCTTGCCGTCCCAGCATCTATATATCCCGTTATTATCTGTACCTGACACACGATCAGTGGGGAATAGCTCACGTAGGGAAGGTGATGGTGGTGCGGATGCCTCCCGGGCATGGCTTGGTCGGGAAGGCAGCGGTGTCGTCACCCGTGCAGGGGGCACCGCCAAAGGGGTTCTGGGCGATGTTGTGCTCGCAGCGATGGCAGATTTGCTTCTGCATGCCCTTGTTCGAGCGCAGAGATGCGTCGCCGACCAGCATGCGGAAGCCCTTCGCATTATGGTCAGTACCTTGTATTTACAGAATGCCCAGTGCGAGGCAGTGCGGCTTACAGGCTTGAAAGCAGTGACGGTGCTCTTGCCGTCGTAAGGGGGGATACTATTCAAGTTATTAAAAGTCGGATCAGAACAGTGAAGTGGAACAAGAACCAACTAGTATACGGTGACACCTCCGTTCCCTTTCAGCCCGAGGTTGGTCAACTGTGGCACGCGCTTGAAGCTGCCGTTCTTGGCGTGGAAGTAGATGTTGGCGGTCCAGTAGTTGGAGAAGTCTTCACTGAACGTGCAGCTCGTGCACGTCGACTTGGCCGAGGGATCGTACTCGACGGGCGTCATGCTGGCGTTGAACGAGTTCCCACCGACGACCTGGTGCACGTGGCCGGACTGAAGCAGCCCGGGGCTGACCAGGGGGTCCATACGCTCAATGACCAGCTGCGAGCACGAGAAGCGCATCATAGCGGCCTGGGCGAATTGCGCGGCGGCATCCTGTGCAAAGAGCGCGGCGGCCGCGGCGGCCACGAGTGTGCTCTTCATTGTTGTGTGAGTGCTTCCGGGCGGCAAGACGGGTATCTCAGCAGTTGAACTTGGACTTTTGAAGGAGTGGCGAGACGACAGAAGCAGGGCGGCTGCAGAAAGTGACGGGACAAAGGGCAATCAAGGAGAGGGAGGAGACCCGAGTGGGCGATGAGAGCAGCAACCATCCTTATACTCAGGTGCGCTGCCACTCTCCGAATCGCGCAACGGTTGGCAACCTGGCTGTCTTGCGCCTCTGCCGTAACCTTAATTCCTCGTCATAAGACAGAAGACAGCCATCTCTGTGGTGGACTTGCAATGCCCTGCCGGTGAATCCGCAGAACCCAAGTACCGCGGAGGAGGAAAACTGCCGCATATTGGCGTGTTGGTGGTTAATTCCGGGGTAAACAGACCTGGCTGCTGTTTGGTCGTTCCGCAGCCCGCGTTTTGCCTCGCAGAACACTGCAAAGTAATGTTTTGGGAGCAAATCTAATCTAATCTAATGAATTAACCCCCCTGACCCCACCATTTAAACATCTCGGATATCCAAACGACCGGCCAATCGGCGACTTCCATGGAAAGTCTAGAAGACATTGGCGACAGGGAAAGAAGCATTGCCACCCGCACTGCTTCGGTCGCGGCAGACGCCGGATCTTTGCTGTATCGGCATTACACTAGACATCCATGCTGGCCATGTGTCTTCCGTTCTCCTCGACCACCTTGACAGTGGTGGTAGGCTTTCTCCTGGTCCCGCTCCAGTTGCTATGACCTGAATGCCGGAATTCATCGCTGACAGATACCTGCAGAGAGCTTCTATTAATACGTCACAGTGTAGAGGCCCACCATTGACATGTAAGACTGGAATGCTTCTCAAGTATTGTTCCTGCCATTTCGGGACAGCGGCTTCCATTCGACTGGTCGGCGACCATGTATAAAGACCATTATAGGGAAGATGACGATAAAACTCGGTATATCGAATGTGAAGCCTCATACTTGAAGCGCGCCGAGATGACTCGCAGCCCAAAGTTGCCTTCAATCTCTTCATTTCTCCATCCATGAGAAACCACCCTGATATGCCAATTAATTGTCGAACAGATGATTCATGGCGGATCTTACTCATTCCAGCACATGACCCAGCCCAAATGCTTTGAATCCGAGCCCAGAAGACACAATCAGGAACGGCAACGGGCGACCTTTTGCCAGATTACCTGTAGTGTAAAACCCAGGTCATTGTATGTTATTGCGTTGGCATACAGAATATCAATAGGATGAGAGGAACGCTCTTTGTGGAAATTATCATGCCATGGAGACTGGAGAGCATGAACTGTCACAGTTGCCCGTTGCAAATACTAGCGGCAATCCGGCGCGGCTTCTGTATCGAGGTATGGGTTCTGGTGGGGCAGACCAGTTTTGCGGTGTCTACCTCGGCCACTCAAGAGCTATATGAGTACAACTACTGCGACCGCTTCCAACGAGCGCCCTTCGCTACGGCAGGTGATCACACCTGCAAATCTTCCGTAGTATAGTGGTTAGTATATGAGCTTGTCACTCGACATCGCTCGGGACCCGGGTTCAATTCCCGGCGGGAGAGATATTTTTTTGGTGTCGATACAGTTAACGTTATGCAGCCACCTTGACAACGAGGCGAAGATGTGACCTGCCACAAGAGCAACACGTGATAGATCACGTAATGTATCTCAGTAAACACTTCTTCTTTAGCTCTTAAGACTTAGGAACAAACACAACACCTAACACACACAAACACACCAGATCAATGGATTGAACCCTTAAATCTAACACCTGCCAGCCTGATTACATAACGGTGATGCAAGGGACCGACACCGATACATACATGGTATCTTATCTGAGGCACCGCATGACGCGTCTAACAGCCGTTATACTCATATCCGAAGATCCCATCAGCTAGCTCGACTTCTGACATCATGACTACAGAATTTTTTCATTCATATACACGTGCCTTCCCTTCGTTTCTCTGAACACTTGTCCTCGAAATTGCTGCCAGCACATTCGGTAAGCTGCTCTCTCAACTACTAACTCGAGCTCGCCGTGCCAGCGTTTATTAGCTGCTGGCCCTATCGGTAATCATATGAGCTCTCTTGACGTTGGTATCGTTACCTATGCTGATCTGGTCGTCATAGGGTCCAATGGCAGGGCGACGGTCACAAACTATGGCACTGGACACGATAGCACTTCCCGCACAAATAACGTTTGACAAGCTGGCCGATTTAGGTAAGGTACGCCTCAAAAATTGATATATAATCCGTTCACAAATTGTTCAATAAGCTCTTCTCTTCCTCTTACTGTCAAAATCGACAAGCACAAGCAAAATACCCTGCCAGTCGTTTTTTTTACCCAACATTGCTCTCTTCCTCTTGCTGTCAAAATCGACATGCAGAAGCGAAACAGCCTGGCAATCGCCTTTCTACCCAATACTGCCGAAACCCTCGTCAACACCCACCATGGAAGAACAAAAGCCGTGGTCTATCACTCTGACCCTATCATTGTTGGGGTTTCTGATAGCTCTGTCCCTCACGCTGACAAGCCGGAGGAGCAGAAACACACCACTCGACATAAGAACCGAGCACGATATGGAAACACCAAAATCTTGTCACACTGGCATCATTCAAGAATTTCGAGCTCCAACCCCGGGATGGTGGGGGCATGCGTTGCGGAGGAATTTCCAGCTCGAGCTCCACGATTGCGTTCTACCATACGCCGTGTCTCTAAGGCGCTACCTCGCTTACCACCCCAAAGTCAAGGCCGTCTGCGTGTGTCCCGTCGTCATCTTCAGGGCCTCTACTCGCGTTCTGCTCGTCCAAAACTTGAATGGCGAGTGGGGGGCTCCAGTCGACTATGTGGAAGAGCACGGCGATGCAACCATACCCCATACCGCCGATCGCATCTTGCATGGGCTTGGGCTGACTGCCACAAGAATCTCGGGTATGTTGGATGACACAAGGGGTTGCTACTCGCCTGCTCTCGGGGCCCTCGTCCGCGTGTTCACCTTCCTAGTCGAAATCGACGAGGCTCAAGCCAAGGGGACACTCCCGTCGGTGGTGCTGGGTGGTCCAGGCCCGTATCAAGACTACGTCTGGGCCACGGCAGAAGACGTCAGGAAGGGCTGCTACCACGATGTCTTCAGCACTTGCCCTCGCGTGGAGGACGGCCCATTGCCTCCGAGCGGAGAGGCCATTGGATACGGGGACCTTGAAGAGATAGACCCTCTCCAAAAGATCGACCACAGCCTCCCGCATCCCTTCACGCCGGAATGCAATGGGATAGACAAAGAGTCCTGCCCCGACCCTGAAGGGCACCGCCTCGGGCTCTTGGAGCATCTGAGACAGCAAGAAGAACCTAGCGGGGGGGGAACGGGGAACCCGAAGAGGAGGAGGGCGGAATATGGGAAGAAGGTCGCGGAAGTGAGGGGAAGATTGGCGGACAAGAAGAGGACGAGAGAGGAAGTCGAGAAGAAGAACACCCCCGAAGTGAGACGATGCAAGCTCCTAGTCTTCCCTCATGAAAACCACCAAAGAGACATCCTGGCTGGGTTCCAGTTGGTCCAGGAGAAGCGAGAGTTTTGGCGACAGCGGAAGAACTTGAAAGAGGGGAAGCGGGAGCAGATGGATTCAGTTCCTACGTTCAGAAAGGTGGATTGGTCGGCTGAAGTGATGGATGTAGATGAAGAGGCGGAGTTCATTGCCGCCAATGCGTCGGCTGGCGCGGTGGTAGTTGGGCCCGTCGGCGACGACCAGCGAATCCCAGGTGCTGTATCTCCTTCGGGAGACCAAGAAGAGGCGAGCTGCAAAACACTTAACCACCGCGGGAGAGACGTCCCGC
This sequence comes from Diplogelasinospora grovesii, assembly GCA_033297225.1. Taxonomy (NCBI): domain Eukaryota; kingdom Fungi; phylum Ascomycota; class Sordariomycetes; order Sordariales; family Diplogelasinosporaceae; genus Diplogelasinospora; species Diplogelasinospora grovesii. The sequence goes on along the minus strand of MU853827.1, from coordinate 123,571 downwards.
GCACTATACCATGGGCTGAACGGCCGAATGAAGGGATGGAGATAGATAATGAAGAGCAAAGTGGGAGACAAAAAAAGCCGGACTGCAAAACACCTGAACACGACGAATACGGAAAAGAGATGACTTGGGAGCGGATGAGAGAAGCTAGACAACTGCCAATGCTCACATTTTACTGAGTGGTGGTTGGGTTAGTCGGTGAGCAGTGGCGGGCGGTCCTTCGGAAGCACTACCTAAATCCCGTCCATGCCACAGGGAACCACTCGTCGATGGAGTGAACCGCGTGGTACTTGAAGCTGCGTAGTTGATGCGCATGGACGACGAGTCATTCTCAAAGGCAATAAAGGGGGTACGCCAGGCGTGGTGGACCGGGGGGGGGTCAGCATTTATAGACTGGGAGATATCTAAACATCATTCTTTTGGATGCCGGGCGAATCTTGGGGTGTTGGCAGGTGGAAGGAAAAGCAGTTGAATTATCTATGGGTAAAGTCCTCTGAAGAGGGAAAGAAAAGAAGGATTGGAAGCCTGAGTATGGATTCAACTCTATACCCAACACCAATGTAGGGTAGAGTCTCCTCTCCCTAACAACAAAAAAGAGAAGGAAAAAAGAGGAGAAGGAAAAAAAGAAAAAGGAAAAACTAAAAAAAAAAAAAAAAAAAAATGAAAGCTGATTAAAAGAGAACCTCAGAACCTTCAGGTTCAATCCAACTCAAGGAGTCTCCGTGTGCTTTTCCCCGCCCGTTCACGATGCTGATTACCTCATAGGGAACAACTGAGGCGAGAATCGGATGAAACACCCTCAACAACTCGTTTCGATCCATGAAGAATGAGCTGTCTTTACAGGAGCAAAGCATACAGCGTTTCCAGCCCGGGTTATCCCCGCGAGCCTACCTATCTCGCCAACCTCAATCTTCGCCTGGGTACTGACTGCATGAGGAAGGAGACAGAGAAACCATACTACACTTCGAGCTTCAACTTCTCGACCAAACCATGATAGGATTTTATGGTTACAGCAGGATCGAGCCATTTTGTAGGCGCATTTCCAGGGATCGGAGACAGTCGCCAATGCAACATTGCAAAAGTCGGGCATTCCCGTGAAATTAGGTGCAATCCTTCCTCTCAATCCACCATTCCACTTTGGTAACAATTGTCACAGGCAGCCTTTTTTTTCATCGCTACGATATTGAACCCACGTGCGGCCAATTGTACCTAACCCACGCTCTTCCATCCTCTTTTACACGGCAAGGTACGTTACGTATCTTGGCCGTTGCGATGTCTGCAAACGGGGCGCGCATCGGTGAACAATTCGGCGCTTATCTCCGGGACGCCCCTTCCAGGTTCCAAAGTTCCAGCACTGCATCCATCCACCAACGATGTGACTTGCTCCCATTTCTTGGCCAACAATGGAGATACAAAGCAATCACCCCAGCGCCACCGTTTCGACCTGCGCTGTTGGTGACAGGTCGCTTGGTTCTTGGGCTTGGCGCTTGATGGCAAGCGACCCGCGATCTCGACCACCATCCGGTCTCTTTTCATCTGACCAGCACTACCGCAACTATCCACCGCGGGATTTGCGACCCCGACGGGGGTTTCTTGGTCCTCTAAATCATGGTCCTTATTTTCATTCTGCATAAAGGCCACCCGTTTTCCTGTCTTGTTTCCTTTCTTCCCGGTACCTCCCTCCCAGGTCCCTCTCCTCATCCGATCCACAGCGATCAGCCAGTCCTTTGCTTTGACCCTTTTACTTACTTGATAGTCACTCCTTCATCTCATATATACATATCTATATCATACGTATGCCATGTTCAACATGTTCTTCAAGACCACCCTCCTTTTGGCCTCCGCCGCGACGGCCCTGGCGGCCAGCGGTACAGTAGGCGTGACCCCCCACGACATGTACTCCTCCTCCGTGGGCGTCTTGGGGTGCAAGATCAACGTCAAGCACGTGGCCTACTGGCCCATGCCCGTGGACTGCAACAACATCTGCGTGCAGGTGTCGTACGCCGGCCGCAGCCTCTACCTTTTACGGATCGACCAATCCGGGGGCGCATACGACATTTCCTACGGCGCCTGGAACTGGCTGTATGTCGGCAAACAGGCCACAGAACAGCCCATGCAGGGCGGCGCGCTGTCCATGACATGGAAGGATGTCCCTGCGCAGAACTGTGCCAGTCTCATGGCCAACGGCCGGCTTCCGTTGTCGGCAGCCAACAGCATGAACTACCTTTCGTCCTGTCTCAACCAGCCTTCCAGCTGGGTCGCCCAGAACCACGAGCTGTACAACATCCTTAACCCGACCTGTACCTATGGGTATGACGAGGTCTGCACGCTCAACCTGGCTGTCAGCAACCAGCCCACCTGCCCTCACCAGCTCGGTGTGCCTGCGGTGCTGACCAGCGATCCGGTGTATGACATCCAGTACGGCACTGGTAAGCTGGTCAAAGCTACCTAGACGGATGATGGTGTTTGGAGTAGGGAATCCGATTGTGGGTAGATTCTCGAGTCGTTTGGGATTTGCCCGTACGTCCGCCTACGAACCAAGCTGAGTCCATGTTTTCGGGCTATACGATGAAAAGTGTGCACTATGCTCTGATGGCCGTAGAGATTTGAGATACCTGTACCCTAGCTAGAGGCCTTCTTGTTGTCTGTGAGGAAGTTTCCACCCCTGCTCCGCCAGCCACTTGTGCGTTCCCTTGCTTCTGATGGTCTCGTGATAACACGTGCGAAAGTCGACGTCCTCAGCCGACTGTATTGCCATCATCCACGCTACCGCGTCCGCCATAGAACAGCATCTTTTGAGGGAATCGTAAAAGGTCTTGCGATCTTGCTGCATGACCTCGTCGGGCGGTAGGGTGGGAGGCTCGAGCTGAAGCAGACGGGGGAGCCCGCCCGCCACCTGGAAGGGAAACTTTACGGCAAACGCCCAATCGATGATCCTTCACACATGCCATTAGCTGTGCGTAGTATTCCTTAGGCTTGGGATGGAGTGCCTACCCGGTAATGTTATGATCAGCGTCAACAATGATATTGTTCGCGCGCAGATCGCCATGGTCGATGGCGAACGGCGCATTCTCCAGCCACGGGTACAGCACTTTTGGTAGCAAAGCCTTTTGGTCATGAACGTCTTGCTCGGCGAGCTCCGGAAGCGAGCCGCTGCGGACGCGGCCGAGCTTACCGTCAATCATTCGCTCAAAGAACTCGGAGGCAGAACCCTCTGCTTCAGTCAGCTTTCCATTTCCAGAGCAGTGTTGGAAGACACGCACTGTCTTCTATGGTGCATCCAACAAGTTCCAACTGAATCGCAGCGAGTTGGCGTAGTACCTTGTCTCGAATGTCTCGTCCGGGGTGGTCTGGGGACCAAGAAAGACATGAACCGGGAATCCAGCGCAGCGCCATGAACGGATATCCCGTCTCGTTGTCAAATGTGAGGCTAACTCCCTGAATTCGTGGGGACCAACGGAAACCGCTTCTCTCAAGCTGTTGGAGCATAGTGACCTCGCCTTGCATAATAGCTATGACGTTTTGCTGGGCTAGACCCGTCATGTGAATGGGCATACGGATCGCCCAGCTCTCGCCGTCGGAAAAGGTGACTTTGAAGACCCGGCACTGAGCACCGTCAAAATGGTCTTCGTCGAGAACTGGTGTCTCTCCGTCGGGCCGGAAACGACCAGGCCGCTCGGAGTAGGAGCCTTCGGTGGCGGTAACGGACGAGTTACCGACCGAACACAAGTCTCCCGAGACCGCCACAGGAATGTTTTCTGGGCGAAAATCCTGTTGTACGTTCGCCATTATGGAGATGATATTGCGAGTTGTTACCGCGGGGGGTTCATTCAAAAGGACGGGACGCCAAAATACGGGAAGGGCGTGGATCCTGTATTTACGGCGCACAGTTCTTAGGCAGGCCGCAGCCATGCGATCGGTTGTGGAGTGCCAGGCATACCACAGCCCTTCATTGGGCAAGTTCGCATGCAAGGACTCTCCAACGACATAAACAACCACAGGCAGGTAATGCTCTCTCAATACGCACGGCACCCCGCTGACGGCAATTGTTGTCATGAGTTCAGTGCACAATCCGAGGATTACGGCTAGTGCCGTGAACCCCTGTACGAAACCCAACCCCATGAGTTACCGCCGCAAGTGCGGGGGCCGGTCTAGGTCCCTTAGGTACGTATCATCGACACTCACCGCGGAAACCGAACACGCGAAAACCATACACACTGAACACATCAATTGTCAATTGTCAACTTCCTCAATGGCATCGGACACCGAAGATTTTGTATTTATCGACCACGAAGATGTTGCCGCCGCAGCGCGTCCACCTTTCCTCGACGCGATCAGTGACCACGTTGACAACATCGCCGATGGCTTATGGCCCGTCAACCTCAAGATCCACGACAACCCTGAACTCGGGTTCAACGAGTTTATCGCCCATGAAACACTCACCTCATTCATGAAAACCCAAGAAGGATGGACCGTGACGCCGTCAGCATATGGCCTCAAAACGGCCTGGGTAGCAGTCTACGACTCTGGCCGAAAAGGGCCAGTCGTGTCCTTCAATGTCGAGATGGGTAAACACATTACACCGCCCTCCCATTTCTCACATTCGCGTTATTAATGACATTTTAGATGCACTCCCCGGAATCGGCCACGCATGCGGGCACAACCTGATCGCCAGTGCATCCCTAGCCGGCGCGCTGGCGACAGCCCACATTATCTCCCGCCATAACCTCCCCGGCAAGGTCGTCATATTCGGCACCCCAGCAGAGGAGGGCGGCGGGGGCAAGATCAAGCTCCTCAACGCCGGTGCTTACCGCGATCTTGGGGTAGACGTCAGTCTGATATCCCACCCGGGCACCATCCCCGACGCGGCCCTCATGCGTACTGCCGCATACACCCGGTTCAAAGTGGAGTATTTCGGCCGCGAGGCCCACGCGGCAGCCGAGCCATGGAAGGGCATCAACGCGCTGGACGCGCTCGTCACGGCGTACAACGCCATCTCTGTGCTTCGCCAGCAGACGATGCCGGGTGACGTCATACAGGGTTACATCACCGACGGCGGCGTGGCTCCTAACATAATCCACGCGTACGCAGCCGGGATATTTGTCGCGCGCTCTGCGACGCAAAGCAGACTGAAAGAGCTTCGTGCGCAAGTCGGCGCGTGCTTCGCGGCTGGTGCGCAGGCCACTGGAGCAGAGCTGGAGGTCACGCAGCTGGGGGCATATGCAGATCACGTGCCCAACAGGGCCCTGGGCGCGAGATACGCAGGTTACTTTAACGCGCTGGACCCGCCTTACCTGATACCCAGCGATCAGGATGTTGACGAGATACGCGGCACGACCATGGCGAGCACGGACCAGGGGGATGTCAGCTATGCGATGCCTAGTCTGAGTCCCGCGTTCTCCATCACCCCGGGGCCGAATAATAGTGGTCCGCACAATCCTGGCTTCGCGGAGACAGCGGGGACGAGAGAGTCGTTTGACAAGTGTCTGAGGGTTGGGAAGGCGCTCGCTGGAACGGCGGTCGATGTACTGACGCAGAAGGGGCTGCTTGAGGAGGTCAAGAGAGAGTGGAGGGATGCAACGAAAGCTTGAGACGTCGCCGAAGTTACCGCACTTACATACGTTCATGCGCGTGATGTTCAACAAGACTCTCGTATCTAAAAACAGCTGCTGTGCAAGCATCTATTGTGTCAAGGTAGTAATAAGTGATAGAAATTGGACTTTAAGGTTACCTACTATCACGCAGAAGCGTGAGCTGCCAAGTGGCCTCCCGATAGGGAGAGCTTTCGGAACGTAGGCCTCCATCGATGCAAAAAGGGGGGGTCAGGGCCACACATGACGTGAGTTCACCACTGCGATGCTAGTGCCGTGGCAGAATCATCCGAAATAATCATCTCAGCAGCCCGTTCAGCGATCCCATACACAGCAGTCTGAATATGCGCGGATATCTGCACCGGGATGACACTCGCGTCCACCACTCTCAGATTAGTCGTCCCGTGTACTTTAAGCTCCTCGCCCACCACGCCACCATCCTTTTCCGGTAACATGGCATATGTATTAGACGGATGGCAGATGCTTAGCATGGTACTCCTGACAAACTCCTCCCACTGCTCATCTGTCTGCACCGTCTCCAGTCCCGGGTCATACTCTGAAAGCAACGCGCTTTTCCTTGGTTCAGTCCTGGCAATCTCCGGACAGAACTTGACAGCGCCAATCAGCGCCTGTACGTCATGCTCGTTGTCCAGATATCTCGGATCAATGATAGGGTTTCCCGCGGGGTTGGCCGGGTTTACATGCACGCTGCCCCTGCTCAGAGGGTGCATGAGTCCGGCAATGAACGACAGGGAATTCTTCCCATACAGTGGGGACCCAACAGCCGGGTATCCTTGGAGGCCGGTATACCCATCCGAAAATATGAGTTCCACCTGGGGTATGCTCGCGTCGTCTAGGAACTGCAGCTTCTTCTTATCCAACGGGCTGTGCGAACCGCCGATGGCGTCATATGCGAGAGACCTGAGAGCGGTATCGTCGCCGCCAGGAAGGATCTGCTTGAAGTTGGCGAATGCTATCCCGCCCCTCACGCCATCGTGCCAGCTCATCTCCCCGTTGACCCACTTTGCGAACTCTGACGCTGCGAATTCGGGATCGTACCGTAGACGGTCGCCAGAGGTGAGCCCGTCCTCGAGCTGGTACGAGATCGCCACGCGGACGTGGTCCTGGTAGTTCTCGCCTACGCCGGGGAGGTCGACTATCTGGGGAATGCCGGCTGCCGACAAGACGGGCTGCTGGCCAACACCGGAAAGCTCGAGGAGGTTTGGCGATTGGATCGCGCCCGCTGACAAAATCACCTCCTTTCGGGCGGCTATAACCGTTCCGTCCTACAGCGTGACACCGGTTACACGGTATCTGCCGCTTTGGATTTGGCCCCGCGAGCGGGAGGTATGCGTTTGCGATGTACGAGCGATTCCAGTGTTGTTGGAGGCAGGCACACGGACCAGGGTTTTATGACGATATATTTGGTGGTGGGGGGTGGTTTTTGTTCCTCTCTTCTTCTTCTTCAGGCTCACCAGACATCATTAGCCTCCTGGCTAGGTCCTATCGGCCAGCCAGTGTATATACTTATCCTTCTTGTTGGTTGTTTTAGTGTGTAGGGTCTATCGAGCTCGGCTGATACATCACACCGATAGCCGAGGGATTCGGTGTTGGCAGGCACGCCGAGCGCTTGCACAGTCGGGATCCAGGCGTTTTCGTGCTCGGGATGATTGCGGTTGATGACTGCATGCACCGGCCCCTTGCCTCCTGCTGAACCGGTGTAGAGGTCGCTGTTACGACCGCCGACGTTTTCTGCCTTGTTCATGGCCGAGATCATGGACTTCCAGTTCCAGCCCTTGTTGCCGACGTCTTCCCAGCTGTCGTACTCCTTGCTGGCGGCGCGGTCCCAGACCATCACGTTTAGAGCGGAGGTACCGCCCAAAACCTTGCCCCGGTTGACGGTCATCACGCGGTTTTTGATACCTGGTTGAGGGGTGATGGTCAAGTTCCAGTCGTACTTCCCGCCCAGGGTACTGCCGCGTTTGCCAGGACAGTTGATATCAAGGTCATCGAGAGCTGCTGGCCCGGCTTCGATGACGAGGATTCTGGCACGTGCTAGACCCTGGCTCAGGCGGGTTGCGAGGGCATTCCCGGCCGTGCCGCCTCCTACGATGATCTACGTCTTGTTAGTAGAAGAACGGAGGGTTGAGAGTTCTGGAACTCACGTGGTCATGGCTGTCGTCGGTGGACGCGGGTTTCTTGTCATCTGCCCGAGGGCCAGGACCTGCGACAGCCGCACTCGACAGCGGGGAAATGGTTGAAACTATGGCGAGACGCATTGCGAGCGTGTTAATACAGAAATGGTGTGTTGTCCGCCGCGGGAGACGGAAAATGCAAGACTTGTCACTTACCCTGCGGATTGGACTGCATCGGCTTTATATGCATTGCTGCCTACCAGGTCTACATTTTGCCTTCCACCTCTACTAGGTAGCGAAAAGCTGCAGTCCTCACTCCGCAAAAAGTAGCCCACCCTGGAGTGGAGTGGCTCCAATAGGGCTAGAATCTCTTGGCGAAACAAAATGGAACCCAGGTGGAGTTGAGGGGCAGCGAAGGCGCCGAACGTACCGCGCATACTTGGTATTATTGTTGCAATGTTTTGTTTCGCGATGCGATAGTTCCATGCATGGTGCTGATAGAACCCTAACCGAGTGCTGGGCACGGCGGAGGGCCAGACACCTTCCAGTGTTTTTAGTGATAGGTAGGTTTGCAAATGCCGTTTTGGGGGGGTGTCACGCTCGGAGTGAACTCCGTTGGCGGGGTCTAGGGCCCCGGACACGGGGAATGTTAGACACAGTACACATGTACTAATCGGTTGGATTGAGACGGAAAGATGAGAGTAGTATCGTAATACCGACTATCGACTTTAAGGCGTTGCCGCGCGGCAGCTGACCATGACCATTATCTCGACAAATCTGCTCAGCTCAGTCTGGGAGCCAGCGTGTCGTATCTTGACATACAGCACTCCGGAACACCAATGACTAGGGCCGCAGCTGCCTTGCCGTGGAAGCTCAGCCATACCAGACTACCGCCTACTGCTGTCTTCCATCTGCCGGTAATACTCCACACCATCTGCTGGCATCTCAACCCTGCCACTACCCATGGACAGCTCTGTCGGTGAGTTGACCACATCAAGTTCCCTCCCCATGGCCTCAGTTGGCCCTTTTTGCATTTGCATCAACCCCCCAAAATTTCCTTCATTCCGGTTGGTATCGAGTTCGGGAACCGTGTTATGCTGTGGTCTTCTCCTCCTCCAGAAGTAAAACCCACCACCAACCAACGCAGCTACCACGGCAACACACACAATCACTATGCCCGCGATGACTCCGCTAGAGATACCTCCTGGGCTCGGAGTCGGTGTGGAAGTTTGACTGGTCGAGCTGGTCTGAGTCGGTGTCAAGCTAACCCCCGGCGGTGTGGTTGTCGAAGACGTATACGATGTCGTCGTTGTCGGGTCAACCTGACCTAGCACCAGCGGTAATGTGAATGCACCTGAGTCACGGTTACTGTTCCAGTTGTTGCAACACTCTGTAGCTTCCGAGCCACAACACCACCTCGTCGTGTTGGAATCTGCTGCGCAGGGGGTTACCGGTGCGGGTCCCTTCCCCAACTATCAGTTCATCATCCAGATACGAGACGGGTAAAAAGCCTTACGTCGGCATACCACCCACAGACACTCTTCAATGGCTGGCAACCCTCCCAGTTTTGGTTTGAACATGAGTCCCGCCAGTACTGAATCACCACGTTGTCCCCTTCTCTGTATTGGAGCTTGCATATGCCATTAGGTAGGCACTCGTCGTCAGGAAGATAACTGGTGGTTCGGTTTCTGTTCAACACGCAACACATACCGGGGGCGTCGTCGCCGGCGCCGGCCATGGAGTTGTTGCAGGGCACATACGCGTCTCCCATCACTGGTGTGCCGTTTGGGTAGTAGCATTTTGCGATTGCCCAATGGGGGAGGAAGAAGAGGCTGGTTAGCAGAAGAAATAGTGAAGCTGTCATTTCGGACTGCTGTCATCTGTGTTTGATGGGAGCTCTCGTCGATGTGCTCGCTACGGGGACATATAGAAGAATGACAAAGAGAAAAGTTCTCTCCTACGTGGGTTGGGGAAGATTGGGCAGAAGAGACACAAGCACAAAAAGCGGGAATTAGTAAAACGGGCTGTGGCGCAGATAGCCGTGTCTTGTGTAGCCTTCCTCGGTTAGTGGCAGCAGGCGATGCTCGGCATGATCAAAACGCGCCGAAAGCCAGAACTGCCCTGTGAGAAGAGGGGAATAAAGCGAGTGTGAAGCCTATAGGGTGGTACTGAACGTACACTAGATCCACGTGTTAGTGTCCACCACTGTGTGGCCGTCCATATTGGACATTTCAACTTGTCTTCATCCTTTAGGCAGACATCTTCCTTTTGGGATGGCTATGCATGAATTCCTGCCAACTTCCTGACTACCTAGGATATATATTGGCTTGCGAAAAGGGTCAAATTTGAGCTATTTTTCATGCTCTATTTCGTCCACTATTACCATTCACGCCAACGGAATGCCTGGGCTGACGCACCCACGAGCCCCCTTGGACCGCTTGACGGATCCTAACAGCCACTTAGTGTCACCCACGGAACTAATTTGCCTTCCACACGTGCTAAGCATTTAGGTTAGAAACATTAGCTTTCACCAGACACTACCGGAACTGTACGAAATGACATCCGCACTGCAGGTTCAGAAAGCGGAGCCGGCAGAAGCAGAGAAGCTAGGTATGAGCGAGTACGACATGTTAGTTTATTACGGAAAGGGGAATCTTGGATTAAGGTAACGTGGAGGGCTTACAATCAGCACTGATGTCGTTTCTTAAAGTACCGGTAGACAGTCTCTAGAGGTAGCGTCTTACACCTACCACTCACTTAATCCAGTTTGGTAAGAACCGGCGGCCTCAAGTCATTTAGGTTAACGAGCCCTTGGCCGCTGATCTTCAGCCAGCCATAGCACTCCTTCATGCACGGGATCCGACGTACCGGCAGGGCCTCAGAATCCTCCAGGACTTCCTCCTGGCGACCCTCGTCGGAAAACGCCATGAAGTTGTCGAGGCGTCTTCTTTGGTCTTTAGGTTGGCCATTAACAGAACTTGAGGATATGGTGTAGTCTTATGTAGACAGTAGACCCATCTTCATCATCTGAAGAAGAGCAGCGTTCTGGCATTCTCGCTGGGCGGCATAGCGCCATAGCAGCTTCCCAGGAAATCTTGGCCAAATCAAAAGGGCGCCTCCGTAGCCGCGGTTGGATGAAATCTTGCGCAGCACATGAAGGAGGACTGTCCATCCAATTTTCGTCGCAAAATGGTTGTAGTTTCAGTCGATAACCCCGAGAGGTCCTGATCATCAGGTCTGATGAGGAAGCGAACATACTTTTCGAACAGGGAGTAGCTAGAACGAAAGTCGAAAGTTGGCTGTGGAGTGGCTGAGGAAAGAAAAGATACCTACGTAGTCAAATCTGAGCACCGACCGGTTTGGCGCCCGTCCCTTTGCATCCTTCAGCCTGCAACTGGGTTTTGTGTTCTCGTCACATTCAGTCATACCAAACCTGCAGCTACGACGAATAAATCGCATTCTCGTTCATACTTTTGTGTCGCGCAGGACACAGACTACCTACATATTATGTGATGGCTAAAGTTCGGGAAGCACACCCAATGACCCCCCCCATCTCGGCGCGTTATAATGCCTCCATTTTCTGCGGGGGCCATTTGCGAATACAGATCACGTTGCCGGGTGTTAATATATAGAGGCAATATACAGAAGCAAAGCACCCTCTATATACGTACCTATCTGCCCACACCGGCAAATGGGAAATTAGAGTATCGTCAAGTACCGTTCGGTTGCTCTTGCGCAGACCCCATGGGGAAATGGAAAATGGGTTTCCTTCCATGGGACCTTCCTTCATATACGACTACGGCAGCGGCTCTTTCCATAATGGTTAAGTGTCCGTTTAGCTCGAGTTTACGATCAGTGCACGTAAATCCCGATTTCCGTCAAAGCTGAAGCGCAGCAAATATCGTCATGAAGGTCATTTTATTTTCTGGACTGGTGTGTCCCGCGATTGCAGGCTTGCTCCGGGGCACCGCGCAACCCGACCGCGTCGCGTTTCGCGATGCGCTCACTACCAACTACGTTTCTATGCGTAGGTCAGCACCGGCCAGCAATGCACTATCTCGAGGCATTCCATCCACCCTGGCTGCTTGGAGGGCCGGGAGCGGCAACGTCACGACGAATCTGCAAAACGTGCACGATATTTACTACATCATCGACCTGAAAGTCGGCAACCAGACAATACCGGTCAGTGTGGATACCGGGTCAAGCGACACGTGGATGGTGCAGCAGCCGTACGAATGCGCTAGCATGTTTTGGTCCAGTCCCAACTCCAAGCCGAACTGTGGTCTTGGGGACGGGTTCAAGGGCAATCTCTCTGGTGGAATCATTGACGGATCGGTCTTCAGCCGTTCCTATACGGACGGGACGTTTGTGAGAGGGTACTTTGGGTACGAGGATGTGACGATTGGTGGTCTCACAGCCAAGCATCAGCAGCTGGCCATCGTTAACTACACGTACTGGTATGGCGATGGCCTCACGTCCGGGTTGCTAGGGTTGGCGTATCCGCTCATGACGAGCTTGAACGGTGAGTCGCCGCAGAGCCAGAAAGCGTACGACCCGGTTTTCACGACTATGTGGAAGAGCAAGCTTGTCCTGCCGCTTTTCAGCATTGCGCTAAGCCGGGACGAGGAGGAGAACAAGAAGAATGGTACCGCTGTTGCGCCACCAAAAACCGGCAGCACCAACGAGACCTCGTTCTTGGCGCTCGGAGGTCTGCCGCCAGTTGACTATGACGATGGTAGCTGGGCAAGGACACCGATCCAGTCGATGCAACTGCTCAAGGAGTGGGGCCTAGACAACACTACCGAGCGTGGTCTATATGTGATTGTGGCGGACTCGTACGTTTACGGGCGCACCAATAGCACCAGTAGCGTGCCGTTGGCCGATCAGCTCACCAAGAACACGACCCAGTTTCCGGTAATGGTTGATGCTGGGTCGACGCTCACTATTCTCCCTACCGGTCAGTGTGCTCTGGTGGGAATGAATCTGTCAGCGCTAACGTCTTGGCAGACCTCGTTCAGAAGCTATACAAGTCTTTCGATCCGCCAGCACAATATCTTTCGGGAACAGGGCTGTACTACGCGCCTTGCAACGCAACAATACCCAAGTTCGGCGTCCAAATCGGCGACTCGACCTTTTACATTGCGCCGGAGGACCTGCTGAAGCAAGCTGCTCACGACGAGACAGGGTATTGGTGCCGTGTCGGGGTGACTGATAGCGACTCCGGCCCACACGTATTAGGTGTGACCTTCCTTACAAATGTGGTGGCCGTATTTGATATTGGTGCTACAGAGATGCGGTTTGCTGCGCGTCGGACATACTAGCTTCCTCATATGTAGATAACAGTCATTCTCGTTTTTGAAGAAAACGAAGTGTGAGAGCGCTGATGCAGTCAGACAAGCAGGATGAAACGTTGCGGACGGACTCAATGAACAGGCGCAAAAAATGCCATCAAAAGGCGTTTCTCAGAAGCCCAGATAGACGATGCATGCATGAAATGGTACGAGTTGACGGCCTAATATGCGCTTCGTGTGCCGCATATACCTCCGTAATCCTGATGGAACACCACGTGGGATTTTACGGCAGTGGGATTTTAAACTCCGCCGATCGGACGGGGGCTGAAGCCGTTTGATTCGATCTTCCACCCCACAAATATAGCACCGCCACTCTGTGTTAGCCCTTGAGGGTTACAATCTCCCTTATCGGTGCATGGGTAATGGTGCTCAGGTTGGTCATCCATGAAAGCACGGCTTTATAAGTTGGCCCTCTGCCGGGGCACGAGACGATTCACTCTTGGCAAGACTCTGATCCCGGGCCAGAGATGCAGCATGATTGTTCCAACCGATGCTACCAACAATGCAGAATCCTTGCGATGCGGCCGCGGTCGCCGCAAAACCCGCGGACTCTCGTCCGCTGCATAACGGTCTCGGCATATGCCATTAGCCCAACAAAGGACGGGACGGTGTCACCAATGGCGTCCGACTGACAGGCCGCTCGCAGTCGCACAGCGTTGTTGATCCGGCCGCAACTAGCAATACGCACCAAGTTCGCCGGTTCTGCGGGTCTCGGGATCGAACACGTCCGAAGTCGTGCAGCCAACGGAAAGTACAACCAGTACAAATGGGCAGGTGCGAATGGGTTGAGAGGGGAAGTGTCTTTCCCGCCGCACTTCGAGAAGATTTCTCACATACCTGTACATGACCCATTATCCAAGACACTCCAAGTGCTCCTCGTATCTCCATCAACCGAGCGACTTCAAGTGATAGTAAATATGGGCTTCACCATCTCGGATGTTCGCGGGCTTTCTCCGTCGGTATGGCTGCCACTCGCGCTGGTCACTCTGGTGAGCTTTTTTTCGTCTCCGTCAGAAAGACGACCATCGCTACCGATCAATGATCGCATCATCAACTCTTCTACCCGCGGGGAACGATGTAGAGCTATCGCGGGATGGGTAACTGACAGATGTCCAGGTAACCACATACCTGCTTTTGACCGCCATCTACAACATCTACTTCCATCCCCTCCGCATCTACCCCGGCCCCAAGTTCCGAGCAGCGTTCCTGTTCCCCTACATTCTCGCTTTCCTCACAGGGCAGAGTGCTCTCTCCGCTGCTCGCATGCACGCAATGTATGGTGAGATTGTTCGCGTCGCTCCTAACCGGTTATCCTACACCGACCCCCAAGCCTATCGAGACATTCGCGGCCATCGCAAGGGGGGACAAGGCGAAAATGGCAAGGACCCCATGTTCTACTTCCTCAACACTAAGAATGTGCTCGGGGCTGCTCGAGACTACCATGCTCAAGTCCGACGCGTTCTCTCCCATGGCTTCTCCGCCAAGAGCATGCAGGATCAGGCACCTTTGATCACGCGTTACGTCGACCTTCTCATCGATCGTCTTCACCATCACAAACCGAGTCACGACGGCCGGAAGGTGGTAGATCTATCGGCATGGTTCAACTTTGCCACGTTTGATATCATCGGCGACCTGGCCTTCGGCGCGCCATTTGACTGCGTCGAGAATGGGGCGTACCATCCTTGGGTTGAGACTATTGTCGAATTCGTAAAAGCCATCGGATATGTCGTCACTGTGGATACCTATGCGCCAGCCATACTACCGTACATAAAATACATCATACCGAGTGCCACGGGGCAGGAAGAGCTGATCGCATTCGCCCGGAACCGAATCGCCAAGCGATTGGAACTAAACACCGAGAGACCGGATTTTATAGATACGATGACCAACGCCAAGTCTGAAGAAACCACTCTGTCTAGGACAGAAGTCGAGGATAACGCTCAGTTTCTCATCTTCGCTGGCTCGGAAACAACCGCATCGGCATTATCGGGCGCTGTGTACTTCTTGGCGAAGCACCCCGAGGTGCAGGCTAAACTCGCTGCTGAGGTGCGAAACGAGTTCAAGGAAGAGAGCGAGATTGATATATTTGGTGTGCCGAAGTTGACGTATATGTTGGCTGTGCTGGATGAGTCGATGCGCATGTTCCCACCTGTCCCCTCTGCTTTGCCGCGGGTATGTCAGCCTGGAGGCGATGTGATTGTTGGAAAGCCAGTCCCAGCTGGAGTAAGTCTTCCCTGTCAAACGCAAAACAACAGAAATGAGAAAAGAAAGATGGGATGTGGAAGAAAACGAACTGACACCTTGCAGACAGGGCTCGATCTTTATCAGTGGGCAATTCACTACAGCGAGAGCAACTTCACAAAGCCGACCGAGTTCCACCCCGAGCGCTGGCTCGGCGACCCACGCTTTGATACCGATCGCAAGGACGCGTTCCAGCCTTTCTCAATCGGACCGCGTAATTGCATTGGAAAGAAGTGAGCTATCCTAGTTTTGACATTCAAGACAAAAAACGCTGACCGAGGTTTGCAGCTTGGCCTACATGGAAATGCGTCTTATCCTTGCCCGTCTCGTGTGGAACTTCGACATAAGCTTTGCTGACGATGAGAGCAAGAAGTGGATCGACATTTGCGAGATGTTTGGGGTATGGCGGAGATATCCTCTCAATATGGTGCTGACGCCTGCGAGGGCCTGAATGGACAAGAAGGATTGGTGACTAGCCGCAGTTTATGATGACACTGCGCAATGAAGACGGAAAAGATGGCAATTTGGAATGGAAGGGTGAAAAGAAAGACGAGTTCAAGGACACATGTGCACGGACCGCAACCCGCTGCTTCTATGATCTTGCAGCACCTACCTATATCACTGTGGATAAGAGGAACGATTGGATTATGCAAGGAAGGCGTCGTTAATGACAAGCAATCTACAAAACTCTAAACAACAACAGGCGTCGGCCCAGAAGGCAACAAGCTCGTGCCATCTACGTTCTGCGGCTGCGTGTGCTTCTTGAACGTCTCCTCGAATGCCTCTTCAGCGTGCGTCTCGGCGTCGAACTGATGGATCCACTCCTCTCTCGGGAAGCCGATGCTCTTGGGGTCCTTTTGCACCTTGGCCCAGTCGGTCTTGTGCCACATGTCGCGGGTGGTCTCGCCAGTTTTTTGGACGGCCCGGACACGGTCATATCTAGTTTGCTTGTTAGCCCACCATCATTCTCCTAACACCCCTTATTTGTGGGGGTTGTTACCGGATGTCTTGGTGAGTTTTGAGCGCAGCCGGGACGTTCTCCTTTCCGGCGCGCTTCAGACAGACGGCAATGGTGACGCCGTCCTCCATCGCCTGCGTCGCTCCCTGCGCGCTGGTGGGCAAGAACGGATGTGCCGCGTCGCCGAGCAGCAGGATCCTCGCGTGCTTGCTGATCCACGTGGGCAGGGGGTCGCGGTACACGAGCTTCCAGTCCACCAGGCTCGGGGTCTTCTCCACGACGGCGCGGCAGGTCGGGTCCCAGCCTTCGAGGACCTTGTACACGTCCTCCAGCCTGCCCGGGAACGACCACGACTCGTCTATATCGTGCTCGTCTCGGTGGGTCAGCACCCAGCAGCAATCCGAGCCGTTCTTGATGGTGGAAAACAAAAAGTGCACGTCCGGGCCGATCCACCCGTTGAACGTGTCGCCGTTGGCACAGAATTCTGCCGTGCGCGGGTCTTGAATCATATCCGTGTTTGGGAACCTTTGTTTTTTTTTTACAAATGAGCAAGACTGTGGGGGGGGGTTATAATAGAGTGTTTTGGGGGGGGGGGGGGAGGCGCCTACCATGCCCGCCACACAGCATACCCGCTGCTCTTGGGCTTGTCTACATAACCCAGCACGAGCTCACGTGCTTTGGAGCGCACGCCGTCCGCGCCGATCACTACGTCCGCATATACCTACACATATACATGCAACATTATCAGCAAACTGGTTTTGCGGGTAGAGATAAGATAAGGGAGGGTTGGTGTGGTTGGTTGGTAGGTACCCTTTCACCGTCTGCGAGAACGATGCCAGCTTTGTCGGCATCCTCAAAGTACTCTTGCACGTACTGACCCAGGTGGATGGGGATGTTGAGCGTGTCCCGGGCGTAGTTGAACACCACTTCATGCAGCTCTCCGCGGTGGCCGTTGAAGACGGGAGCCTCGGGGTTCTGGGGGGGTGTCTTTTGGTGATACACCACCTCGCCGGTGTCGTACTTGTGGATGCGGAAGCCGTAGTCCGTCAGGTCGATGCTCAACGACCGGAGTTTCTTGGCAATCTCGCCGTTGGACCATCGATGAAAAATGCGGCCGCCGTTGGCGCCAAACGAGATGATATCCCCAAGAGTCTTCAGTTCTGGAAAGGACTCGTAAATCTCGACGTCGTGCCCCTGTCGATGGCATTCAATGGCCGCGGTGAGGCCACCGAAGCCAGCGCCCACGATGACGATCTTGATCCCCGTCTTTGCCATCCTTACTATGTACTAGGTACCGTGTATGTGTGTTTAGGTGTGTGGGTGTGTGGGTGTGTGATTGGCACAGTAACTGTACCCCTATTGTGTCCCTTTGTTTGGCGGGTACCAATTCAGTTCCAAATAGGTACGAGTGACGTTGAGATAACTTGTGTGTCTGTAATGCAGCTTGATTTTGCCGAGCTCAAACACACAGGTGTTCCAATAGCTACTATATTAGTGCGTGCCCTTTCATAAGGTTTTGAGGGACCTTCCAGAAGTATTCTACGGTCGGCCCCGAAAGTCCGACGACAAGGCCATTTCGTCTTTGGCAAAAAATCTACCCACACTATCCCGTGCGGCGTTAAGCATGTACCACGATAAAAGGTGGTGGTCATCTGCCCCGTGCAGCAGCAGCAGCGTATTTGCCAATATCAGGCAGTATGCCGGTCCAATTCAATTCGGCCCCTCCTCCATCTCCAATTCTGCCTTTTACTGCCCGTGTGTTAAGGTACCTATTTCTCCTCATCTGCCGACCGGCCGCGCTTTAGTTCCCCGCACGGCGAAGAACTGGCACGGCAGAACATTCCATCCAATCAAGAGGCAGCACTGTATTGCTGAACCAAATGATTCGGAGTTTGGGTAAGAACTAGGGGATAGGCAAGGATCACCGAACAAGGAGGAGACCGTTTTCCGACACGACACCAGCGAGATCCGGACGATTGTGCTTGACGGTATGTGGGCTTAACACCGAAACATCACCATCATACGAGTATGACCGAGCACTCGCCGATGCTGGGTTCCAAATGGCAGTTGAGCACAAGGTAGAAGATGCAAAGTAACGTGAAATCGACCCGGGAAGTGGAAAAGTGGAAAAGTGGAAAAGCGGATTGTTGAACAGGCATGTTTGCGGCGTGCAGCGCAGTTTCCTTTCAGTCGGTTCGCATCATTCCATTCTGACGTAGGTCCAGTATCTCATACCACTTTTTTTTTTTCAACGTTGATCTATTCATCTTCAAACCTGGTAGTTACTCAAAACTCCAGACACTAAATGGCAATAACGTAGATGCGTAGGTAGGTAGTGTAAATGCACTGGCATCATCATAAATCATCCTCACAACTCAGCACCCCCTATTACCGTCCCCATTCCTTCCCCCCTTTCTGCTCCTCCCCTGTTCCCCTTTTCCTCCCCCTTTCCATCCCCGGTAATTCCCATGGTGTCTATTTGACCTTGACAATCTTGACATTCCCCATCTCATCCAACACCGGCTCCTCTGCCAGCTTTCTCTTTTGCGTCTGGTAGAAGGTAGACATGCGATATTTACTCTCCCCATCGAGTATCTTCAGATGCAACAGTGCCTGCTCCCCTTCTCGCACAATCGTCTCTTTGATTCCCGGTGTACGTGGCGTGATGGAACATTTGAACGGCTGCGGCCGCATGTTGAGTCCGTTCGTAAACGCAAAGATGTCCACTGGTATCTCCTTCCCCTGCGCATCCCGTGCCTTTTGTATGTCGAATGCCCAGAGTAACCGGGCGATAGTGATCCACACGCCCTGCTCCGCCAGCGCTTGGCCACTGCAGACCCTGCGCCCCCAGCCAAAGGTCATGTACCCCCTGTCACCGGGGAATGGACGCTGGTGTTCACTTCCGTCAATGTACCGCTCCGGGAGGAAGCGGTCAGGGTCAGGGAATTCGCGGTCATTGTGGTGAATCGCCCAGACGTTACCCTGAACCCACGACCCTGCGGGGATGAGCCAGCCGTTGTAACTGTCGTCCTGTGTGGGGGAATGCGGCTGCCCGCCGATAATGGCTACGCTGCGCCACCGTAAAACTTCCTTGACGAACGCGTTGACATAGGCAAGGGTAGCCTGGTCGTCCCAGTCTGGTGATCTGTGGGGGCCGACAATCTTGTCAAGCTCCGCCTGGGCTTTCTTCATGGCTTCGGGGAAGGCACAGCAGGCTAGGACGAAGGTGATTAAAGTGCTAGACGAGGTGTCGCTGCCGGCCCCGAATAAATTGCCAGTGAGAGCAGATAGTTCGCCGGCGGGGAGATTGTATTTTTCCGCTTCGTTAAACAACGTCTGGACATATGGTGTCGGCATGGACGCTTGTTCAGACGGGGTTTTGGTGCTGTATTGCTCGACGGCTTCTTCGGCGAGGGTGTGGAAGAAGTAGTGCCCGCCTTTTTGGTTGCGCGTGCCGAGGCCGCGGAACCAGGGCATCCATCTTGGGAATCTCGCCAGAACTACAACACCCATCAATACCTGCACTAAATGAAGACATCGGGGGAGAGACTTACATGGAAAGGTTTCTAGAAGCATTGGGAACGACTTCCCGGGAACGTTGAGATCCGCAGCGAGCTGCATAAGGGCAATGACCTCTGTGATAATCGGGTCGTTGTAGGATGCGACTCGTCTGCCAAAGGCAATGATACTGACAACGCTGGTCGCGTAGCGTTCGAGGTGTTTGACGTACTCGTTTGGCTCACGTAGAAAGTCGAGTGCAACGACTTTGCTCTCGTTGTTTTGCACATCCCGATACCCTCTGACAGCCTGCACGCCGACACCGAGATGCATCAGCTTGCGGTGGATGCGCCAGTGGTCGCGCTCCGCCGTGTTTCTGATGCGCATGGTGACCAAATTATCCTGGCCGGTTCCCAGCTCCCCAAAAACAACCATTCGAGGACGAGAGGCGTAGATTTGCGCCTTCTTCTCGAAGATTTCATGCGCGCACCATGCGTCGTTTATCCATACCGTTGGATTCCTAACTCGCTTTAACAACTGCTTTTGGAAAGTGATGGGGTGAGGACGTACCGGCCAATCCAAAACGTAATGAGAGGAGTCTTGAATTTCTTGGACAGCTCCTCAAAGTAGATCCACGGCTTGTTGTTGGGTAGCGAAAAGGTGTTGCCGATGATGGGCAGCGGGAAGGGGCCGGGCGGCATCCTCGACCTCAGGTACAGCATGTGGGCGTAGTCGACCACCACCGCCACGGCAGCGATGGCCACTATACTGAGCACTACATTGAGCGTGCCAAAGTCGACAATCGCCTTTTGCACCCTCACCACGGTGAGGTTGTCCACCAACTTCTCTGTGATCATGGCTCGTGCACACCGCTGTGTCTCAGAGTGCACTTTGTCGTGTGTTGGGGAAACTCGAATACAGCGGGACCTTGCGTCGATCTGTTGGTAAAATTCGGATTCGTCCCGGCGGCTCACAAGCAACTGAACACCTTGTTAAAAACGGGTAAGGTTTTGGCGACGATGGGTGTTGAAAGAAGCAATTTACTAAGGTACGTAAGGTAACTTAGTGTCTCCCTTCCGGATAACGGAATGCGCCAATGCTCGGCAGTTAGATCTACTGGCCGCGGGCGCTATTATGCCGAAGGAAGCGGGTGGTGGTGGTTGTGTTCTTTTCGCGAGAGAGCGGGGAGCATCCCATCCTTCTTGGGGGTGATTGACTCATGGTAGCGGCAGACATGCAGCTTACTTACTCTCCATTTTCTTGAGTGGCCATCCGCTTTGGGTTCACGTCTACGTACATACATACATACATACAACTGTACCAAACTGTCAGTTTAGCGTAAGTGAGGGGAAAGCCAGTGAGCACAAGCTGCTAGCTGCATGCAAGCGCAGCAAAATTCCAAAAGCAGGGCGCGGAGAACAGTAGCCAACCGGTAAGCATGTCGTGGAGAGAAAACCCACCTGGATGGGGCTTGCCTGCCACTTGCGGAATGCCTGCCAGGGTCTGGTATTACCCCACACCAAGGTACGTACCTTGGCGTTCTTGAATGACAGGGGCAAGGGTCAAGGCCCTTCGACGACGACAACCGTCAAGGTAGGAAAAGCGACCCAAACGACCCAAGACGGCCCAGTTACCTTCGGCTCTCGTGCTACCCCAGATTAATCTAAAACAGCGTCATCCAGCCTTTGCAGCATTTATCCTTGCCAGTTAGTGTCCACTTGCATATCCCTGCCACCCACGGACTGTTCACACGCATCTTAGCGCGACTCGCTATGGCTGGTTAGCTGTGTTGGTTTGTATGCGGCAGTTGCCCATATTGCCTTTGATCAGATGGACGTTCTTGTCCCGTGAGCAGCCCGCTGCGTAAGTGAGGTGTGCCAATCCCCTCCTCGGTATAGGCTGGCTGTCTCTGCTATGGTTCTCTGCAACGGTTCATGGTAATATGGCAATAATTACTGGCCGTGCCTCTTGGTGATTCGTTGGATCTCGTATCTGGCCCCGACCGAGGGGAAATGCAACGGTCGGTATGTGGGTGTCAATGTCCAGGATTATGAGGAGGCCAGCTTCTTTTCTTCTGATCATCTGAAAAGCTTCTCCGCGTGCGGGCACAAAGAGGACAGGGTCCCGTCGAGTTTGCTATCCGAGTTTATTCCTGTGGGTTATCTTCTTCGAGAGTGTTCTATCCACTTCACAGCTTGGCGGAGTTGTCAAGGTCCTAGTTACGCATGTCAGTTTGAGTGAATGGGCAACAACATGGAGAAGCAAGCCGAAGAATCCGTTTCCCCTACCAACTCCAATCTGAAGGCGCCTCCCGCCGTAGGGCCTCATCTGGCTGAAGTTGAGAAGAGCTATGGCATCAAAAAGCATTGGAAGTGTCTAGCTGCGTGCACTCTCGTGTCCATGTGCCCCTTCCAGTATGGCATCGACTTTGGACTCATCGGTGGTTTGCAGGCCATGATTGGCTTTTTGAAGGTGCGCGTGGAAGCTGCTTGGATTCATTCAACGGTCTCAGACAATGTCGGGAAGGCTGACGGCGGCTGCAATATCAGATCTTTGGCTATCGCGCCCCTGAGCTACCACTGGGATGGAACATCTCAACCGAACGCCAGCAGTTGATCTCGTCGCTCATGACGCTGGGCGCTTTCGTCAGCTCCGCGGGAGCAGGCCCTATCGCCACGGTCATGAGCCGGAGGATGACAATCTGGGCGGCCAGTTTGCTATGCATTGTGTCTAACATCCTCATGATGGCCACCACCGATATTGGAGGCTTGTACGCCGGCCGTCTGCTCATTGGCCTGGCCAACGGCATGTTCATGACCTTTTCTCAGCTGTACATCCAGGAATGTGCTCCGGCCCGCTACAGAGGTCTGATGATCTCGTCCTTCCAAGTCTGGACGTCGGTAGGGAGCTTGGTAGGCACCGTGGTCGACAACTTCACCGCCAAGATCGAGGGTCGCGACTCGTACCTCATCCCGCTCGGTCTCATTTACATCCTCCCGGCCTTCATGTCCGTCGGCCTCTTCTTCATCCCCGAGTCGCCCCGCTGGCTGATGCAGCACGGCAAGATAGAGCAGGCCCGCAAGGCGCTCGCGTGGCACCGTCCGTACCCGCAGGCGATGATCGACGAAGAGATCACGGATATCCAGGCCGCCATCGAGCATGAGAATAGCACGGCGCAGCATGCGGGCGTCATGGAAATGTTTGCCAACCCGATCGACCGCCGCCGGACCATCCTCGCTGTCTGCGCCCTTACCGTGCAGGGAGCCTCTGGTGCCATGTACATGATTGGTCAGTTACAGCCTGGATCTTCGTTATTGGCCATGCACTGACCATAGGAGTAGCCTACGGAACGTACTTCTTCGAGATGGCCAACGTCGGTAACGCGTTCGAGAATTCATGCATTCTCATAGCCGTCGGTGTGGTCGCCATCCTGATCAACAGCGCGCTCGTCACACACTTTGGTCGTCGCCGCGTGTTCCTCATCGGCGGCTTGCTGCTCTGTGGTCTCGCCCAGCTGCTTACCGCCATCTTGTGGACCGTCGCCCCGGGCACCCAGGCCACGGGAAAGGGCATTGTTGGGCTCGCAGTTATTTACATTCTTGGCTATAACGTAAGTTGCGAGAAAGCCACAACGTTCCGCAGTAAGCTGCTAACAGCTGAAAGGGCATGGTCTCGACATATGCCTGGATCTCTGGCGGCGAACTGCCGTCGCAGCGTCTGCGGTCTTACACCTTCGGACTTGCTACCGCTATTGGCTTCTTTGCGGCTTGGCTCACCACCTTCACCGCCCCGTACTTTATCAACCCCGAGTCGCTCAACTGGGGTCCCAAGTACGGATACATCTGGACGCCCTCTTGCTGGATTTCTGCGTAGGTTGCCTGCCATCGCTTCAAGGACACGGCTAATGTCATTCAGTGCTTGGGTCTACTTCTTCCTTCCCGAAGTCAAGGACCGCACTCTGGAAGAGATTGACGAGATGTTCGAGGCTCGCCTACCCGCAAAGAAGTTCCGCAAATACGTCTGCGTCGGCCGGACTACTGGCACTGACTCAGAGGGAGAGGCGAAGAGGCGTGAGGTTGTCCACGCCGAGGAGGTGTCCATGGCTGATGGAAAGGATGCGGCTGAGGCTAGGTATTCTTAAGCCTGTGTCTGATGTTACGACGTGTTGGATGCGGTTGTTGGATGGGGAGTAATTCAATAATGAGATACCTGTTTTCGGGTTCTTCAGAGTCCGTGCGACTTTGCCTTTGTCGAGTTAGGAGGCGAACCTGTATTGGCCCGATTGTAGCCATTCCATTCACTCATAGTTTCAGCATTTGGGGCGAAACAATCGTCTTCGCCAGTTAACGTCGGGTGTGACTCTTTAAATTGTTAAGGCCCAGTTCAAGTATTTTGATCATTATTTACTTGACGTTAAGCTACAAGCCTCGAATGCCTTGCTGCCTACCTATAAAGGACTTCCGATACAGCTGACTTCGGATGCTCTCGCCAGACCCTATAAAGGCGGGTAGACGGCATCATGGTTCTAACGGAAGCTTGAACAACCTAATCGCATTCCGTCTCGCCACAGCCTCCTTCTGCTCCTCCGGCAGATCCACGCCCTTCCACCAATTCTGCGCTTCCTCGATTGAGTCATATGGATAATCTGTCATCGTCAGCGTCTACCCAGCTCCCCCCATTTTCTTTGCGGACTTGCCTATCGAAAACAAACACCTCTCAACTCCAATCTCCCCAATGCAAAACTTCAACCCCTGCGTGTTGAAGTCCCCCGACGTCGTTATCGAGATATTATGCTTGAAATAATGGCTGTAATCATGCCTACTCGGCCGCGTAGCCTTTTTGACAGGCTTGTTGTACCAGTGGTCTGCCCGCCACAGATTGAACGGTATCCTACCACCATCACCATTAGCCTTCTTTTTTCTTGTTTCCCCTTCCCACTTTTTCATTTCTGTTTTGGACCTACCCTTCACCAAGATGCCCAGCCACCACCTGCACTCCGGGGTATGCATCAAACACCCCACTGGAACACAACCCATAAAGATGCATGCTGAGATCGAGGTGAAACTGCACCGCCGCCCCGAGGATCTGCTTCCTGTCCCCGTACCGTGTCCCCGGTTGGAGGTCTTCAGCGGGTGGGTAGCGCGGGTGCATGTACACCGGCACATTCAACCCCTCTATCTCTTTCCAAAAGGGTCGGTAGTCAGGTGCATCGTAATATTTCTTTCCGCTGCCGGTGGTAGTTGACTGGTAGTCATTCAGCATCACGCCAAACATGCCGAGTTCCTTGACTGCCCGGCGGGCCTCGGCTGCGGCCTCTTGGGCGTCGTGCATGGACACTGATGCAAAGGCGCCGAACCGCCGGGGGTTTAGAGCAACCTGCTCTGCTAGCCAATCATTCGCACCGCGGGCGATGGATTGAGCCTTTACCGGGTCAGGCTCACCCTGGGCACCAGGGGAGGTTAGGGAGAGGAGCATGTACTCTACCCCGTGGGCGTCCATCTGGGCGAGGCGAGCGTCGTGAATATCCAAAAGTGCCTGGGTAAGGCCATGTTTGGATGCAGGCCCAGGGGCACTGGGGGTGTTCTGTCCCTGCCCGGGGTTGAACAGGGCAGCAGAATCGCCAATCCATGCCAGCCCGTCGGGGTTCAGGACTGCTTCTTCGATTGCTATTGTTCCTTTCCCCATCTTGTCGTCGTCGTCGTTGTGTTTCCGGCGTAATTGTGGTGTAAGTGGCACTGGGTTGTCACTATTGCCACGAAACAGTTTTGAGACTGAACAGGGAGGTCTATCAGCAGCTGCTTGAGTTCACAAACGTGGAGTTGAGTGATGTGCTAGGGGTATGCGGACATGGAGAGCCCGGCCAACGTTGTGGGCATCGAACTTGCAACTGTTACAGCGGGCGGGGGCACTAACTCGGATAACCCTTCCCGCTCGGCAGCTCCAGCGATTTGTGGACAGCCCTGGACATCGACCCTGCGGGGTAACTGCAGATGGGTCTTGTGGTGCAGTCCGAGCTGTAATATCGTACTGTATTAGCTGCATGAGACGGAATGTGGACGACCTACTTGCGCTATTACACTTTGGTTTGCTTGCCGAATTGGCGCTGTTGCGGCTGTTGGTTGTATGGTTGGACGAAATGAGGGGCATCACGAACCGACCCAGTAGGGCTGATGACTCGGAACAACCCCCAACCCTTCACCTCCCAGCAATTCCGTTCGCACAATCCTGTATCCAACTTGGCCCAAGGTCTGCAAGCAAGACAGTCCGTGATTGAGACTCAAGATGATGGCGACTGACATAGTCAAGCCTCGTATGCTCATCAACGGCGAGGTACGTCCCCATACTTGACCCCATCAACCTCAAACGTTAATACAGCGTACAACCTGTATAGCTCGTAGAAGCATCAGATGGCAAGACCTTTTCAGTGTACAACCCAGCAACCCGCCAGAAATCCGCTGAAGTCCCCGAGGCGAGCGCAGACGACACCAACCGCGCCGTCTCTTCCGCGAAGGCCGCCTTCCCAGGATGGTCCGCCCTTGACCCTTCTGTTCGCGGTAGCTATCTCGGCAAACTCGCCGCTCTTATCCGCCAGAATAACGACGAGCTTGCCAAATTGGAAGCCATATCCATGGGCTTGCCCGTATCGAGCTTTCACCACGCCAAGTCCGCCGCTTTACAGTTCGAGCACTACGCCGAAGCATGGCCACATGTTCAGGGTCAGGCATCCGTCAACACCCCCGGGCACGTAGCCATGACCTTGCGTCAACCGTACGGGGTGGTCGCCCTAATCATCCCCTGGAACGCACCCATACACTTTTTCGCAAGCAAGGCGGCACCTGCCTTAATCACCGGCAACACTGTCGTTCTCAAATCCAGCGAGAAAGCACCGCTCGGGGTCGCCCGTGTAGCGGAACTCGTGAATGAGGCGGGCTTTCCGCCGGGGGTGTTCAACATACTGTCCGGGCATGGCCTGCCTTCGGGGCAGATACTGTCCAGACACATGGACGTTCGCGCACTCAGCTTTACCGGGTCCAGCCGGACAGGGAAACTGATCCAGGAAGAAGCGGCCCGGACGAACCTGAAAAGAGTGATTCTCGAACTCGGGGGAAAGAGCCCCGCGATTATTTTCCACGACGCAAATCTCAAAAAAGCGGTCGAGCAGACGCAGTTCAGCATCCAGGTGAACTCTGGGCAGGTGTGCATGGCTAACTCCAGGATCTATGTTCAGAAGAACGTGGCGAGAGTTTTTGTTGAGGCGTTTAAACAACGGTTTGCGGCGGTCAAAGACGGTGATCCGTTGTCGAAAGAGGTGAACCATGGCCCGCAGGCGGACGAGGTGCAGTACAAGACTGTCATGTCGTACATTGAGCAAGGGACCAAAAGTGGGGGGACGTTGGTGCAGGGTGGACGCGGGAAACGGGAGAGTACAAGTGGTTTCTTTGTGGAGCCCACTGTCTTTGTGGATACACCCGAGGACGCGAGGATTATGAAGGAGGAAGTCTTCGGGCCGGTGGTGAATATCAATACCTTTGAGACGGAGGCAGAGGTTATCGCTAAGGCTAATGACACGGAGTACGGCCTCTACGCGGCTGTCTATACGCGCGACATTAACAGGGCGCTGAGAGTGGCCAAGGCGTTGGAGAGTGGGTATGTCGGTGTCAACTGCACGAGTCCCCTGACGGGGAGGGATCTGCCGTTTGGTGGGTACAAGGGATCTGGACAGGGAAGGGAAGGATTTCTCTACAGCATGGATAACTTTTTGGAGACTAAGAGTGTGATTATTCAGATTGACGACGCGTAGGTTGGGCCTGTCTGCTGCTGCGGTTAGACACAGAGTTTCAGTTCACCTGATCGACCGTATCTGTGCTTGTTGAGCGATCGGAGATTTTACGGTGCAAACGCAATTGTTCTTCCTGAGGTGGTTGATGCATGACTTGCGGAAAATAACCGGAGAGCAATACTTTGACCGCACGTGATGTGTCGTACATGAAGTACATTACTACCCACGCTAAAACACAACTAAATGCACAAAGGAAAGGAGTACACCCCGCTAATGAAAGGCATCAGATGAAAGTCCCTTAGCTAACAGGCATACCGCCAGGCAGCTCAGTAAGCCAGCCATCCAGGTTCTCTCTGACAGCCACCTTCTTGACACATTTGTTCGAATCATCGAGGGACTGCACCTTGAGGGTGGGGCAGTTGATCTTGTTGGAAAACAGGTCGCTGTTGCAGTTGGCGTCCATGGCCCGCTGCAGCGCATCTCCCTTCCACCCGAAGACATAGTCACCGTGAAGGCCATAGCCTGACTTGTCGCCAAACGACCACACAAACGGCTGCCCGTCAGACGGCCACTGGCTCTGATCGTTGAACGGCCGGGTGTCCCAGTAGGTTTCGTAAAACACCTGCGGGACCGACACGGGGTGGGATGCCGGGCAGGCGTTTCCTTGCGGGTAGGCGACGTGGCTCTGGTGATCGGGGGTGTCCACGTTCTTGCCGTCCCAGCAGGTCGGGAAGCGGATGCTGACCATGATGCCGGCCTTGCAGGGGCCCTTGGGAAAGCTGGTGGTCTGCCCACCTCGGGTCATAGACGTCGCCAGGCAGGTGTAGTCCATGTACTTGTACTTGGAGGTCAACTGCGACGCGGTCCGGAAGCTGGGGTCGCCGACGGTCATGCGGAAGCCGGGCTTGAACGCCGTCACCTTTCCAGACGAGAGGTAATAAACTGTCTGTCCGCCGTTGGCGCTGGTGAAGCCGAGCTCGTTGCCGAATGTGTTGACTCTCTTGAACGTTCCGTTCTTTGCACTATTACCATAAATTAGCGATGCAAGTGAGGTAAATTGGGGGGGCGGGGGGGTTGGTTGCAGACATACCGGAAGAAGAGCACCGCAGTCCAGTAGTTGGAAAAATCCTCGACTGGTGTGCAAGAGGTGCACGAGGCTGTGCTGGGGATGTCGAGGTGGGTTGGGTCCATGGTGACGTTGAAGGCATTTCCTCCGACGACTTGGTGAAGATGGGCCGAGGGGTTCATTCCGGGGTTGACCAGGCTGAGAAACTCTCATGTTAGTCTACCATTTTCGCAGACCGCAATTTGTAGTTCACGTACGGATCTAAACGCTCAACAACAAGCTGTGAGCACGAGAAACGAAGCGTCGCGCCGGCAGCATTGACAATAGGCGCCACAGCCGCGGCCAACAGAGTGATGGGCTTCGAGTGCATGTTGAGCTTTCACTTGACAGCTACCTTGCGTGGTGAAGGTCAGTGAAAGAATTCCCCGGTAGGCGCGCAGCCCATGGGGATTATATCTCTCGGATCTGCCACATTGAGTACTTCCTTGCCTGTTCTGGACATCTACACACGACCTCAACCTCAGATGCCGACAAGGACACGCATTGCTCATCACATGTGCCGTTTCAGCCGGTAGTGCTGCCCATTATGGCGCTGTCCAATCGTGGACGGCTTCGAGATGAAGTGTCAAAATAATCCACCGATTAGCCAGATTAAAACAACTTCGCGGGGGTGATACCAGAGGCTTGGTATATACAATCTCAATTCCTGGTAAACACATGACGACAACATCGGCAGTCCGGCAGCGATGTCTGGTCAACGAGAGAAAGGCTTGCATCGGCAGGTAGGTATGCATCGTTCTGTGCATGAACCTTCTAGAAGGTCACCCTAAATTTAGAAGAGCGAACAAGGGAGCAATAATGAATAAAGGCGCAAATGACTGACTCACGTGCCAGAACGCGCAACGAAGCCGTGGCAGTTAAGAAACCCGGTCATGATCTGGAAGGCATAAATATAGTGCACTTTAGGTTCTAGAGATTGGTTGTTGATGAGTTATGTCGACGTTGACCGGCTAGAAGAAAGCGACTGCAGTTTTTGCGTGGACTCTGAACACGTTCTGATTTACCTGTCTTTGTCTTCTTTCTTCCTAGTGACGGTAGCCCCGAGTTGACGTTAAAGCCGAGGCATGCGTGGTTCAAATCTACAACCGCTGCTCAAGAGCCCGTAGTGAACAAGATAGTTGGCTTATCCGAAGAGTATCGGACCGGATGTCCACGGCCTAGTATTACCTACGGTAGGTGTAGGCTCGACTGTTGAAAGTCGCAATAACAACTTAAATATTGCTTCCTTCTAACCTCCATTCTTCTCAAGGGATAACACCCGCCTTATCTTTTTAATCATAGAGGTAAATGTCCGATGTGACGCAGGAATGGGAGCTCCAAATGTGATGAAGAGTGCCTTGTATTGTCTAGAAAAGAGGGAGCGAGAGAGTCTATATACACAGGAAAGAGGGAGCTTGGTAAGCGGTCAGGGGGGCTCCCAGGGAGCCCCACACCACTTGTGACAGTTGCACTACATGGTACCTGTAGTATTCCAGCCTTGGACACCCCTGGTCAGTTTGTAGCGTGACTGTGAGAACACACTGAACATGATGCTGGCACACAACACTTCACTTTTTCACTCTTTTGCTTTTTCGTTTTTTCACTTTCGAGGGCTGGACAGATTGTCTATAGCATGGCTCTCGCACCCTCCCTCCGTCTCTTCTCTTCTGTCTTTTTTCTTTCTTTATCCCATCAAACCTTTTTGTTCGTTTTCCACACTCATAACCAACCTTCATCAAGACCTCAGCCTCCATACCTATGTGGGAAAATGCGTGAGGCATTAGCTGCTGAAATCAGTTTTAGCTGCTATTGATTTTAACTGCAACTATTAATTTTACCGGCAACGCAGTTGTCATCATCTCTCTTAAAGAGTGTCGAAGGTCTTTGTGGCCGGACAATAGTGCTGTTCTTCTCTGCCGTGGCTGAGTCTTTGAGAAGAGGGGTAATTGCGTATTCGTGACCATTGGTTGAGCACGCGGAACAAAGGAAGACTACCTCTAGTTAACAATAATGCTTTCTGCCATTTCCTCGCGGCAATGAATTCATGTTGATACCATTTGGAACTTTGAAGGTAATCTCGTTGTATTGATGATTGGAGGGTAGGTATAGATAATACACCGGTACGGATAAATCAATTGTAACTATCGCTTGTCCAGCGTGAGATTTCAGTACATCCGCCTTAAAAAGGACCCCAGCCTCCTAGAATGTTTCTCTTCCCGCTTTCCGGCATGGACAGCAGCACCAGCACGAGGCCGCTTCTTCCGGGCCATGGTCCATTTGTCCATCGACAACGCCCTTACTCGTTTTCCTGGAGCTTAATCTTGGTCGACTTGAACTTCCTAGCATCGACCTTGCGGTTGAACAAGATGTCGACCTCGCGGTACGAGCGATGCTTGAGCTCGGGGAGGAAAAAGAAGCCATAGGTCCAGAAGAACAGAGCAGTGCCGCACCAGACGTAACCGCACTTGCCCGCGAGGTCCCACCCCGTGGTGTTGAGCATCCTCGAGGCCAGATAGATCATGGGGATCTCGGTAACGTAGTAGGCGGCGCGACCGACGGCGGTGCTTAGGGCGCGAAGGCGGACCGACGACGTTTCGGCTATGATGGCGTACGTGATGGGTCCCTGGGCCAGGGCGTAGACGAAGGATATCACGACGCCGAGACAGGCCTGGGCGTAGTTGGTCTGCGTGGTCTGCGTGACGGTGGAGCAGATGCCGAGGATAAGAAGCAGAATGACGTTGGTGCCCGTGCCGCCGAGAAAGATGGTTCGACGGCCGAACCAGGCGGCGAGAAACCAGAACAAGATGTTGGCGACGAACTGAAGACAGGTGTTGATCAGACCGAGCTGGAAAGAGAAGTTCGGGTCCATGCCGGCCTCTAAATGGAGATCTCGTCAGCCGACCATGTTCCATGTTAGACATTGTCAGTGAATGTACTCACGCTCAAAGAAGTAGGTGGCCTGATTGGCAATCAGGTTGCCGGCAAAATTCTGCGACGTGTACATCATGCAGGTGATGACCGTTCGCCTCAGGTCGGTGCCTTTGAGAAGGTCGAGAAGGGTGGCCTCACCGCCCGTCTGCGCTTCGATCTCGACGGTTCGTTCTATCATGGCAAGTGTTGCTTGGGCCTCCTCGGGAGTAGAACCCGTACGAGCGAGGCGCTTCACGGAACGAAGAGCCTCCTCGGTACGTCCGCGGCGAACAAGCCACCACGGAGATTCGGGAGCGAAAAAGAGGAGAATCAAGAGCGGAGTCTGGACGAGTTAGCTGGGAGGATGGAGGAGGGAGGAGGCCCGGGGGACTCATCACTCACGGGGAAAATCCACTGCAAGCCAAGAGGAATTCGCCAAGCCCACTCATCGCTTCGCTTATTGGTGGCATAGGTGGCGGCGGACACGATGATCTGGCCGATGGACCAGCTCATCTGAAGAGTACCCGTGACAGCACCTCGAAGGGGAATGGGGACGATCTCGCTAGCGTAGGCGGGGGAGTTGGCAATGAAGAGTCCCCAAGGAACACCTTCAAACGCTTGTCCGATGGTAAGCACAGCGAGGGAGTCGGCCTAAGCGGGGTCAGTGAGGGGATCGATTTGGTCAGACTTCGTTGTAGGCACTGACAAAAAAGGAGATGAAGATTGTGGCGTTCATCAGTACCAGAGCCAAGATGGTACACCAACGGTAGCCGATACGGGTGGTGATTGGCCCGGCGAGAAACACACCGATAAAGGCACCGCATTGGCCGGATTGGAAGAGGGCGCTCTGCCATGGGGTGGGAATCTGGTATTTCCCATCGTCTGCTAAGACGCCATATCGATTCTGGAACGCAGTAAGGGCGACGAAGTTGGTGTTCAGAAACATGTCGAAGGCTTCCATAATCTAAATGGCGGGCATCAGCTGTGGTGCCAGTGCCAGTGGCCAAGTGGCCACACAAGATGGGGGCATTGAGGACTCACAATAGTAAAGCACATGAAGAATGCCCAGAAGCAAGCCATGGGATGTGACTTGGCAGCCTCCCAAGGTCCCATCGCATGCTCCATGCTCTCGCCCTTAAAGGCTTCGTTCATGGCTTCTTTGTCGACGAGCACACCATGTTGAGCAACCGCCTTCTCCTGGGGTTCTTCAACGTCGATTGTCTCCTTCGCAGTCGCGTCGAGCGACGGTTCGATGGCGCCCGACATTTTCGTTGAGCCTGCTGTCTCCGAGCTGATGGGTCGGGAAAAGAAACAATGCAAGTGCCAAGAAGGTCTCCATCATGCAGGAGTGCCGGGGAGTCGGGACCTGATATAGGGAGTTCTCATCAATCCCTGCCGACTAGGTCATAAGTTTATAACGTTACCTGGTGCTAAGCTACCCTATGTTGTAAGTACAGCCGACATCTGGCCGATATATATGTTGGTGTAGTCTAGGGTCCTGATAGCCGCACGAATGCACGGCTTGGCGGGTCGTAATCTCGTGTCATCATTAGCCCGGAAGGTGGTAGCACAGTATTGCCGTCCACAGACATCCATGCCTAACTGAGGCTAAACCGCTGTCGGGGAGCTACCAGGATTGGTTTTGGCCCAATTTCTCCAGACCAATCCCCGCTTCTCCAGAGGGGCCAGAACCAATCCCCGCAACCCCCTGGTACCTCTGCCAATCACCACTCACCATGGCCACCCCCGACTCCTCCGAGTTCCCCAGTTCCCCGAATCCCCAACCCCCATCATCAACCCCAAACCCACCCTCCAATCCTACTTCCAATCCTTCGAATCGCGCATCGGCTACCGGCTCGTCCTCGGCGGCACGCGCTACGTACTTCGGCTTCTACGAGGCCGACACTCTCTGGCCCTTCTCCATTCCCATCGCCCGCTCCCTGCGCGCCATGGAAGAGAAGCTCTTCCTCGCGCTCCCCCTACCTCACATCATCACATGCTCGCTCACACGATAATATAATACACATATGGAGCATACATCCAATACATAACCCAATTATCACTTCGTCTTCGCACCCTCGATGGGCTGCCCCGGCTTCGTCGCCGTGATGGCCACATACCGCTAATGCTGTTGGTACAAGTATGCCTGCGCGCCCGCCACCGTGTTGATCAGGTAAGAAGGGTACCGCTTATTCTCAGAAATACGAGAAAAAGGTTCTTAAACTCTTCCACTCTTCAACACTCTACACACTTCATAATATACAACAACGTTGCAATTCCACATTAAGAACCGACCACTTACGATATCTTAAGACATATAAGGAGCCGTTTATAATATTAAGCTTTTAGTTTTATTGCCGGCGTGAGCTAAAACTTTTTTTTCTAAGGTTAAGGATCGGGAGGAGAGGGGAGTTAATAAGGGGGAGGTGTTGGAAGTCACGGCTTACTTGCACACGTTCAATTGAGGTCAAAAGTAGTGTCTTGCTTGTGTTCTGTCTTCTGGCTGGCTAATTGCTGGCCTGCGCAGTCTATATGGGAGGGAGCTTCGGAACAGCCGTTCTATCAACGGATCATCATTCATCCACATTTGTGGGCCTTCGGGCCAACCGGCCAATTAGACTTCTCTAGCTCCCGGGCGCTCCCTATCTCCTGCGCTGAGCGCCCATTCCATGACTTCAGTGGCTTCCATGGCTTCCATGGCTTCCATGGCTTCCTGTTGGCTAGATCCACTGCTTCCACGCAGTCAAGGGGTCTTCCTTTCCTAGGCGCCTCACTGCTTACTCCGGTCAATCCAACAGGAGGACTTTAGATATTAGCCCTCCGTTATTATTTACACTTCTTATCACGAGAATCCATGACTACATCTGTTAGATTGAAGGCACTAAAAAGGGGGCACGTGGATAGTCACGTGGATAGTTACATGATATACGTTAGTAAAACTCTTCCTTTTTAGCTCTTAAGACTTAAGAGTAAACAACACATATAATATAAATTAACCGAGTAATTACTCACTATAATAAAGCATCATTAAAACACTCTTATATTTAATAATTAAGAGTCTCATTTATTCTTTACGAGTATTAAGAAAGTAATAAACTAACCTCTCTCATTAATAATAAAAAAAGGAGGCTTAACAGCCTTAAAAACTTACCTCCTTTAACTAAAGAGTGCGTTATTTACTTAAAATGACTTACTTTATTAAAGCTTTATAACTTAAATGATTTAAGTACTTACCTTATGACTTACTTAATATAAGCACCTTAATAATATAAAATGCTTTTTAACTACTCCTTACGTTTTAACTAACTCATTAACCTTTTAAACTAAACTTAAAGCATATGTATTATAAAGTTTATCGATCTTCGTAAGCTTAAAACCTTATAAGAAGTAAGCGTGATTAATATATAAGTGTATATTCTTCGACGCTTATCGTATGCTACTTATAAGCTTAAAACCTTATAAGAAGTATATGCGATTAATATATAAGTATATATTCTTTAACGTTTATCATATATTATTATTTCCTTTTAACTTAAAAGACTATTTTTAAATATCTTTTTACGTAACTTTAATGATTGTAATCTTTATTTTTAATTGCTTTAATTTATTAAACGTCGTTAATTATATAATAACTTGATTTACTTTTAATAAAACTCCTTTATAATGACTTAAGTCTTTCCTTCATTAATTAAAGTATAAAATACATCACTTAAAGCACTTTGAACGTCGTTTAATATATCATTCGCGTTATGCTTACGTCGGAAAATCTTTTAAAGTATAAATCTTTAAGCTTAATAACACTTAAAAACCATATATGTAATTACTTTATAATATCTTCTTTAATAAATACGACCGATAAAGGAATAGTAATTTTAAAAGGACTGAAGGAATAAAAGAAATAAATTATTTAACTTTAAAATACTTCTAATATAAATTTTTAAAGGAAATTTATAAACTTAAATGCTTCTTTTAACCGAAAAAGGAGGGAGTTATAACTTATTAATATACTTAACTTTATGCTTTTAAATTCAGGTAAGATTATAAAAGATCTCTTTTAAGTAATAAACTTTAATATAGTTTAAAAACTAATGATTATAAATCTTATTAAAATTAAAAGGAAAAATTGCTTTATAATGTATAATTATTATGAAAAGGAGCTTTAATTATATAAGTAAAAGAACGAGTAAGAAAGGAAATATAAACACTTAATATAAAAAAGTTACGTTCTTTATTTTTAAAAGCAGCTTTTACTTACTTAAACGGTGTAAAAATAAATCCGCACGTTATAAAAGAATCACCAAAAGGATAAATGGATTAAGCTTAATTACATTTAAAATTAATACGAGAAAGCATTATAATTCCTTATGTACTTATTAAAGGACTTTAATTACTTTATTAATTAATAAATTATAATAATAAATAATATTATAATCACGTAGCTTTTAAAGGTTTAACGCGTATATGATTAATATAAAAAGGTAATTAAAGCAATTAATTTAATTACTTAAAAATAAATAATATTATAATTAAATCTTCTTATTCGAAAAAAAGTAATATATTATGACGTTATAAATAGCTTATGATAATATTAAAGCTTTAATAAGCCGCGTATGAAGCCACTAAACTTATATAAAGTAAAGAGAGGATAAGCCTTTTTAAGTATTATTAATAACGAGTCCGTTAACGAGTGATTTATAAGTAATAAAGAAATAAAAAATAATAATACCCGTTATTAATAAGTAAATAAAAGCATATAAGGTAATAAAAAAGTAGCCAGTAAAAACACGTAAGGTAATAATAAAGTAGCTTAGAAAAGCTTCTTCTGAAAAAGGGAGAAAGAAGTTACACCTTATAATATAAATTATTAAGGAAGATTAATATATAAGCTATATAATTATAAGCTTTATTAATATAAAAAATATTAATATAAAATACTTAAGCAAGCTTTAAAGGATTAAATATTAAACTTAAACACCTTAAAAGTAGTTTAAAAGATCCTTAAAGAAAATAAAGATCTTAATAAGGAAATATAGCGCGAGCGTAAAAAGTATATACGTTTTAATATAAGAAATTAATAACTTATTAAAATATATATAAGAGAAATATCATTAATAATTATAAAGCTTATAATAAAAACGCCGATAACTTTATTAATAATAAAAAATAAACTCGCCTAGCATTTAAAAGGTATAAGTATCTAAAAAAGCATTATAATAAAGATATATATGCACTTACCTGTAAATATATAGTTAAAAATAATAAAAATAAGTATATATTTATATAATCATTCATTAAAGTACATATTTAATTAATAAACATTATACGAGCACTTTTTTAATTTTATTACTAATAAAGATAAAATTATCGGTTCTTAAAAACTATTTTTTACTTATTTTATAGTATATGAAAGTAAGGTATAAGTTATAACGTTAAAAACGCAGCTTAAAAAGCAGCGCTTTAATAAGCTTAAACCCCACGTATAATTAAAATACTTAATAAGATATAGCTTTATAAATATCTTTATGATTTAAAACCCTTATATAAGAAAAATATACTCTTTAAAAGATATACGCTTTAAAAAAAATAAAGTGTTTAATTTATTAAGTTACTACTCCCTTTTCACCGAATTAATTAAGAAAGTAAATAAGTTTATTAATGAGCTTAAAGTTTAAGAAATACTTAAAGTTATAAATATCATAGAATTAAAAGAAAAGGAGATTTAAGAGTATATTATTATCGTAATAAATGATTAAGAGTAAGATAATAATAGCTTATAATAGTCTGATAATAAAGGCGATATAAAGGACGTAAAGACTATTAAGTTAAATAAAATAAACGTTATAAAAGAAATAGAAACATATTTTATACTTATATTAAATAATAAAGGAGTAAATAACCTTTTTATTATATAGTTTAATTTAAAAGTAAATAAAAAAGCGGTAAAGGAAGTTACTAAGCTACTTAATGGTATACTTCTATTTAGTTTACCTAGTATAATTCTAAGCCTTTTTATCTTATAATCATAACCACGACTATAATTGTAATCAATCTACTTCCCTTATTATAAGCTATCTGGTAAATGGTGCAGCTTAGCCTTTAAACTTACTTACGTAATAAGTATACCTACATAATAAGCTTCTGTTAATTAAAGGGAGAGTGTTATTATATTAAGTCGAAATCCCATTTAGCTAAATAAAAAGAAGAAAAGTAGTTCGTAAAAGGTAAAGATAAAAAAGATAACTCTCATTACTTCAATCCACGTAATAAGTGGTAACTTACGTAATAATAAGCTCTCTTTAATTAAAGAGGGAAGACTACTATTATTAATAGCTAAGCCCATATAATAGTATAACTAATTAGATTGCCGTAAGCCGAAAGTAAAGAGTTAGGCTAAGAGACTATGGAAAATAATAACCCTCCTTATTATAAGCTCTTCTTAATTAAAGAGAGAAAAAAAGGCGTAATTGTATTATATGGCCGAAAAAAAAGAATAAAAGGGGAGGTATTACCGTTATTATAATGGTTAAGAGAAAGAAAGGAAAGAAAGATAAGAGGGAGGGAAAAAAAGAAGAAGGGGGCGAAAATTTTTCTATAAGTAACGCTTTATTCTTTATTAAGTCCTTTTAAAAAAACAACCTCTCCTTCTTACAGGTCCTTTTTATAAGCTTTCCTTACCATAAGCTTTTTATACTGCTTATAGTTCTACTAATTAAAGGGCGAGATTACTTCTTTTAATTTAAAAAGTCCTCGATATAATGGAAGTTTAATGGTCGATAAAGTTGTTATCGTGCTGGAAGCTGGCTGAGCCGAAGGAGAGTAAGAGAGAGTGAGAGAGTCGTTATCAGCTTAGTTATAAGCTTAACCTCTTTCTTTTTCCCCTCGTTTTTTAATCGATTTATTAGTTAAAAGGTAGATAAAAAAACCAAAACAGCTAATTAAACTTAATAACTCCTTTTATCTTACGTAATTAAGAGGGGAAACTATATCTTATACTTCCCTTAGTTGAGAAACATATCTTATACTTCCTTTAATCGAGAAACATATCTTACACTTCCTTTAGTTTAAAGAAATAATAGATTTATAAGCTTTTATCCTTCCACAGCTTTAAGAGTTAACTCTTACGCGTTAAGACTACTTTACTTTAAATGATTAAAAAGCTAATAATTGGAAGATACTTTCTTATTAGTCTTAAAGTAAATGTTAAGCATATAATAATACTTCCTTATAACGCGCTTCAACTAATTAAAAGGAGAAAGTTCTTCCTTTATTTAAAAGCGTGGATTTAGCTGGCGAGTAATTAAAAGAGAATAGTTATTAGATCTATTAAAACGTCGGAAATGAAAGAAGTTAAAGGTAAGAAGAGAGTTACTAGGAAAACGACGGGCTAACTTACTAAAACTAGAAAAGAGTAAAAGAAAAAAGGAACTAATAAACTAAAGATAATTAACGTTAAGGGTAGAATGGAATGAAAGGATATGAGTCTTTATCTAGTATCGAGGATTTATAAGACCTTATTTAATACTAAGGACCTATGCGAACAATAAACATCCTTATGATTAAACGTAAAGCATCCTTAGAATTTACGAAACTTTATAACTAACGTAAGCAGAGTTAAGGATAAGAAAGAAAGAGATTAGCTTTCTCTTTTTCCCTTCATCTTTTAATCAATCTTATCAGTTCTTACACTTCCTTTAATTGAGAAACATTTTACACTTCCTTAATAAAGATAATTAACGTTAAAGATAAAACATAATGAAAGGGTGCGAGTCTTTATTTAATATTAAGGGTTTAAGTTTATAAGGCCTTATTTAATTAAATGGAGAGCATTGCTAGGATTTATAGGGCTCTCTCTTAATATAAGCTAAGCTAAAGGTAAGAAGATGATTAATAAGCTGGTACTCGATCGAAATGTTAAACATTAAGTATTAGTTAAACTATTAGATACCTCAGTTAATTATAAAGCTAGCCTCTCTTCTTCTCCTTATCTTTTAATCAATTCTTATCGATTAAAAGGTAAATAAAAGACTTAAACAATTTTATAAATAACCATTATAAAGAAGTCATTACCGAGTATTTTATCATTAAAGATCCTTTTAATTAGTTATATAGTACTAAACTCCTTATTATTAAAGGTAATCTGGGTATAAGATTCATGGTTAAAACACGTGATTTTCTATATAGTTAAGTAATATAATGAAAAGTACCTTACTTTGCTTAAGCAATTAATAGTTATAAGTTAAGTAGTAATAAAGCCTTAATTAAAGAGCCAGCTAGTCCGACGTAAAAGAAACTTAAGTCGTAATAATGTAATAAGCCGAGGAGATAATAATATGATGGTTATAGTTTATAAAGAAAGGATTTGGAATCTTCTTAACATTTTAGCCCTTACTCTTAAATATTAATTAACGGAGGTCACTTTAATTAAGTTAAGATATCTATTAATAAGGATCTTCTTAATTAAATAGCTAGTATTAAAGTTATACTTATACCCGATATGGAAGAATAAGAAACTTAAGTTCTTTATAATCGACTCAGTAGAATTATCCTTAGTGTAATCATCGAGTTTTAAACTCTTTTCATAATGCTAGCGAGGAAAGAAATAAAGCCTTATTAAGAAAGAAACTAGGAGATTATTAGAAGCTTAGTTTAATTAATAAATATAAGGAGGTAAGTGGGTGAAAATCTTCTTAATTAGCGTAGACCTTTTTAATTAAATAACGAATATTAAAATCCTTATCAATAATTAGGTTAAAACGCGAGAGATTAATTCTATCCTCTTATAAGTAGTGGGTTAGCGGAGACTATTTTAACTAGTATAAATCTCCTTAATTAAATAAATATAACTATCGGTTCACTCCTTCCTTTACCAGTTAGTCCGTAAGATGAAGGAGAAAGAATAATCTTTACTAAAGAAAGAACTAGAAGATTAATAAAGGAGACTTTAAGTCCTTTATACTTAGCTTAAGCTATTAAATTCCACCTCCTTTACGTAGGCCTTAAGGAAAGAAAAGAAAAAAAGAAAGAAGGAAATAAGAAATGAGGAAATATCGGGAGGGAAAGAGTAATTTATATTTTATAACTAATATAATAGACTTTTAAAATAATAAAATACAGAGTAATTATAATTAGTATAAGTTAGTGTAGCTTCTTTCAATTAAACGTATAGTATCATTAAATTAAACTTAAAGACCTAAAAAGAAGCTATAACTTAATTAAATAAAACGAAGTCTTTTAAACTCTTTAATTTAATAAATTTAATACTTCTTAACAGACTTAATAATAGCTAAAATAAATAGAGCGGAATACTTAAATATAGCTAACATAAGCTTATAATTAATAAGTTATATAATAAATAGAAAAATTAAAGCTTATATATATTTAATTAAAGTTTAAAATAGCGTAATTATAAGTATTAATATTATAACCTAGCTAAACAGCGTGGGGAGGCGTTATGCTCCCTTCTCATAACTTATCATAACTTTTAATCATTATAATTAAGCCTTAAGGAGTCTTAAATCCGCATTTTTATACTTAAAAACCTTTTATTATAAATTATCCTCCCTTTAATTAAGTAAATAAAACCTTAATTAATTTATTATATATACTTTACTTGAAAGAAAATAATTAAATAAGCTTATAACTAGTAAGGTATAATAAATAAAAAAACTAAAGCTAACGTATACTTAATTAACGTTTAAATAACTATAATTAAGCCTTAAGGAAAGTTAAATACTAATAATTAATATATATTTAAATATTAAATATATATATTAACTCGAGACTATTTATTATAAACTATCCTCCCTTTAATTAAGTAAAAACGAAGCTTTTAATTAGCTTATTATATTATACGTTATTAATTACAGGTTAGTTAGCTATATCATATTAATCAATTAGTTAGGAGAAGCGATATAAGTTAAAGAAAGCATCGAAAAAAGTGATCGAAGTTGAAGTTAAAGAAGAAGCTTTAAAACGTTTAAAAAGCCTTAATTATAAATACAATTAAAGCATTTAAATGCTGAGATTAAAGGTATGTTTTAACCAGTTTAGTTAAGTTACTTTATAACTCCTCGATTAAGCTCTTATTTAAATTAAGGGAGTGTAAATAACCTTAAGTATGTAAACTAACGAAAGAAGTAAGCCCTTAAGCTGAAGGCTAGAAGGTATGTATATTATAAGTTATATACTATATGTTATAAAAGAATGAATAAATAAATTAATTCAGTATCTATATAATTAACTTTAATAGTTAAATTTAAGAATGGCATGTGGAAAAAGAAAGACCTGAAAAGTAAAGTATCCATAAAGAGCCTTTTTTAACAGTGGAAATAATAGTTTAACCGAGGCTTAGCTATGCAGACTGCTACGTGGGCCTTTAACTAGTTTATAAGCTTACGTATAAAGCTGCTTTTTTAGGCTCACTAATCTGATTTATTTACATAAAAAGAGCGGAGAAAAGCTTACTCCCTAAGTTAATATAATAAGAAAATATAAGGTGTTTATCTTCTTTTATATAAATAATATCGTTTTTATCTTCTTAAAGTTAAAAATAGTGGAAATATATTAAGTAAAAAAACATATTAAAAAAGTAGTATGAACTAATTAAAAGGCATAAGATTAAATAGTTTTTTAAGATTAAAGTAATTTAAGATAAAGTATAACGTAAGATTTAATTATCGTAAGCATTTTATATTAAAAAGATCATTAAGTTAATGAATTAAAAGGTAAAACATAGTAAGCATCCTTTAATCTTAATAAATAGTCGGGAGCTATTATTAAATAAAAGAGAACTTACATTAAAGGAAGTTCAAAATTATTAATAAAAAATAAGGTTAATTTTATACGTAATTATTATAATTAAATTAAATATAGCATTCATTATATCTCGACTTACTTAGTTTAATATAAACTTAAGTAATAAGTATTATATTACTATTAATTGAGTGCTCTTATACCTTTATTATATTAAATACTTAGCTCTTAAGTTTAAAAGGAGCATTAATTTTATAATAATTAATGATATAGCTTTTACTGATAATAGTTTAAATAAAAAAAGCTTTTAAACATATGTAATAAAGCTATTTAAAGGAATAATAACGTAAAAATTAAGGAAGTAAAATATAATAATTATATTAAGCATAAAAGTAAAGCTCCTTATATTATTTTAAATAGTAAAGGGACTAATATTCTTAAACTGCTTAGTTATTAACCTTAATATTCGTTAAAAAGATAAAAAGATTATAATCAAGTGTAATAATAAGTAAATAATAAGTTTTATAAAGTAAAAGATTATTCATTTTATTATTAAGTTAAAGTATATACTTATTTATAATTATTAGCTCCGTTAAAAAGTTTAATAAGGCATTTTAAACGTTATATAAATGCTTATGAAAAAGATAATAATGGATGGTTTAACAAAAGTATTATTAAAAGAGCAGTCCTTATGGTTTATTAAATAAATAAAACTAAAAGATATTAAGTTATAAAAGTAAGAAACATTATTTATTTAATAAAATCTATAAGAAAAGCATATAAGAAAAAGAGATATAAAATAAATTAAATAAGTAAAAGGAAAAATATTACTTTATAATCTTTTTAATTAATACTTTTATCTTTTTTATCCGGTTATTTAATTACTCGACCTTTTTCTTTATGACGTGAAGCGACTTTATTATAAAGTAAAATAATTTATAACTACTTATTTCCTTAAAGTTATTATCATCCTTATCTTTATCCTCTTTTCCCTTAATATCCTCCTTTCCTTTAATAATTTTCATAACCTCCTTTCTTTTACCTTTATCCTTTATATAATATAAACGTTTAATTAAAGTGTTTAAGTTGGTAAGCTTAAATGTAAGCTGCTTTACTTTCTTAAACGTATTAAAGGTAAAGGCGTAAGTAATTATCCACTCTTAAAAGAATATAAGTAGGTAAGAAAGTAATAATTATAAAATAAAAACCTTACCTTTTTAAAGTAACAGGCATCGTTTTAATTAACCGTTAGCTTTTATAAAGTCTTAATAACCTTAAAAGCTTAAGTAGAAATTATAAAGAAAACATTAAAAAGTATGAATAAAGCCGTAAAGAAGTAAAAGGAGCATACTTGAACGATAAATATACTTATTTTAAGTATAATATATATAATGCTTAATATAAAGGCCGTTAATTTATTTTACATAAACTTCTTTTTACCTTAAATAAAGTAAATAAGAAACGTAAGTTAAATAAAGGATCGTTTTAAGCGTATTAAAATGAACTATATATTTATTATTACTTATAATATCCTCTTTATTAAGAGGAGGAGGAGGAGTTTTTTAAGCGATAAAAGCCGGAAACGTAAAAAGAGCAATTATAATAATAATGGCTATAAAAATAAGCCTTAAGCATAAAGGGAGTAATTATAATGATAATGATTATAAAAAGAACGATGATTAAAAGAGTAATAAGATCCGTAAGCATAAAAGTAGCTATTATAACTAATGGAACTAATAATGTAAACAGCGAAAATTAAACTACTTTATACTAAAAGAAAAGTAAAATAAGCATATAATTATTAATTAAGAAAGAAGTAAGCAATATTTATAATGGCGTTAATAATAGCTTCTTCTTTAAAGACCTTAATATTAAGTAAGGGAAAATCCTTTAATATTATTAAAGTTATTATAAGTATAATAGTTACTTTATAAGCTTTAATTAATAAAGAGCGCGAGCTTAACAATGAATTTATATAAAAAGATATAATTTAAAACGTAATAAGTAAAGATTAAAAGGTATAATAAGGAAGAAAGTATATATAATAGTAATTAGTTAGTATAATCATTAATATAATCGTGAAAGTTATAAATGCTTAAAGAGGAAAAAGAGGAAGGAGGAAAGTATATGTTGGAAGTCACGGCTTACTTGCACACATTCAATTGAGGTTAAAAGTAGTATCTTGCTTGTGTTCTATCTTCTGGCTAGCTAATTGCTGGCCTACGCAGTCTATATGGGAGGGAGCTTCGGAACAGCCATTCTATCAACGAATCATCATTCATCCACATTTGTGGGCCTTCAGGCCAACCGGCTAATTAGACTTCTCTAGCTCCCAGGCGCTCCCTATCTCCTGCGCTAAGCGCCCATTCCATGACTTTAGTGGCTTCCATGGCTTCCATGGCTTCCTGTTGGCTAGATCCATTACTTCCACGTAGTTAAGGGGTCTTTCTTTCCTAAGCGCCTCACTGCTTACTCCGATCAATCCAACAGTATACTTCTGAGTAAAGAAGTTAACTTTATACTTAAAAGGGTGTAATGTGGAATAGCTAAAGTTAAAGTAAAAGCTTATTATATTG
Source organism: Diplogelasinospora grovesii (assembly GCA_033297225.1). Taxonomy (NCBI): domain Eukaryota; kingdom Fungi; phylum Ascomycota; class Sordariomycetes; order Sordariales; family Diplogelasinosporaceae; genus Diplogelasinospora; species Diplogelasinospora grovesii. Next base: position 78,677 of record MU853827.1, on the reverse strand, counting down.
TATTAAGGTGTAAAGAGTGATAATGAGTGGAAGTTGTGAAAGGCTTCTTATAGCCTTAAAGAAGGCTGTAAAGGCCTTATTATAAATATGAGAGGCCTTTATCCTACGCTAACCGCTTTAAGCTAAGAACTCTGCCTTTTACTCTTTAATAAGAGAAATTTAATTATAACGTCTTAATATAGCTAATTAGGCTAAATAAGCTGTTTCTAATATTAAATACTCAGGTATAAAAAAAACCTTTATTGTCTTTAATAGTTCGAACATCATTAATTTTATTAATTAGTCCCGATTTATCACTATCTTATAACTCAGGATCTTTATTCCTTTACATCCTGTAACTTAGGATCTTTATTCTTTTATATCCTAGTTATTAAGATCTTTATTTATTTTATCGTGCGGTTTACTTACGCGTTTTTAGTAACTATTATAAGCTTTCTTTATATTAACTAAGTTTATTTATAAGCTCATTAAATATGGGTATAAGAACCATAGGTTCAGTAATAATAACCATGGGTTTAGTAACTATAAGTATGCTTTTAAGTGAGTTTTTAACTATAAGCATAATAATCATTTTCCGCGGGCGTTTAAACCTTTTCTTTTCTTTAGCTTACGATGTAAGGCATCCTTTTACTTATTATTAATATTCATTAATAAGGTCCTTCGAGTTACGTAACTATTATTCTGACTTTTATACGTTATATTTATTCCTTTATCCCTTTTATTTAATAAGGTATTAAAATCTTTTTTTAGTAACTTTATACTATATTAGTCTTTTAAGTTTATACTTATCACTATTTTTTAAACTAAAACTATTTTAATTATTTTTTATTAGCCTTAGTAAAGGTTAAGTTCTGTAAAAGGAATTTTTTCCCTTTAGGCTAGTGGTAAGATAAGTGATTAAAATGACTGGGTAGATATTTATATTTAATGATAAGTTTAATTTATACGCGAGGTAGTTAACGCGTCACTTAATAGTAAATAGCCTTAATCATTATTATAATAACACTTTTAAAAGGCTTACTTAATAAGTGGTATCTGTGGTGAAGCTTTAAGTAAATTCTATCTCTTTTTTTAAAGCTTACTTATTTATAGTTTTTATTATATTTACGTTTTGCCTTTATCACCGCGAAGTTTATAATTAATTAAGCATTTTAACGTAAGAAGTCTTTAATTATAATTATATCCTTTACATCCTTTATTAATCTGGTTTTTATAATTATATTTAATGGTCTGAGGAGTTTAAAGTTGAATAATTACTTATATAAGGTAAATTTAATTAATACTAAGTATATATTATTTAGGTTTTATTATAAGGTTAGTATAATATATATTTAATTAAGTTTAGGATTTTTAAAATAGTAGAATTATAACGTAATTTTAATAGTTTAATTTTTTCTTTTTAATAACTTATTAGCTTAAGAGTAGTAAGTAATTATTATTAGTAGCCTCGTTTTTATTATTAATTACATTCCTTTTTAAAAGTCAAATGTAAATTTCTGGTCTTTATTTAAGATGATTCCTTATAATATGCTTTAATTGCTTAATATAAGTTATTTTATTAATATTATACCTTATTCTTCCACTATATATATAAAATGGCTTAATATAAGAAGGGATCATTTAAATGCTTTATTTATTATTATTAATAAACTATCATATTTTATACGTCCTTTAATTTATTATAAAGTTCTTATTAATAAGACTGTTAAGAGTTTAATAATAAAATTAATAATGATAACTTTTATTAGCTAATTATAATGTGTTTAAATTAATTAATAGTTTCTGATTATAGTTTATTTATCCGTTTAGTTTAATAAATAAGTCAGATAATATTATATATATTTTTTAACTTAATATATTTTATTATTGATTAATAATTTTCGAAGCTCATGCAGTATTTTATTATGATTAAAATGGTACTTATTATTATAAGCAGCTTATTAAATTTTTTTAACTTCCGCGTATAAGATGTAAAGACTGTGCATGCTATCAAATTTAATATTATAAATTAAGTTGTTAATTATAATAAATAGGTATCTAGGCTTATAAAATGTAGTCTTAGTGCCTTTAATAAGTTATGATGTAATATTACTTTAACTTAATTATTTTCAATTCTGTAGTTTCTTAATAGCGTTATTTAAATCCTTCATAACTATTAAATACTTAATATTAGGTTTATATCTTTATATAAATCATTCTTTTATATTAAGGTTTATTTAAGCTTCAGTGAAGGCAAACTATATGTTATTAAGGATTGCTTTATTATCTGGGTTTTTAAGGCTATTATAAATGGTGTATAAGCAACTAAATACGTTAGGTATATAATTAAGCCGTCTTAATAATAAACCTTTAAATTATATTAAGAAAGGTATATAAATGTGTAAATAAGTCGCTTATTTACTTTATTTATAAATAACGTGTTTAAGTTAGTTTATTTTATGATACCTTTCATAATGACATAGTTTATTAAGATGAAAACATCTTAATTAAATGAATAGACTATTATACAAAGCTTTTTAACTACTTATAAAGTATATTACTTTTAATTTTAATAGCTTATATCATATCTCAGCTTTTATAAGGTATTTATTTAAAAACATTATTAAAAGAATTTAGTTTAATAAGATGAGCTTATTAACTTTTTAATGATACTTATCTTTTAAATGAAAGATTATAACGCCGAATCCCCGCTTAAGGGACTTATCGATTTAAATAAATAGTCTTTTATTTAAGTCGTGATAGTAAATAATAAGCTTCTTCTCACTGTAAATAACACTTTATAATGCCTTAAAAGATAACCTTTCTTACTTAATAGGCTTATAATACGTTTTTTAATAATAATTAGACCTTTTATTTAGATTATTAGTTTTAATTTTCTTAGTTTTCCGACCTTTAACGAGTAATGTAACTTTTCAGGCTTATAATAGTTTTATAAGCTATGCGTAATACGAGATTAAGTGACGTAAGAACTTAATACTTTTAATATACTATTTTAAAGATTTAAGAAGGTAAGGTTTTTAAAGGTAGTTACCTTATACTTTATTATAGTTAAACTTAGTCCATTACTATAAACACTATAACGATCTTAAAGAACTACTACATCGGTATAATTAATGAATATACTAATAATGATTACTTTGTTATAAATTAAAAAAGTATTATAAAGGTTATTATAGCTAACATTATGCTTAGCTTAATGGCTATAGCTACCATTATCCTTACAAGCTTAAAACCAACTTAAGAATCACTAGTCGTAATACCCATTAATACTAAATTTAAATTAATAAGCTTAATTTAAGCCGTTATATAAAGGTATAAGCTTGCTTTATACTAACAGCTAACTGCTAACGTGACTATAATCACTTAAACGACTAATATACCTTTAATAAACTATGTATTTAATATTATCGATTATAAATCATTATTAACAAATTAAGTGCTTAACATTATCGATGGTAAGCTAAGTAATAAGACCTTACTTAAAAGCATTATCACTCTGGATGAGTTAAATAAGCCCTAAGTGCTAAAGAAACACTTTATCCTTAATATTTATATAAGAGCTGATAACGAAAAAGTCGTTAATAAAGTTTATATTTATTTTAAGAACTGCTTATTTATAAGATGCTTAAAAGCTATTATCTAGAAGTTTCTTAAACTTTAAAAGGATAAAGGATTAATTAATATACTGAAGGATTAATAAATAAAGGTCCCTCTTATAAAAGGATAGTAAAATTAAAAGGTAACTTTTAAATTATATTCTTTAAGTTATAAGGATTAAAAAGTCGTAAATAAAACCTTTAAAGCATTATATAAAGTAAATAAAATGATTATTACTACTTATAGGGTTTTTATATCGATTATAGCTTGTATTAAAGCATTATAGTAAGTATTAAATATAAAGCTTTAATTCTTAAGTAAAGGTTTATATGATATTAAGATGTATGTAGTTTAATTAAGTATAAGGTTGATTTTACATGAAGTAGTTACTTTACGCACATAAGATAGGGTTTTAACTTAAACTATAAAGTTTACGATGAAGTCATTTAAGTAATAAAACGTAATATTATGCTTAAGGTAGTTAATTAAGCTTTTAAAGGTTTTAAGGAAGTTATTACTTAATAAAAGGTTTAGTTATAAGTTGTTAAAGACTTAACCAGACTTTTCGAACTTTATTAAAGTTAGTTCTTTTAGTTAATTATAACCAGGCAGGTAAATAATAAAAGTAACTTATTTAGTTAAATTAAGCTTTTCCTTACTTATGTTTTAAATGCGACCCTTTTTAGTAGTGATAGTATGGTTAAGAGTTTATAAGAATTTATGGTTAATAACCGTATAGCTTATTTTAAGATTAAAGTAAAGACTTATGCCATTATAATTATTTAACTTAAAAAAAGCGGTTATACATAAGTAAGTAAATGTGAAAAATAGCGTATTATCTATTAAGGATATCCCCATTTTTAAGGCCTTTTCGAGCTTATATTCTTTAACACTTAAACTATTAACATATATAATGATATTACCATCATCTTTACTTTCAATAAGTTACTTAATACCTTTTTTAGTATTAAAGCAGCTAGTAAGGTGCTTAAATAGTCCGTTATGGGACGTGTAAATGATATGATAATAGCTATATATATGTTAAGAAGCCTTTATTAATGAAGGCATTCGTAATCTTTATGAAAATGCGGCCTTAATTAGCTAGTACTTCCGGTTATAAGCTCTTTTAGCCGTGCGGAACTTAAAAACTTAAAAGCAGTGATAATAAGTTATTTTCTTATTAAGTATTAAATAAGAGATTTTAGCATTAAAGTCCGCGAATTTACTTAACTTTAAGCTTAATTTTAATTAGTTTATTTAATTAGCTTTATTATTAATGAAGTAAACTTAATTCCATCGATTAGTGTCTTTCTTTTTATAATGATCCTTATTATATTTTTTATTTTTATCATACTTATTATCTTTATTATACTTTTTATCTTTATTATCACGCTGGGTATAATTATTATTAGCCTTTTTATAGTCTTTATTAAACTTATATCATTTAAATCGAGATAAGTGGTAATGGGAGGAATTGCTTTAATTAAATAAGTTATTCTTATTATCTAATTTTTGGCTAGTTTTAAACTTAAGTTAGATATTAAGGTAAGACTCCCGTGCAGTAGCTATTAATAAGGTGTGATATTCTTTAATATATTATATATATTGCTTATAGTTTTCGATCTTATATAATGGATGTAAGTATTATTTAATCTTTAAATCCATTTCGATTTATATTTATATTATAACTCCATGCTAATTAATATTGTTTATTAATAAGATACTTATTGCCTTAATAAACCTGATTTTCTTTTAAATATAGTGCGTGATTATGGCATTATTATAAGCAATGTATTTAAAACATAACTTACTTTTAGTAAATTGCTTAATTATAAAGGGTGCGTTAAGGGAAATCTTTCTTATAAAGCGTTTATTAATATAAATAAGCTTACTTAATATAAGGTAGTTTATTCGATATTAATTAACTCGTTATTTTATTAAAGGGCTAATAGTCTAATAAGTAGTAATTAAAATAAGTTAAAAAGTTATACTTTATACTTTTCTCTTATTATTAGATTTTTTATATAGTTATTTAGCTTATTAATAAAGCTATAAACCTCGATAAGATAAAACTTTTTTTATTTAAGATTATATTAATCTCGTTAAGGTTATTTTATTTTAAATTAAAAAAACTAATTTCCTTTTGCTTAATCTTATAAATAGTATCTCGTAATAAGGTTAAAGTAGATTTAATTAATATGTCTATAATTCCTTTTTATAAGCGATGGTTATGATTTCCTTTATCATTATTATTATTATAATGAGGATAATTTTAATTATTATTATTATTAAATGGGTCCCCTAGTAAGAAACGCGTAATAGTCTTATTAATCCGATTAATCCGCGTTATATTAAGAGTATTTTAAATGGCTTAACTTATTAACGTTAATGTAATTAAATGATCACTTACTTTTATTCTCACTTAAAAGTTAAAGTTAAATTATTTTATAATATTACCTTATTGGGTACTTTTTATTTTACGTTAACGTTAATCGATTTTATTATTAATTAAAGTAAGAAGTTCATTATGAAAGGCTTTTAAGTTATTTTAAGCTTCCCGCCAGATATTAATAAAGTAATTTATTAAGCTTTATCACGTTTTAATTAGGTTTAATTAAGTCTTAATTAAACTTTATTATATAACTATACCCTTTCATATGTTAATTATATCCCGCGTAATATTTTATTAAGAAATATTAATTTACTTAATTAGTTTACGTACGAGGTTTTAATGATTAGTATTTATTTACTTAATTAGTTATTAACGCGTAATATTTATATCCTTTATTATTATAACTCGGAAATTAAATACGTTATCAGCTATGTCCTTACTTATTTTAATTAAATCTTCGAATATAACTTTATCTTAATGGATAGCTTAAAGTTCTTATTAGAAGATGCTTAAAGTAATAGCATTATTTTCCTTAATTTATACGTTTAGTTTAATAAGTATATCTTTAATAACACTTCATAATTTATTAATAATATTATTACTTTACTTAATTAAATAACGGACCAGTTTTTTAATATATTTAACGCTTTCCTTATTATGACTAAAGCACTTTAATCAATAAGGTGCATTATTTAAGTTATATAAATTATCTAAGTCTTAATCGTTAATATCGATATTTCTTATTATATTAAGATTAAGAGTATTAACGTCGTGCTTTAAGGTGTTAACAAAACTATTCTCCTCTTTTAAAGGTGGTAATTAAAGCTATACGTTTAAAGTGCGTAATTAACTTAAAGTAATGCGCGCTTTACGCGTTTAAACATTAAGAAGGTCTTTAAAAAAGCTCGTATTAATTATTAAAATATTTTAGCTATGACTGTAGTTTTTACCGGTTGGGGCTCTTAAGGATAAAGCTATTATTAAATCGATAATTTACGTGACTAGATTAAAGTAAAAAGGTTAAAAAGAAGCTTAATTCATTTAATTGTTAAGTAAAAAATCTTAATTAAGTTAAGGTTATATAAAGGTATAATAAGGCGGATATGAATTAAGAGAGTGTCTCCTTACTTATAAGCTTAATAAAATAATGGAGAAGGAAAGAAACTTATAATATTAAGCTTAATTAAAGGTACGGCTACTAATAATCACTATTCTTTAATTAAGTTAGATTAAAGTGGTAACTATATACACTTATAAACTTAATATATAGAAGAGGTAAATATAAGGTAAGGGGTGGTGAAAAAAAATTTTTAAGTAAAGGTTAAAGTGTTAAAGTTGTTATTAAGATCGCGGAAAAATGCAGTCTGAGTTAAATTAGCGGTTTATTATAAGTAGGGCGCGTAAAGTTGCTCCTTAATGACGCGTTTTATCTTAACGGTTAAAAGCTTATGGTTAGCTTAAATTTATAATAAAGCTGTTAATTTGATCGCGGACGAAGTGGTGTAGTTAATGAGGATTTTCAACTCTTAATTATAGCTACTATTTAATGTGGAATAACTGAAGTTAAAGTAAAAGCTTATTATATTATATTAAGGTGTAAAGAGTGATAATGAGTGGAAGTTATGAAAGGCTTCCTGTAGCCTTAAAGAAGGCTAGGAAGACCCCACTATAAATGTGAGACGCCTTTACCTTACGCTAACTGCTTTAGGTTAAAAACCCTACCTTCCACTCTTTAATAAGAGAAATCTAACTACAACGTCCTAATATAGCTAATTAGGCTAAATGGGCTGTTTTCGGTATTAAGGTGTAAGTTATAATAATCTCTTATTATTAAAATATAATAAGAAGTAATAATATAAGAAAACTAGTTAATAAGGTAGTTAGGGACTTATAAAAGTAATGATAATTAAAGCGATAATAAGTGCGTAATTAAAGGGGTAATAAACTACATATAAAGTAAGTTAATGTAATAGATTATTAAATATATAGTTACGTTATAACTATAAAAGTTAAAGCTAATTTAACATTACGAAGAGTAAAAAGCTTAAAGGGAGGTAATTTTATTTAGCTCTTAACGGTAAGAGCGTTAAAAGTTAAGGGGGTGTGTTAGATTAAAGGCACTGAAAAGGGGGCATGTGGATAGTTACGTAGATAGTTACATGATGTACGTTAGTAAAACTCTTCCTTTTCAGCTCTTAAGACTTAAGAGCAAACAATATATATAACACAGATTAACCGAGCAATTGCTCATTATAATAAAGCATCATTAAAACACTCTCATATTTGACAACATTATACGGCTAGGAAGAGCCGAACCTAGTAATGTAACGAGATTCAATCGTGCTGTAACTACGGAGTACTTTATCATTAATACGCCATCGGGCGCATGACATGACCGAATTGTAAAGGTAAAACACTGCCATGCTTAGTCTCAGAATCTCAGACCAGCGGCCCCGCGATTTGTACTCTGTTCAGTCGTTTATATGGTGGATTATAGTGTGTTATTTTGTCTCTTCTTTAGGCTGGAGTTGGCTGGCTTTGGAGTTATTATACCCTTGGCGGATTGGTTGATTTGTTTAAGAAGAAGCTACACTCATCTTGTATCTTGATTGATCTTGGCAAGAAGCGGTTGGATGGGATCTTTCAACACCATTTATAGGATGAATGAGATTCTGCGGATTGAGAACATCTTGCTCTCTGACATGATTTGACAAAAGTGCGCTGCATTCTGTGACGTGCCCGTTTCCTTTACCAGGACTAGAACTCAAATTCATGGTTCACATATCAAAAAGCTGTGGTGACAAGGTTACATCTTAGGCGGCTCCCCCCCCATCTTCTCCTTGTACCCCACCGCCTCTGCAAAATCCCTCAGGAACCTCCATCTCGCCTTCTGCACCCATCCCTTCTTGACAAAGTCGTTCATCTTTTGTGGGAAAAAGTCCACCACGTCGAGGAGTGTATCGTCGTGAGCAGCAGCAACAAGAACATACTCCTGCACATCCGCCTCTTGCAGTTTCCTAATCGTATGGATAGCCTGGTCGACATTGTGATGCACCTGCCCCTTATCCAGTCGCGCCGGCTCATAGAAAGTCTTGGTTCGATCACCGTCCGGGAGTAAAGACTCGAACATTTCACCAGGACATCTGTGCCCGCCACCCCCCAGGGATGTAAACGGATCCGGCATGATGATGTCTGTAGGTAACGGCAGGAACTCGCTCGGCCGGATCTCACCACCGTGATGAAACGCGTCACCGCCCATTAAGATGAACGACGCAGGATCCGATGTAACTCTCGCAAGACCGCAAATGTGTCCGACAGCATGTCCAGGGGAGTCGAGGAGGTAAAAGCTCCCATCTCCAAAATAGTCGACTGCCTTGAACCGACCAATCTTTAAGGGGTGGGGGTGGGTGTCGAAGTTTAGCTCGATCAATTCTCGCCCGGTGTAGTCACTCTCAAGAATGGTAGACTCTGGGTTGGCTGGGTATCCGGGGACCATGGCCTCCTTGAACCCGGGACCGACGATAAGGGCGGTTGAGGCATCGAGAGTGCTGGGATCACCGGTGTGGTCGAAGTGGTGGTGGGACCAGACGACTGCTTCGATCTTGCTTGTGTCGACTAATCCGGATTCGTCTAGGATATCACGGACGTTCTTTTGGACAGTGAGACTCAGGCCAGAGTTGGGGTTGAGGAGCTTTGTTAGAGCGGGCGACAGGTTCTGCCAGTCCTTCCGCAAGCCCAGGTCAAAGACAAGTGTGCGATTGAGTGTTGGGTGTTGAATGAGGAAGGAGAATGCCGGCGCGCCACGGTCCATTCCCAAGGAGTCATGTCCGGGGATTGCTGGCGTCATGAACCACTTCGTGGGGAGACCCTTGAGGTTGGTAGTGCTGTCAATGATGGAGACATCCACTGTGTGTGAGGAGGGCGGGATGCCGAGGTCGGGGGCGGGTTTTGGCTTGACGACGCTCATCTTGTTGGATTTGACACAAGTTCTGGATGTTTGAGTTCAGTACATGCAACTATCGGTGGACCGTAATGGAAGTTGGCGTTCTGATAAGTTGAACTGCAATACATCTTGAGACGGACACGGGTGCAGCATTTGTAATGATGCCGGATCGTTGCATCCCTCCGTCGGGGCGATCGTTGCATCCCTCCGTCGGAGCGGTCGTTGCATCCCTCCGTCGGGGCGGTCGGATCGCGAGGTTGGTAATCATCAAGACGTCATACAAGCCCTGGCCGACAATTCCCTAACCCTGAGCGACTCTTTGCTTGGCTCCATCCACAACGCTTTGGTCAAACCATCAGAAAGCCGCTATAATAGCACTCAGCCAAGAAGTGGAAGCTTCCTTGTTCTGCTCTGGGTCTCTGCATATGAGGTAATTACAGCCGTACGATTGATGCCGTCCTATGCTCCGTGGGATGCACATCCTCATGCCAAGACCAACGAAACATTATCAATCAACACCTGATTATTTGTCCCAGAACTGCACTGCACCTCCAGCGCCACGAACCCACTAGTGTTGCCATTGGTGGTGTAAGTGATGGAGTACTTGATCCAGGTGGACGACAGTGTCACCGGCGTCCCTTCATAGTTGCCTGTCCCCACAGTACCAATAGACGGATTGACGTTGCAGTTCGCATAAGACGGCGACTGGGCCCAAAAGGTCATGGTGTACTTAGTCGCCTGGGCAGGGAACGTGATGAGCTGATCTAGCTCGTAGATGCCGTCTGCAGGGAATGATATCAGGCTAACACCGGCGTTTTCGTCAGTCCACCCCATTCGTGAACAAAAAGTGTGGTGGTCAAAGACTCACAATGCGCCTCCAGTCGGAGACCCAGACGAGAGGGCTATCTGCGGCGGGTTATAGTTGTAGCTGCTCTCCTTGATGATGTCGCCGTTATACCATGGCGATAGGCCTGGGATAGCTCCGTTGACAACCAAATTGGTCGATGCCGGGCATGAAGACACCGTCTTGGTGACTGTGACGATGGCAGTCCCAGATGATGCCGGCGTTGTTGACGATAGTGTGGCACTGGCAGGCCAAATACAAGAACACGCGCTAGAGACTCGGGCCGTGCCGCATGAAGTTGAGACATAGGTCGGGAGCGCGGCTACATTGGTCACTGTTGCAGTGGTATATGTCGCGCAGAAGGACGATGCGCTCGGTGTGTTGCGGGATAGCTGATTGTAGCAGTTGTCTGCGGCACATGCATACGCCGTGTCTGCTAGAGCACCCGCGAGCAGAAGAATATTCACAACTGCGGGAGACATCCTGATGAACGATACCGACTTCAAACTTATTCTCAAGAGAAAATTGCGAGATCCTGCGCAGCTCATGGCAAATGAAGAGGTTTGCTTGGCTCAAGTATCTGCTGTCTAAACGCCATGATACAACGCGGACAATATTGTTTGCCCAAGCTGATCCATCTTTTCGTCGTTGACGGAACTATTTAACGCCATTGTTGGATGATGGCGTTGTTGAGAAGCTGTGATTTGTCTCCCCGCCGACAGGTCACAGCTTACGGCTGCATCAACCGTCGGTTTTGACGGGTCTGGCTTGATTCGGAACGCTCGGAAAACCTCAACGTCCCGATTCAGGGCTGAATACGAACGCGCTGTCTAAGGACGGGTAAAGGGTTGCGAAGAAGGTGCAGCTCGGAAAGGTGACCTAAAATCGACTACATTCTATTACCTACGTACTATATCACGTCGTGCTTTAGCCAATCGAGGTCTACATTGGTCGCTTCCTGCTATGCCGAAACCAGCTAAGTCAATGAGCACAACAACCCTCTATGGGCAACATTCCGAAAAAAAAGAGTCAGTTAATTAGTTGATGTGTGAATGGAGGAATATGCTTCCTACCTATATTTCACAGGTTACGTTCGTACATGAATATCTACCCACGAGTAAATAAAACTGCAACCGAAGCTTGCAATCGCCCCGCTATTTACATGTGGAGCACTACCGTTTGCTCCCAGTTAATGACCGTTTACTCCAGAGTTTACAAACTACATTTGGCTTAAAAGTCCATCCCACATTGAGGGGCTATTCTTCTAGAACTACCAGGCACTTCGCAAATCGTCTTCGACCGCAAAGATGCCGGCAACTATTCATATTTTGCGCCACGGGCAAGCGATCCACAAGCAAGCTTCTTCTACCCCACACCACCTCACGCAGTTAGGGGAGATCTAACCGATCTTGCAGTTTCGACAAAGACTACCCTCACCGAGACCCTCCATTGACTCTACTCTGCGTCCGGGTTTCGCATTCTCCTTTCTCACAGACACCAGTGACCGATACGGCAACGAAAGGATCCTCCACAATGTGAAGCCAAGACATGGGGGTCTGCAAGATCTGCGTTGTGGGCGAGCCGCAGATCCCGCAGAAACGATTTGAAGCATCCCGACAGGCCGTTTCGTGCTCTTTCAGGATGGGCAGCATTGTACTCATAAAGAGGCTGAGATATCAATCACTACCTTGCGCTGCTTGAGCTCCGGTACTCACGAGACTGCGGGGGACATTGTGGGTGAACTTTAGTTCTTCGGGAGCTCCTTCGCACTGGAATTCGAAACGAACTGGGCGGGTGGCCATGATTCAAAGGATACTATCGACAGTAGATAGCGAAAGCAAGCAACAATTGAAATAGCCAGAATCTAGTTGCGACCCTCTAACACAGAGCAATGGTTAAAAAGGTGAGTCCAAATGTACTTTGTCTGAATGTTTGATTGCTACTTATGCCTTTCGTTCCGCAAGGCCTCTACCCCCCCGGGCCAACAAAGAACCCCGCAGCGACTTATAAGGTTTAGCTTACCTAACCACATGATTCCGCATGGCCATCTGATCACTCCTTTGTTGCCTAGGGTGGAAGCGCCATTCCTGCCAGTCCTGCTTTTGGATAGACCATCCAACTAGAAATGCTTTTTCTAGACCCCCCGCCAAATAAACTTGGAATGTGATCGATATTTGAAGCCACACGGGGCATTGGTTGGAATGTGATCGATATTTGAAGCCATACAGGGGGGGGCCATTGGCCGGCTTCGTGCTAGGGGCATCCCAGGGTCTTGGAACGGAGGCTGCGCCGACCAGTGGGATTGGATGATAAAGATCATGTATCCCCGCTTCCTACTACCCCCGCAGCAGGGCCTCCCTTTCCAACTTTATTTATCCCTTCCAGTTAATCGCTTTGTGATAATGGCCCACAGGCTCAAGCCCGCCTAGGGGGACAGCGCCCATCCGCGCAGGCCGCTCGAATACCAGAGAAATATTGGCGCCGATACGCCAATGATGATTTTCGTACATCCCAGTTCGCCGAGGAGCTTTTGTGCACCCAGACCAGCAGCAGATCAAGGGCCGTGTCCATCCCTACGCCCTCACCTGGCGGGTCGAGCCGGGCAATGGTCTTGAGACTGCTGATGGTCCCCATGACTATAGCATTCCCGCGCTAAATGGTCCGCGGCCAAGGCTACCAATTGTCCGTCCCAAACCTCCAAACCTCCCTTGTGACCAAGCTGGAGTGGTCCTGAACGTATGTTGCAGCATTGCCCCGCAATCCTTTACTACGGCTGAGACCCTCCCTGTCATACCTCCCATAGATAGCTTTGGGGGGCCTGTCGTCGGCTCCGGTCATGCCTTCAATCCCTTCTTTGCCTGGAGACAGCACGGCCCAGCTCCCAAGACAGGAAGACAATAGAGACTCTCTCAAAGAAGACAGTCACTAAGCAAAACGAAGATCACAAAAGACAGGATAACCACGGGGTAGACGAGATGGTTTCAACGGACAACTCAAACATTCCTCCCAGTACTTCTATGATATCACAACTCAAACATTCTTCCCAGTACTTCTGATATCTACTTAAACCCGGTCATGCTGGGACCTGTCATTAAAAATGGTCATTACTTCTTGACTCATCGCTCATCATGTGGAACTGAATCCTCGTCAAAAACCGCATCATACCAGCTGATACTCAACTAACTAAGCAAGTCCAGCCAGCTTCAGCACGTTGGGGTGGCCGCTGAAAAGGTCGGGCTTGGCGTTAAAGAGCAGGGCGACCATCTTACGGACAAGCTCGCGCGTCTCGTCGTCGAGCTGCTCCGCGGGCGGACTGAGAACGTGCTCGAAAACGGGGATCAGCTTGGGAGTCAGCTGCTGGATTGTAGGCTCGTTGAGTTCATCTGCAAAAACGTTAGCAGGTGTTATTGCGCGAACGGTGGAAGGCAGCCACTTACAGAGCTTAGAGATACACTCGTAAAGCGGGGAGTTCTCCTCGTAGTCGTCCTTGAGCGGAAGAAGGCCCACCAACGCAGGCAAGACCTGGCCAAGCGGGACACGGTCGGGGTGAGCCATGATCATGCGGCAGATGCAGCCCGCTGCATTGTCTTTTATCCGGGCATCGGTGATCTGCAACATGGGCTCCAGCTTCTGGAGGATGGTCTCGTACTGAGCAAGGTAAGTGGCACTGTCGGTGGAGTTGAGGATGAGCTGGCCGGTAGCGTAGGCAGCATTGCTCCGTGTCTCCTGGTCGGCGTCGGACAAACGCTTGAGAAGCAGGTTCAAGAGCTTCTGCGTGTAGGGCGTGACTGCGGCCTCCATGTTGGAGCAGCATTCCGCGATGACACCGACGCCAGTCGACCTCTCCATGTTCTCGGCCTCGGACGAGGCGAACTTGAGGATCGGCTTCTCAAATATCTTCCACAGCTCGGCGAAGGAAGGACCCAGGGCAACAGCGAGGCCAATCACCACGTCGAGGGCAGTGTCAATAATAAGCCAGTCGTACTCGGACGAGCCTCCCTCCACCTCCTGATCCTCGCCCTCATCGCCAAGATCTTGCTGGCAGGGGTGGGAACGAGTGATGATGGTGGTGAGGATAGAGACAATCTGCGTCATCAGGTCCTTCTGGGCAAGAATGGCTGGGCCACAGGCCTTGAGTGTCGCGGCGACATTTCTGTTGATCTCGGTAACAACAGCCCTGGAATTTGTGTTAGCATGGCAACCTCAACGCTGCATGAGAGAGACACCATGTAAAGACGGAAGAATCAGGAGTAGATAGTTACGCGTTCTCAGCACTCGCATTTAAATGCGTCTGAGTGAGCTGGGTTTAACGCAAGGTGTTCATCATATTAAGTGGGCGGAGGGTCAGGAATACCGAAATAGGGGCTGACTTACCGGTCTCCATCTTCACCCCAGATCTGGAGGGTAGCCTGGGACACAATCTCGCCCAGCTTGACAAGAGTGACCGAAGGTGTCTGCTTAGGAGGGAAACCAGGCTCCCAGCTGGAGCCGGTCTCTTCCTCCATGAGCTGCCAGACGCGCGCATAGGCACGCCACAAGGTGGAAAGAGCAGCCTTGCGGCAGCCCTCGTACGGGTGCTCGGCAAGCGGCGAGATCATCTCGATCGCCTTCTCCAAGTACTGTGTGACCTCTGCGCCAGAGCAGGCATGGGTCAGGACATCGCCCAAAATCTCAATGGCAACTTCCTTCTCCAAAGCCTCGGCGGAAACAGCCAGATCTTCCCAGTCGTCGGTGTCGTCCTCATCCTCCATAAGATCCTCATCATCTTCGTTGGCATCCTTGATCCGAATCTTCTTTCCGGCTGTGATGACCTCTTCAGTCGTGCCAACAATACCCTTCTCCTCTTCGGTGAGGTGCAGGGAAATTTCCTCCTCCTCGAGCTCCAGGGTCTGGAACAGACCCTTAAAGACGCCGGGAAGGAAGGTTGCGAACTCCTTGCCGTAAACCTTGGCAAGAGAGCTCCACAGAATGAAGCTGCTTTCCCTCAACCGCGAGTTGTCAAGCTCCAGGCCCTCTTCACTAGCCGTCATCAGGTCCATGACGTATGGCTGGAATGTCTCGGGGCCAACAGCAGTGGCGATCCGTCCCATTGAGTCGATGACTCCGCTGCGAAGGGAAAGGTCCTCCTCGGAGTCCTTGACTCTCAGGTATGCTCCAAGAGCATGCATGGTCTTTTCGAAGTAGGGCTTGAAGTCCTCGTCGAGAGACTCGGCGATAGCGCCAAGCGCACCGGCGGCAGCAACCTTGACCTTGTAGTCTTCGTGGCTGACCAGCGCACCAATGTTCTCAACTAGTTCACCGGCATACTGCTTCATGAAGCTGGCGTCCAGACCCTCCGACATGGAGTCGAGAGCACCACAGACAGAGCGGATGACCTCGATGTTCTTCTTGGCGAGCTTGGGGTCCGCGCTTGGGGCCATGGCAGCCTGGAGGTTCTTCACAAGACCGGTCATGATAGCCTCGTTGTATGCGGAAAGCTCCTCGGCGATGTCGTCGGCCAGTCTGGCAAGCCCGATCAGGGCAGTGTGTCTGACACCGACATCGGCATCGTTGAGCAGAGCGATAACATGCGGCATGATGGACTTGACCTGCGAGGCAACGAAGTCCGGCGCTCCCTCAACGACCGTACCGAGAGCGAGGATACCAGCCTTCCGGTAGCCAACTTCAGGCGAAGCAGCGAACTGGGGTAATGCGTCGAGCAGGGGAACAATGACCTGGCGAGGAGGGAGATCGGTGGCGAGCTGGTCCAGCAGAGCCAGGGCGGATCTAGCAGGACTCATCTCATCCTCATCCTCGTCGTCGTCGATCTCAGTCAGGATCACCATGCTCTTCTGAGTGAGCAGCTGGCCCATGTCGCGCATGCCCTGAATCTTCATGCGTCTGTAGCGGACGGTCTGCGCCAGGAAGGAGAGGGCCTGCGAACGGACATCGTCGTCGGCCTGGGTGTTTGCCGCCAAGTCGATCATGAACTGGACGAGGTCCTTAAGGTACTGTCCCAGCAGCGCCGACTCGTAGGCCAGGAATTGCTGGAAGACCTCAAACGCCTGGCCCGTCTTCTCGTCGTCGCCGGCCTGCACCGCGTCCTTGAGCACATCCACCATGGCAGGGAGGAGGCTCTGCAGCGCGGCGACTTCCTCCTCGTCCTCATCGGGCTCGAACATCAACAGCATGGCGCCGATTGACATCATGGTGTTGATGCGGACATCGGCGCTCTGCGGGTCGCGGATTGTGTGGCTGAAAAGCTCGAGCAGCTCCTTCGTCTTCTCGCTGAAGGTGGTCGGGTTTGCCTCCAGCAAGCTGAAGATGATGTATGATCCCACCTCGCGCTGGCCAACATCGGCGTTGCCGGCGAGCTGGAAGAGGGCGGGGAGGAGGTCGGGCCACTCGTTGCCATCCTCGAAGTCAATCGTGGCGATGGCCGCGATAACCCGCGACTCGGCGTGGCGGCACTTGGGGTTCGTCTCCTTCATTGTCGCCTGGACGAGGTGCTGTCGCACGGCCACCTTCTGCTCCTTGGGGATCTGCTCCCAGTGCTTGGGCACCAGTCTGGCAGCCTGAACGGCCGCCTGTTGCCGCACTCCGAAGTCGTCATGTGTTGCGATGATCTCGACGAGGAGCAGGAGAGACTCAGGCTTAGAGTAGTAGTTTTTCTGCAACTCCGCAGTGATTGCCTTGATCTTCTGCGTGTCGGCTGGGAACGACGACTATGTCAGCAAGAACAGGCAGCAACGAAGGGCATCAAGCAGCTAAAACTTACGAACTTGCGACTCCTGGAGGAGCGCGGCCAGTCTTTGCTGGTCCATGATGAAGAGAATGAAGGAAAAAAGAGGGGTATCTAACGAAAAGAGACCCAGAGGTCAAACGAAAAGACGCTCGAGGGCACACCGCACTTATGTGTTGTCGCGGATGGGAGAGGAGGACCCTGAACCAGAATTTTTTTTGATTTTACAATTTCCAGTGTGGATCGCGATAAGAGTTTTGTCTGGAAAATTACCGCCACGGACTGCGGGGTAGGAGGGGTCCTGCTTGACACGTGGGGCTAAAGTGGCTTTGACGAGGGAGCTTGCGGCAGGAAATTTTCATGTGGGAGGGAAATAAAGTAGACGCGGCATTGGCACCAGTACAGAGTAACAATCCTCAGCCTCTACGACACTGTTTATACCATCGCCTTGGGACATTTAGGATAGAGAGTCCTCGTAGAATGATGCAATAGCATTGCTGTAACTTACTCTTCCTCATTCAAACAGCTTGCAAGATAACAAAGATGGGCGGTGCTTGTAGCAATGTACGCACTGTTAGTAGTTGACCATGTAATGGCTGGGTCTACTTGTTTTCCATCTCCAGCTTCGGAGGGAAAGTCAAGAGCTGCGGGGCGTTGTCAAGTGAATGGGAGCAGCCATCATGGAAGCAACTTTTATTTTGGCGGGGCAATTTCAGCGGTAAACATTTTATGTCCGGTTGCACCGCCTACAGTAGCTCAACTAGCACAGTTTTGCGCACAGAAGAACATGGTCCTTGATTTCTGGGCTATTGCAGAGGAATGTGTGTTTAACATGTTGCTCAACCTTCTTCGGCCCGAAACCGACAAGGTGGTTCCCTCTCCCACAGTACCTTTGCATTACCGTAGCAAGGACGGGAATAGCAACAGCTCCACTAAATGTTAAGTGAGACTGCGAGTTAATTACAGTTCTGTCATGCAGCTTTTGCACTTATCCGATACACCGTGCTAACCAGCGAATTTCGAGTCATGATCAGGAATTTTCAACCACCAGTCTCATTTATCCAATGGAAAGCTCCTCGAGATGCCGACTCTTTAGATATCACAAGGAGACAGCACTTTCTTCTCCCCAGCTGAAATGACGAAGTGGTCAACTGATTGAAGTTACAAAATAGCGTCTGCAACCCACTTGGAGGCGCCGCTACGGCGTGTGCCGTGACCCAAACAGCCGGCTCGGGCCTAGAAGCATTAGTCGAACGCCGTAAGGGTGGAGAGTCCGTAATGTAGGTTCCGTGGAATATGGTGCAAAGCTGCGCAGTAATTATATTGCCCTCATCTATGTCAACCGTGTCTGCCTGTATGATCTATACCTACAATTGCTATATGCCAGAACAAAGGAAACGGGGAAAGGAAAGCGGTAAAGGAGACAAATACAAAACAAACAAAACAAACAATCCTCCGCCCAATCTCACCTCTTGCCCGCAAATTCCAGAAGACCAACCCCATCCCGCACACTTTTCCCTTCATTGACCCCCCCAAACCACCTCTGTGACTTCAGGTTAGCCCCCGTTCAGTCGCTCCCGGGGAGCAGGTCATCGTCTCGCAGATGCAGAATACCCATTCCCACTGTGGCCCCGGCCATACCCGCTATCATACCCATACTCCTGCTGCCTTCCATGACCTTGCACACCACCATTCGCACCTGTGCTACCATCAGTGGTTCCATCGTACGGCTTCGCGCGTCCCCCCTTATTCAGTCCTCCCGTCCCATCCCGGGATACCATGGGGTATGTGCTCTCCGCATCCCCCTCCAAGACTTCCCGACTAGCCATTCCCGCGGTCTGGTTGTATTTATACCCAACCAGCACCTTGCTAGGATGGACGTACGCAAACACCGCAGACACCAACCACATCAGCGTACTATCCATGGCCAACAAGTAACCTTCCTTTTTCATCAGTTCCCCATCGCTTCCCATGGCGTACTCAACCATTCGGTAAAGTGACCGCACAAGGATCAACAGACTGGTCACATAGAGCGCCAGTATTAGTTTCTGCCAGTTGGTGCTCGTGGCTGTTGGGGTAGGCCGTTTCGTGATCCGAACGTGAAAGATGATGGCCGTCACCACGAACAGACCAAAAAAGATGACTTGAATCCCCAAACCGGCAAGGATGACGTTGTTCCCCAGGTCTTGGTCGGATTGGGACTTGGCTTTTGCTAGCATTCCGCCTCCTGCATACACACATTAGCAAGGGAGTCATAGGCGAGCGGGTTGGAAGCAGAAAAAAAATGAGACGGGCGGAAACATGAAGGGGGTGGGGGGCCGGGGAGACCGTACCAGCACTCTGCGCCAGAAAACTTAACACATCGCCCATGACAAAGATTTTTGTCAACCATTTCCTCCTAATTACCGCGTGTTCCTCTGCATCGAGAAACATGATCAACCTCCCCAGGACCATGTAGATTGAAGCTGCATACAGTGTCGGCCCGAGGAGGATCAGCAAAGACTGCACGATGTATGGGGTCAAGGTCCATTCTCCAGACTCTTCGTTCGCGTTCACGCTGCGGCCTACGTAGCCTACTGCCTCGACTACACACGCACACACGGGACGTCAGTACAGATCGAATGTTTGTAGCGCTTTTTTGAGCTGGTTGGAGGGGGGGGGATAAAGGGAAGGGAACAGAATGGGAGACGTACACAAACACCCAATAAAGAAGGGTATAAAATACCACGTCCTCCTTCTGATCAACAGAAAGAGGTGGTATACAGACGCGAGAGAGAACAGGATGATAAAGATCACGGCCGCCGCGAACGAGGGGTCATAGTCGTAGAGGACGAACTTCTTGGGGGTAGCGGTTGATGGGTCGGACATCTTCACGTCAGTACGATCTGCCTCCTTGGTTCGTGGTTCGAACTTGCGCTGAGTCACCAGTTCTGAATAAGGTATGGGGACCTTTGACGTCCTGTCGGAACTGGATGAAGGGAGTGTTCAAGGGACGGCGAGGCAGGAGTGGGATCGCCCCTATATAAAGGGCAACGGTCTCTGGTAATGGCTTCCTGGGGAATGAGGCGGAGTACGAGGACTCCAAGCAAAGTCGACCCCCTCGGGGGTGATATGTCCCATTATTTACGCGTAGCAGTGGGCAAGGATGAAGATAAGCATGAATCTGCCAGCGGCTCTCTCCTTTAGGAATTAGGTTCCATCGACTCGGAACGCTCTACGATTGGCACACAGATACGCGGACACAGATCTAACGTGTCACCCTGGCCACGATCCCGTTCCAGATGTCAATGGAACACGCATGCGAATGGAACACAGGGTTATTATCAAGCTAAGCTGGGTATGGGTGGACAGGGCTGATACGAGCTTGTTTACAAGTACCATGTAGTAATACAGAATTGCAATGTTCTCTTCTTTTACGCGTATTACGTGGGTACCCAAATGCGGAAGACAGACATGAGAAAAATGGATTGAGCGAGAGCGGAAGGAAGGGGACCTGGAGTTTTATCGAGGCGCAGCAAACATTATGATTCTAACAGGGCTGCGTGCGGGCCGTGGGACAGCAAATACGCGTATTCGGTAACTTCCGACTGTCTTGCCCCACATCTAGTAGTTCAACGGTTGATACTACATAGGCCATTAAGTTTGGGGCAAAATTTATCCAATCAGAGGGCGTGTGGCTCAGTTGGTAGAGCGTTCGCTTAGCAGCATGTTGTTCCCACCGCATGCGAAAGGTCCTGGGTTCGATTCCCAGCTCGTCCATTGTTCCATTTATTCATCGTCATGAAATATCATGACTCTTAACTTTTGAATGATCTTTGTGATCTAAGATGTTTCCATTTTAATATCCTCCTTTACGAAGGCTGGGGCCAAAAGTGTTCAGGATCCCCCAATTCACGCACAGACCACACACTGCACCTAAAATGGCTTAGGCCTGCCCACTGTAATTACAGTGGGTTGCCTTCCAAATACACCTACCATAAAAAATCTACATCGTTAAGATTAACCACATCCTCTTCATCTTCACCTTCTTCCTTAACTTCTTTCATCCTTGGCTCTTTATGTAGCGTGTCATTTTTACATCACGCGACTTATCACGTGCCCCACGCCCCACCCTTTTGAACGGCTCCAATGTGACAGATACGCGTGGTCCTCGATCAGAAGCGCGGGGCTCTGCCATCCTTGATGGTACTTGAAAACCAGTCACGATAGTAATTAACTAGTGCTGCGTGATGAGTTGCTTGTGATCGAGCGATAGCGAGCAAGAATTATCGAGGAGAACGCAGCTGAACGTAACCTGGGCTGTGGGGGCCCGGAGCGGGAATAGTATAGATGCGGCGTTGGGGAATGGGAATGTACGACCAAGGGCCACTCGATGGGTATCTCACTTGGCCTCGACGGTGCCCTTATCTATTCATTAAGACGGCTTAGAATAGGTACACACTCCTCCGTAGGTATTCGGTCACCGTCACTCCCCAACCAAGTTCTGCAATGTTGCTTCATTCTAGGTACATATCTCCCGTGTATCCCATCCGTTCTGCTTCCGCCTAATGCACGGGGAAATCGAGTGGCTAAGGGCCCATTTCGTAGCCCTTTGGCTGCGGTGGCGAGTTCACCACCTTAGACTTGGCGTTATATGTACCTTTGGCGGCGAGTAGGAAATCGGCAATCCCCCGCATAGGAGGTACTTCGATGTATGGGGGAATGGGCGTCGTAACCACGGGCTCGTCGGGCCCGCGGAAATACATTTGTTCATTGTTCCAAAGGCAGACATTGAACACCGATACATCTGGAGAGACTCCACCGCCCTCGTACTTCTTCCAGTATTCCCTTTTCTTGCGCATCGACACGATCGCATCGACGGGGGTTTTAAACTTGCCATGGACCGCGCTGAATAAGACCACAAGCAAAAGACGTCCACCCTCGAAGGCCTCGGGGCGGAGACCGGCATCATGGCCGAAACGCTAAGGAGTGGATAAGTGCCAGCCATCTTTTCCGTATTCGCGACCGGGATACTCCTTCAGCATATCCTCGAGATAGTAGTTCTCCAGGAGGTACTCCCACAAGAGCTTCATTGGAGCAGAATCGCCCGTGGAACCGCCCTGGTAGTGCCGCCCTGCGTTCATCAGGTTCCAGGCCATTTGGTCCTTTATTTCTCCACGTTCATTCTTTTCCAGGTGCTAGAGAAGCGGAGGTAAGCATAGGTGATGCTTGATTAAACGTTGATGGTGACAAACATACCTTATCAAACTCATGTAGCTTAGGACTGGAGCCAGACATTTTGAACAGAAATCCTGGTATCGGCGGACTGGTGTGTTGTGTTGTGTGGTGTTATGGTGCAGGAGGAAAAGGACAGAGGGAACGCTGAAAAAAAGGTCATTTTATAGTTGGCGGGCTGAGGGCTCCTGTGCCCAACAATAATGTATTACGGAAGAAAAGAGACAATACTAAGACATCAGAGACTTACGGGAAGGGCGAGTAACGGATAGAGCTGAACAATAACAAGAGTGGTTCTGGTATTGAGCGGTGCTGGTGGTTACATGTTATCTTAGGCAGTGAATGAAAAAGCAGGTGTCTTAATAATAAAAGTAAGGACGGGTAGTTATCAGGTGATCGAAACATCTTATTACAGCTATAGCTTATTATAATAGCTTAGCATGCGACCTCATTAACGTGTGTCTCTTTAATTGTTGCTATCAGGTTGTTCACATGCCGCGGGGTGGCTTTGCCTCGTTAATTCACCCCCTTTTTCTGTTTCTATGGACACAGTTTCAGATACAGCTTTGTCTTTGCACGGGGAGCTTTAGACGTGGCACCGCTCGGTAGCCCGTACGGGTGGCCGACTAGCGCCGCGAAGGGGCAGGCCGTGCCTTGGATAGGTAATCAACTTCGAGGCTTTAGGTTTACTTACCAGTGAATCACTGTCAGACTGATCGGGGTAAAGAAGCAAGACTACCGTGCAGTGAAGGAGCCTCAAGCTAAGGAATGAATAGAAGTCATGGACGCATGTGGGGAAGGAGCAGGGGTCCGTGAGCGTTACTAGTACTGTCTGGAACTTCACTGATGAGGGAGTAAACGCCATCAATAAGAAGGGGTCCAGGCTAACAGAAATAAAACCGGCACTCGTGGATTTCAGGACAGCATCCATGTGAAGGAGGGGCTTGTCTATAGGGCCAAACCCGCATAAGAGGCCAATGTACACGAGTGTGCTAAGTACCTATGTCGCAGGGTGCTGCGGCTGCAAGCAGCATCTCCACTGCGACAACAAGCACCAGTGTCACGTCGGCATCACTCCCCACGGCGCCAGGTTTCCTCAGATAGTCCTGAAGATGCTAGATCTTAATGATGTTTCGCTGCATGCCGTATTATATCAGCAGTGATCTTTTTGATATGTCATTACCCCCCGAAAAGTCCATCATCTTACTGACGAAGCGTCTACTACACGCCATACGAACCCCCGTTTCGCCAGCATGACGTAGCAGCGGACATGTCGCTTGATATCGTATAGTGAGTTTGCCTGTTGGACGCACCACCGCCAGTCTCCTCACCGCATCGCTAGGGATGATAGACCCACGTCACGAAGACAGTGCCGAAAACATGACTGACAGACGTAACCAGACTGATGCTGGTCTGGTTTCCGCCCGACACCTGTTACTGTCTGTGTTGCGTCTGCAACTTCTGCGCGCACAGTACTCGCCGGTTGAGTTCTACTACCATGGCCGCTGCCCTTCCTTTCCTTATCATATTGTGGACTTGCACTGTGTGCATGACGGCATTTACCGCTACGGTCCGTTTGTTAGCAAGCATCCAGCGGCCTGGCAGGGGCGGGGACGTACAGTACTTGGTAACTGCAACAGTCGGTAACAAGCGAGTAGTGGTAGACTGCGCGGTGTATGTCGTCTCTCTGTGTGTGGATGTCCATGCATTAACCACATCTAGACTTCGCGGATCTTTTCCGGTGTTAGCAATACCGAAACCGAGCTGAGTAAAGGAGGCTGGATACGTATGTACTTAGTCCTCAGTGCTTCGTGCACGACACCCAAGGCGGGAGACTCCCAGAAGTCCACTGGAAGTGGCCCAAGGGGGTGGTGCCCCTCCACACACAGAGGTGATCCGTGCCGGTGGTCTCCGCCCTATGACTCCACCAATCCACGGCGGCGGAGACTTAGTATAACACGACCCCGACATCGTGAATATAAACTAAATATTTCCAGCACCTGGAGTAGGAGCGGGAAGAGGTGGGGTTACTGTGTGGCAGGTGATGTACTTATACTTATCGTTGTGCACAAAGGTACATGCAGAATTCAGCCCCACGACTGGACTGAGATCCTGAGACTAAGAACGACCAACTTGTTACAAACTAAATTATGTGGGCAATCTTGGAACCCTACGGAGGTGCATTTCAAAAGTCATGTCTTAACGCCAAAGCGCCAGAAACGCCACATATCGTTACTTACATACTACACCTGTCAATCACATCGGCTCACAGCGCGAAGCTCGAGCGTCGCTCACTATGTAACAGTCTATTTACAGTATAATTTCAGGGGCTAAGTGGGCGCACTGAGAGTGGTTGAGTATTCTGTGAGGCAATATGGGTATAAGCAGTTAGGAAAGACTAGCAGGTGCCCTATGTAAGTAAGGCCTTGATCGGGTAAAACAGTCGAACCCGTGGGCAACTGTAATTTATGTAAAATCGAGGTAAATGTAGTCACTCAGACTATTGTTTTGGACGCGGGAGCGCAGTTCGCACCGCCACAAGCGGTGCGTGTGGCTATACATGTGGCTAAGCCACATGTTACTAAATGTACCAATGTGGGTCTGCACTCTGCGTCTAAATAATAGTCTGGGACCGTACTGAACATTTTAGCAATGTTAGTTACTTTCTCTTATATAAATCGAAAAAATCAGCCGAGTTAACTCGCTTATATTTTAATTATAAAGCGGTTTTATAAGTGAAAATTTATCTTAGCGAGCTTAGACTTCTATCGGGTTGAAATGTGGCACGCCTGCGGCGGGGCTGGGCAAGCGTTAGTGCCGGCTGGCGCGCACTGGCCAGGACTGTCAAACGGCCCGTGCGTATGTATCTGTGAGTTGAAAACTGTTCCAAGACAATGCGCCGATTGTTCTTCTCGACCCCTGATTGGCCGTAGCCTCCCTGTAAAGGCCGTGCGCGAAAAGATACATTGTGAAGCTAGCGCAGCTGGCGCAGCCGGCTGCACCTGTTAAGAAGCGCACACTCGATCGGCGAATTGTGGTCTGAGGTACCGAGATAACTTCGTAAGCTTGGCGTGATTTGTAGC
Organism: Diplogelasinospora grovesii; assembly: GCA_033297225.1. NCBI lineage: Eukaryota > Fungi > Ascomycota > Sordariomycetes > Sordariales > Diplogelasinosporaceae > Diplogelasinospora > Diplogelasinospora grovesii. The sequence continues at coordinate 52,883 of MU853827.1, read as the reverse complement.
GGCACCCAATTGTTAGATGGAGCGCATGGAAAGCGGAACCCGGGCACGTGTTAGATCATGTGACCTATGGTCAGGGAGCGCTCATTGAACCAAGGCCAATTGGGCCTAGCCTACGGAGCGCTTACAAGCAGTGGGAAGTCCGTCGGAGTTCCCCAATATTCCAGTACTACTAGCCTCCCAGTCACAGTTGCAGTAGATTGATCAACAGGAATACCAAGATTGCAGTACCCAAGAAGATTGTTCCATTGATGCGCTGTGAGCCACACTTCCAACACCAATCGTGTCCGTTCCAGAACCCTGTTGCCAAGAAATTGAATTTGTTCACGCTTAAAGGGATACGCCCGCAAATGCTATATTTTGATCCCCTAATTGATCCATTGTGATCCCCCCCCACATGCTTTAACCAATGGCATTTCCCCATTGCGCCAAGTGTACCCACAACTCTTCTCAACAGCCACAAGCAGCCACGTCTAATTTCAGCCACAACCAGGTCAATTTTGAAGCTTCAAAGCAGCGCAGTGTAACTTGCGAAAAATGAAGCCCTTCGCATTCTAAAAAGGATGCTTTATTAAGTCCATATAAATGGCAGAGCTCCAGTGCATATACTGCACTTTTTTGCATCGCGAAAAGAGGGCTATTTACTTCACAACTCGTGGTCAAAGAGGGCGTGTTTGGGGATCACAATAGATCAATCAGGGGATCAATATATAGCGTTTGCGGATACGCCCCGCCGCGCTTATGACGCGGTGCAGCCACGCCGCAAGCGTAGCAGTCCAATCCGATAGAAGTCTGAGCTCGCTGAGATACTGTGTAAGAGGTAAGAGCCCTCTTCCGCATTTTGCTCAACTATTACGGAGGTCCCTAGCTAAAGAATTGGCTCACCGCTTTTCGCACAGACTTTTCTTGTCACTAGAGCTACAGCGACTCTCCTCACTAAGTATTTGACTGTTAGCGCTCGAAGTGCTGAGTCACAGTGATTTACGTGCACTGATAGTGAATATGTCTGCTATCCCCCAGTGCACCAATTCTGCCGGACAAAATAGGCGGTGGGTGAAATTTTTTTGGTAGGGACCTCCGTACTCTATTTCTATCGCGCTTTGCTCGCTCCTTTCCGTTGCCCTTAGTCGCGTGATGCTACGCGACCGCCTCTTCCGTCCGATACCTGCTAGTCTTTGTAGCGGCCGCCGGCGTCAAGATGGTTCCCGCCCTAAGTTCAACCGTCTGAAGCCAATATGGGGGTCAACAGGGCTTAGTGTCACAGAAAATCGGCAACATCGCCAGCAAGCCATTTCTTGTCACAGATTCTTTGTGCGATGTTTTGCCTTGTGTGCCGGCAGATGCAATGCGCTCCTGAAAGGTTCCACCAATCAACGTCTACGGAGTAAACTCCTGAACTGCTGGGGCATTTGCTCAATGATGACTAACTCCCAATTTGGGGTTGATCGAGCGGCATTTTCCGGACGCCTTGCCTCTCATGGACGGGCCTAGACTGACCGATGTGGGGCCTGGATCGTAAGCGCCGCCTGTGATGCGCGCACGGGGCAAAGTCCGTGGGAGTAGCATGGCCGAAAACCGTCGCTTGAGGCTTGGCAGTTGAGAAGTGAACAAATCAGAACTCCCTTGACGAAGCGCCCGCGCGTTCATTTGCTTGTGAATGCGAGTTCAGGGCGGGTTGCTGGTTTGCGCCCTGCGGCCCTTTTGAAGTGTGGCTCGGAAGCAACCCCGAGTGCCTTGCCTTTCGCTTTTAATTGACATCTTGGTCGCATCCAAGGTCACATTCTCAACTCAACAAAGGGTTGCCAAGGCGCAAAATCGGCATCACTTTCTGGATACCGCTCGAGCAACCGACAGAGAAACAAGGGAAAAGCCGCGGCGACCCCGCAAAAGATGGCATCTGGCACGCTTGTAGTACACTACCGGCACTTACCTTGACCCCTGGGAAGTAAGGGTCCCGGGGCGTTTTTGGCTAAGTAATCAACATTCTGAACTTGAACTCTGCCATCTTTTTTGGTGGACATGGCCACTGCCCGGCCCCCCTCCGCGGCGCAGCAAACGCAACTCGACAATGTGAACCGCCAACCCGCCATTGAGGCCGCCGATCATGCTGCTGAAGGCTTCGACACGCTGGAGGATGTTGACCGGGACTTTGACCCAGAGGAGATGGACATGGAGTCGCTGGGCGAGTCGGTATCCCTCACGTCCAGCATCTACCAGCACTGCTACCGCCATGGCCGCCGCTATCACATGTACCGTCTGGGGAGGTATCCGCTACCAAATGACGACGACGAGCAGAACAGGGAGGACATGAAGCACGCCATGATGCTGGAAATGCTGAACGGGAAGCTCTTCTTCGCGCCCATCGGCGAGCACCCGCAAAAGATCATCGACTTGGGGACAGGGACGGGAATCTGGGCTATTGAAGGTAGGTAAAAGCCTTAAGGCACAGGGACGGGTCAGTGGCCTCTCCAGAATCCCTCACTCTTGCCGAGCTGCCGCCTGTCCGCACCGAAGCCAGACCGAAAGTTAGTTTTCTGACCCGTTTCTTCCAGTTGGCGCACAGTTCCCGAGCGCAGAGGTGATGGGCGTCGACCTGAGCCCGATACAGCCGCTATGGGTACCGCCCAACGTCAGGTTCTACGTGGACGACATCGAAGACGAGTGGCTGAACGGGAGCAACTACGACCTCGTCCACGCCAGGCATGTCCTTCCATTTCTCAAAGACGTACCCGGTTTGTTGAGGAGGGCCTACGAGCACCTGAAACCGGGAGGCTGGGTCGAGATGCAGGATCTCGATCACATGGCCTTTTGCGACGACGGCACCATGCCCCCGACAAAGGAGGAATACCCCGTGCTGGAGTTTCTCGACATGATGGGTTGGACATGGGGCAAGCTCGGCACCGATGTGCGGATAGCGCCCAAGCTCGGGGACATGTTGCGGGAGGCCGGCTTCGTCAACGTCCGCTGCAAGGTGTACAAGGTGCCGTTAGGCGTCTGGCCCGAGAACCCGTGAGTCAGCCGGCGCGCGCAGTCGAGAGGTGTATCTACCCCCATGTTGACATCGTCTAACCACGGCAAGGTCTAGGGCGCTCAGGCTAGTCGGCTTATACCTGCGGATGGTCGTCGAGATGGTAGTTCCGGCCATGTACTCGACGCCGCCGTGTACGACGAAATGGTCCGACATACAGAGGGAGGTCTTTGTCGCGAACTGCAGGAGCGCGCTGAAGGACACGTCTATACACTCGTACATGATGCATTACTTTTGGTATGCACAAAAGCCGCCGGCGTCTGGGAGAAAATAATAGTGCATAGAGTTGGTTGGCATGGCGGACAAAGGAGGAAGAAGGACTGTACATAGGTAATCTTGGTTGAGAGGCGTTGGGGCGCGTTCCTCATTGGAACATATTTACCGATGCTTTAAGCATCCCGTGATAAAAACAATACTCAAGATTAACAAGTAAAGGATTCCCTTTCGTGGAAAAGCACCTAAAAGCAAGCTTCTGGTGAGAGCCGTCGCGTCCGAATTTGCTCACCGTCCGTGCACAGCGACATAACCTGCGGTACCGTGCACAGACCTCGACAAGGTCCGCTGGCTCAATGGCAGAGCGTCTGACTACGAATCAGGAGGTTCCAGGTTCGACCCCTGGGTGGATCGGTGTGGACAACATGTTTGGTTAGGATTTTTTTCCCCCCATCTTGCTCCACAAAGGCACAATCCATTGTTGTCAATCCTGTCTTTTTGTATCTGTGGTCTGCACCTATGTGGTTCACCGTTTTTATGCGTTCCTCATTTAGGCCCAGATCGGCCAAAAACAGTCGTTGCATTTGCCTATGGGCAAATGCTGAAAAAGTGACCTGCAGGAAAAGTGGGCCCGGAGCGATGTACCGCGCTAGAGTTATGCAGAGTTATGCCAGCTTATTTGTACAGTATTCACACAGTATTCGCACGGTCTTTCACACAAAGATTTAAAACGATAGGGATTCAATACTAGCGCTACTGTGATACATCGACTTAACGTAGACGTGTCTTCTTGGCAGCATTTACCACGGTAAACGCAGTTGACTGGTGTGGCCGATTTGGGCCTTAACTACACCCCTGCTTTTCCGTGTATTTCACAGTCTCCTCGAACCAATCCAGCGCGACCTGGGTCTGCAGCACCTCCGCTCCAAGGGAGCAGTGCGCACCCGCCCCTTCGGCCCCTGTAAAATAGTGGTACGTCGCCAGATCGCCCAGATGCTCTGCCAGGATCTTGCCCTGGCCGGGGAAGAAGATGTCGTTTTCCGCGTCCGCCACGAAGACCGGTGCCTGTATCTTGTCCGTGATCCCAACAAGTGTATATGCCTGCAGGTTCTTCATCCAGTTGTATGGTGAAGCTTCCTTGAATGCCCACATCCCTTGTTGGATAGCCCACTTCACCTCGGTTGGTGCCTCCGGGCTGGAGAGAATGTCCTCAGTCCCTTTGTTAAACGCGTCTGCGTCGCTGGCGTTGAAAGCAGCCTGCAGAGCGGCAGGGAATTGTGACAATATGGCGGGGCCCGTATTGTACTCCCCGTCGATGGCGAGGACCGCAGCGAGACGGTGCTCGAAAGCTGCGGCGCGGGGGGCCAAGTACCCACCGAAGGAGAACCCAAGAATCCCGATTTGCGAGGGGGAGACTTCCCGCCGTGTCAGAGCGTAATCGACAACAGGGGTAACGACAGCTTCCCAGTTGGGGATGAACCCCAGGTTCTGCTGGCGTCGGACGGTCGGCTGGCCGGGGCCTTCATACGTGATGGCGTTCATGCCCCGTTCCACGATCGCCTTCACCCAGAAGTGGTACATTTCTTCTTGCGACCCGTCGTAGCCGTTGCACAAGATGATTGTGGGGCGGGGGCCGGGTTTACCAGAGGGGTAGAATACCGCTGGGATGGAAAAGGCCGTGGAGTTGGTGGTGTTGGCGGAGTGCAGGGTGATGCGCTCGCCGCGGATGGGCTTCGGCATCAGGGACAACGCGGCGTCAAAGGCACTGAGTTGAGAGTCCCAGAGACTGTTGATCCGAGGGTCGCTCCAGTTACCGTGGAGGAAGAAGTCGGCCGAGCGAAAGTAGCTGGAGGTTTTGAACCACGCGTTCCGTGCTGACACGGGGAACCTGGTGGCGTCGATGGACGTAGAAACATTCAGGACCCGGTTGGCGAGAGTGAAAAAGGCGGAGTAGAAGGACTCGTAGGAGCCGGGGATGATTTGCTTCGCGGCTACCAAGGTCTCGCCGATGTCCGAACCTTCATATGGGGCCATCGACAAAACGCGGAGCAACTCGAAATGGAAGTCGCTGTCGTTGCTCAACTGGTACATTGGGTCAACTGTTGCGTTGGCTCGTTTGGCGAGAGTCCTGAAGGGTGAGCGCGAGGGGATCAACGCGGCCTGAATAAGGTATGTTGATTAGTGAAATGGCAAAGGGGGAAGGTGACTGAGGGGGAGGGCTTACCGTGGATAAGCTGAGGCTGCTGAGCAGCAGCAGTGAAGAGGATAACTTCATCGTGCCTGTGGTATCGAGATGAGCGACTTGACTTGAGTGAAGTTGTTGATAACACAGCAGACCCAGACTGGCAGCAGGGCAGCATCTATATACCATCTCGACGAGGCAGTGTTTATACTGACAGTGCAGATCATCCCCCGGAAAGCTTCCACTCGCTACGGAATACCGAGATTGGGTCGTGTTTGCCTATTTTCATCACATTACAATCTGATAAAAGATGATAGGATGAGAATGCCTGCAGACTCAGCCCAAGAAGACAGCAAGTGTAGATCATATCGCAGGGCATCTCGCTATTAGTTAGTGCGTTACCGAAACTGGGATACGTTATGCTCGGTTTCGGTTTCGTTTCTGGGGCCTATGGTGTTATCGGGTGTAAGCCCACCACGAAGCGACCAACCCGACCAATCCGACAAATAATGGAGCTGACCGTTCTCGGCATCGCTTACGCCTGCTGATCTTTCCTAGCGTGTAGAGCTGAGCCAAAGGATTCGAGACCAATACTTTCGTAATTGCGGTGTAAAGCCAGCGAGCGAGCGAGCTTGAGACGAGCAGCTTGTTGTGAAATGAGGTTGCAGATTTTCCCAGCAGCAACATAATCCTTTTTAAGTATTCGTTGAGCTGAAATGCTACCGACTCGCATGTGGCTTTCAGGTCGAAAGCTTAACCCGATGTGGTGATTGTTTCGGCAGCTCTCTGTCGATCACCACGTCAAAATGCCCAAGCCACTGATCCTTCGCTAACCCTCAACGACACTGTCCGCAAACGCTATACTATGTACTTCGTACATACATATTTATTGATCACCTGATTGATCCGTTATGATCCCCAAACACGCCCTCTTTAACCACGAGTTATGTAGCAAATAGAGCTCCTTTCCCGATGTTCAAAAGTGCGGCATATGCACTGGAGCTCTACTATTTTATATAAATTCAAGAAAGATTTTCTTTTTGTTCTTCACATACGGAGTTATCTCAGTACCTCAGACCACGTTTTGCCGTTTGAGTGTGCGCTTCTGAATGCGGGGAAATCTTGAAAATTTCCACTCCACTTGGGGACGGTCTCGAGTTCGCGATACGGTCCCTTGAAGGAAAAGCGCGATGCGCTCCAACGCCCACTAAATTCCGCTGTCTGATAATAGGTACTACAAGTATAGTATGTACATGAGGGACGCACCCGCCCATGTATCAAAACGCTCAGTACAGCACATTGTCTAGGTAACCGAGTTCGTCTTTGTCTCCAACTGTACGGGGGAGGCAGGCAACAGTACAGTAGGCCCGTAGTCCTGTCTTAACCCCGAGTCAGGATTGATGCCATATCGCGTCTCCTCATTGACTTGTTGTTCCGTGGCAAACCTATACGAGCGGCATTCGCAGGAATCGAACCTTTCTCCCTGCACCAAAAACGAGATGAAGCCGCGATGCGTGACAAGAAAGATGTTCTCGCAAGTCTCAGGGGCACTGTCGGAGAGCTGCTTAAGACGCAGCCTGACTCTCTCCGCACGCGCTACGGCCTCGTCGGTGGTAAATGGAGGGTAGTCCCACTCTTTGTGGCACTCGGACATATCCCAGTCGAATTCACACTCAAATTTATCCTTCAACTCTTGCTTCGCGATACCCTGGTTGCAAATCGCGAAGTCGTGGGTCTCGCGTAGGTCTGGCCAGACGTAGACTTTGGTCCTCTGCGGGGTCGGACCGCTTTCGAAAAGGACGTCACAAAAACCCACAAGGGCGGTTCGCATGGTCCGCGACATCGGAGATACGGTGATGAAGTCGGGATGTACCAATGGCTTCCAGGACCTTACCTGTTCCCAGCGGCAGAAAGTCCAGGAGATGATGGAGATGGGTGAAGTTGTACGAGAGGGCCCAGGTCGAGGAGTTCAATCGGGACCCAGTACGTCTAGGGAGATATTGGCTTGCAAAGTATGTGGGGAGACGGAAGGCACGATTTTGAGATGTGGGCGATGTAGAGTTGCGGCATACTGCGGGAAAAAGCACCAGACGGCGGACTGGCAGGCGCATAAGCGGGTTTGCGTTTCCAAGGACGGGGGAAGCAGTTGAGGAAGGCGAGGGTGGCAGGCAATGAAGCAATCCAAGAGACTCAGGTGGTGGATTAAAGAGAACTAATTTGACATTTATTTTCCCATCCGAATTATTCCTCGTCTCCTCTGTCTCTGCATATTTCCTTGGAGGACGACGGTTGTGATGTGTCCGTGCTGCGCTGTCAGAGCCTGAGGTCAGGGACGGGATGGAAGTAAGGAGTCTTCAGGCTTAGGGACCCGCACGTCAGCAAACATCTCCGAGGCATCACAGAGGGGAATATGAGCAGGCCAGGGCAGAAAGAAATCCGGGCTTAAAGGAGGGTGGGAAGGGTAGATTTGAGCTTGTCCGCCAGACGGTGTCCGCCGGACGGCGGAACGACCAAGTATCTCGCCCTCTGCATTAATTAGTTCCGCATCTATGGGCCCATATCCATCCAACCCAACTTACCCGGCAATCGGTTCCACACTTAGCTCGCCTCATGGTTGGCTCGCAATACGTACGAACTGACCGACATAATATGAGTTGGTGAATGCTGGTAAAAGCAGTCTTTCTGCACAGAACCTGGAATCTTTGATGCCCAATGGAAGAGGTGGGACCCCGGCCAGCGTTATCCAAGCACGGACCAAGGACAGGACACACCACGAGGGCTGAACTTCCAGTATTCAAGCACCGCCCACCGTACCTCAAGTCTCCGCCTCCCATCGTCGCAACCTCCGCCATTCATAACAATTGAGCAAACATTGTAACTAGCAACAATGACTCACAACCACATCAACTACCAAGCTCGGCTTAACTTCGTGCAGAAACTATTGTGCAAACGATTCAGTCTCAGCGTAAATACTTTATTCCCATTGTCTAGATTAGAATTTCTCGGCAGTGCCAACTAATAACCAGGGCGGTGCGGATTAGAAAAACGCCGACATCGTCCCAATTCGGTATGACCCTGAGTTCCCCTTCAAATACAACAATTTCGTCTATCGTGTTTCTTTGCCCTCGCCCATTGACGCCGACCAAACGGCCAAAGATGGCGCTCTACAGCCCGGGTGCGTCGCCATCCCCAAGGGCACCACGGAACTCATCGTACGTCTCACAAATTCTGATGCCGAAGGCATGCACGCGGCGACTCGTGTCGAGAATGAAGTGGCCACCATCACTTTGGCTTCTGCCGCTCTCAGAGCCTTCAGACCTAACGTGGTGCCTCGTATATGTGGCTGGGGAACCGCTGCCGGCAACCAACAGGGCTGGATTCTCTAAGAGCTGATGGCGGGTACCCCTGTGGTTGACTCTCTGGAGAATAATCTGGATCTTGGGCAGAAGAAACAGATCTTGCTGCAGATGGCCCAGTTGCTCAAGGCTCTGCAGGAGCATCAGTTGCCCGAGAGCATCACGGATTTTGGAGGCGTTACCTTTGATGAAGCTGGTACCATTGCGAGCGCCGCCATGCCTAGCGTCGGTGCCGGACCATGGCCCTCTTATGAGGCTTCCTTCCGAAGCCGGCTGGAGATCGCCCTTGCTAAAGCGGACGGGAACCCGTACATCAAAGGATGGCGCGCCAATGGCCTCAGGGAGCGTCTCGCCGGCCTTTTTCTTATTCTTCTTTTTCTTTAATAGTGGGGCAAGATAAGAGGGTTTTCTCTCATCCGCATTCTGCCAAGGCTCTTTCCCATCTAGCCTTCCGCCGAGAATCACAACCGAAGCTGGTAAGGTTGAATGGGAGGCGGCAAAGGCATGGGAGAACGCGCCGATAGAGGCGGGGGTTTCCAAGCGCCCCAAGATAAAAGATCGCTGACGTCGATACTGTGCTCTGCTCTATCCTGCCCTGGCGAGTTAGCAATGAAGACATCCTGCGTCGGCAGACTGAAGAAGTTATCATGGAGTGCAAAAATGATAACGAGGAGCACCTAGATAAGCTGCTGAGACGTTTAGGATTTTAGAATCTTTTCGATAGCGTTATTACGTAGGAATAAGGTTATTTAACTAGATTAAGAACTTAAACTGCGTTAACATTATTAAGCGTGTTTAAAGTACCTAATTACTTATTAAAGGTACCAGGTAGAAAGTAAGTGTTATTTAGTGTCTGGGTCACAGAATTCGGAGTGGCCTTTGATTGGTTGGCTTGGTGTATGGGGCTCAAAGGTAGTATACATGCAGAATGCAGCGCCACAGCTGGTCTGAGATCCTGAGACTAGTGTATGGAAGTCAACCCCCGCACAGACTGTGACGCTCCTTTGTCCAATCCGCTGTGGGATATGATCATATGTCAGTACACAGTAAGTGAGCCGCTGAGCCACAATAAATTCTTACATATCCTCACAGCAATAATACACACCACCTAGATATTCGGCGATTAAATTTACCTACCTAGGTAGTCCTCGTTATCAAGTCACTATGGAGTTGAAGTGGCTATCCTCCGCTGTCGGGCGATGAGAGAAATATGGTTCTGCCATCACTTGACTACGTACCTAACAATAGCAGCCAGTTCCGCGATGGGGATAACAATTCCTTTGTCGGTATGTTGGGTATATCAGGCGTTCAATTGGCCACGCTGCTCAAAGCCTGTCTTTCCACTTCCCCATAACACCATATATCAATTAACAAGCGCGTGACATTTCATTTCATCCTTGACGTAAAATACCAAAAAAGAAAAAAAAAAAAACTACACATAGAGTTTTAAGGTAGCAGGAAGCAGAACGAACAAGAACAACACTGAGTACCGTAACGATCATGACGGACGTCAGCAACGGGTGTTACTGTTGGTATGAACAGGAATACGACGAAGACGACACTAACTACTGCAGTGATGGTGACACCGACAGTGACTCTAGCTCAGACTATAGCCCTGACTCTCCTTCCGACTCCGACTCCGGCTATGAGTCGGATGGGAGTTGTAGCTCGGATCGTTCCGGGGGCTCGTCTGGGTATGAAGGGGATAATGAGGATTCTGATTGTGGGTCTAAGAGTGGGAATGATGGGAAAAAGGAATGAGGATGTGTCAATCCTCAACTCATCACCAACCACCAGGCTAACCAGTACCCATCTTTCCTTCAATCTATAGCGTAGCTAAAGCCGTTAACAGGTTCCCCATTAGGGTTCCCTCTTTTCTCTTCTTCTTCAGAGCAAGCTGTAATAGTGATAGATACAGTCAATCAAAAGGATCTGACTGGAAGCTAGGTACTTGTCATGAGCTTGCAGGACCAATTTCATCCCCCCACCAAAATTTCCATTACATCGCCATATCGTGGTCCGTGTTCCTTCCCACTTTACAAAGCCATAGCATCCAACATATCTTTCTTTTTTCTGTTTTCATCTTCGGCTGTTGACAAGATACCAGAGGATTAATTAGGGTGATCGTTCGCGTCGGAGACTGAGGATGATGATTAAGTAAACTGGAAAGATAAGCATGATGATGATTGCAGCGCAGATGAAGAGGACTGGTATATGTGAAGGTTCTAGTAATGGTTCGTCGCGGTGATGATGGTAGTGATGATGGTCGTCTGCAGTGGCTCTTGCACTTCTTGTAGTAAAGTTGATAGTCCTTGTAGTGGTGTTTCTGCTGGTTGGCAGTGGTAGTGGGGGCGGCCGTGGCGGGCGGACCATCATCGCGATAGCGGGATGGTGCTGGCGGACACGGGACAGTCGTGTTGCGAATACAGGCGGGAGAGAATTCGATCGTCTTCAACTTAATATCCGAAATTAGAGGACTACTTGTAGTTAGCAAGATACATGGTAACCTGGAAATCTATGACTGTGTTCGACATCAAGTGGAGATTCCATCTCATGAGCATGTGATCCAAAGTCAACAAAACGCCATGACTTCGTTAAAAGCTTAGGCCTGCTTTAGTCTGAAGCCGGCTTTGTCTCGCCGGCCTTAGCGAGGCACTAGTTCTTATTTTTTTGCTTGCAACTTGTCTCACCGCCATCCTTCACTAACGCGAACTGGCATCAGAGATACAAAAATATTTATTTGAATGACGTGCAGCCGCCAGCGGGAAGTGGACAAGGGTGTACAAAGATCAAATGTGCAGACTACGGCTTTCCCTCGTTCACTAACAGGTCAGCGTTTACATCGAGGCAATTGACATTAAAAATAGGAGCTTAGAGCTCTGAAATCAAGAAGCCTTCGGGGCTCGATGTGATGAAGATGTAAACTCAGAATCATAGCAACTAGACAGAGTGTTGAAGTCTGTGAGTAACTGTAATAACAGTAACCTGCACACCCCGTTTTTGCAGCCTCGTGTTAGCTGCTGTTAGTCGCTAACGTATTTCTAGTCACACTCCGCAAGTCCTTCTCACATACTCACGCAACGTACCGTTCATCAGAGTTGCTTAGGTATCTCACCGAGAACTAAAACTTGAGACTTTGCTCACCAGAGGTCAAGTTCCCACAAAATGACCGTTTTTTCTTTTCCGGGTATAAACTTTTTCAAATTCATCCCAACCTGCCAAAACCTCTCTCTGAAATTTCATCACAATCACCACTCAAAACACAACCACTTCCATCCAAAAAGAAAAAACCGAAATCCTCTTTAACAACCCTTCGTAACATATGTAGCCATCTGTCCATCTCGAAATGCATCTCTCGACATACCTCGTTCTGGGCGCAGTCCCTCTTTCCTTCTGCGCACCCTTCCTGATCCCACCATCGATGATGCCAAACTCGACATGGCTGCGGAACTCGACAGTCCCCTTTTGGTCGCCATTGCTCCCACCCATGATACCACCTGCACCTGCACCTGCACCTGCACCTGCACCCGCGAGGCGAAGCACAGGCATAAACGACATCATCCCCACGATGACGTGGCCCATCGACGAGCCAAAGTTGGATCAGCGGGACCAACCCGCACTGCTCGACGTTCGGGACCTGCCGGCCTGCTACCAAGTCTGCTTCCGCCAGAAGGAACCTTACACCCGTGGTCCCTTTGAGATGGTTGACCTAAACACCACGACAACAACAGACTTTTGTGAGACAAAGTGGGACAATAATACCCAGCCGTGGATTTACCAACATCTCATGCCCTGCGTCCAGAGGTACTGCCAGGGGTGTGACAAGTGCAAGAAGCAGAGTGATCAGTGGATGATGAAGACTTGTGGGCATCTTTAAGTGCGAGGTGAAGGGGCCCGGCGGGCTGGTGGAGGAGGGGGAGGGAGAAAAGGGGGGAAAAGGGGGAGAAAGGGGGAGTGTAAAAATCTGAGAATGTATTATCGAATTCCCTGCCTTCCTGACGTCACTTATTATTCACTCAGTTTGGGTTGGCTGTGCTTTGTGGAGTGGAATGTTTTGACGGCAGCCAACCAGGTCTCTTAAGATGCATTCCGCCTTGTTTTGTCTCCCACTTGTGGGGATTAAAGGATTGGGGCAGGGGGCATGTAGCGAGATCGTTAGCAGAACACATCACACACAGATTGGGAGTAGGAGTGGAGTTGAGGGCTGGGTAGTAAAAGTCAGAAGTTTCATGATATTAACATTTCTACTTGCGCGCAAATTTTCGAGATGATGTTTTGCGTGCAGCAAAAGTAGGTGTTTAAGTTTTGCTTCCTCATCACTCTACTACCATCCCTGTCCGGACAAAGACGGAGCAGCTGGACTCGAGAACTTCGGGACAAGGTGTATGAAGATTACCTTACCCGTGATGAGCAGGCAGACCACTCGTTACGCTAGCGCTGTGTGTTTCTTTTTTGGTTCCGGGAACAAGAGTGCAACACGCTTATATGTACCAGCCTTTTCTCCTCATCTCCGGTAGTAAGACCTCCTCCAAACATTCCTTGAGTTTTACTACCTAACTTGTGTGTCTGATTCTCTTCCCGAACAGCAGTTTCGCCCGATCTCTGCTGCATTCTTCTCCCCATTCCCCACTGTTCTATCACATCATGATCTTCTCAATTATCATCAATCTTGATATCGGTGTCCTCGCTGTCGCTTGATCCCCACCGCCGTAATATGCTTTGAGCTCTGGCGTCGTGCGAAGCTCCTCTTTGCGTTCTTTCTCGTCTTTGTCTTCGGCGGTCGTCTGGACTCGAATAGAGTAACATGAACCGTCGTCAAGGATAAAAAGTTTGACTTATAAAAGGACGGCTCAAGCAGGACTGTGGTATTTGACGAGGATATTGCGATACGTGGGCCAGGTTTCGGACACAGAATGCGTATAGCAGCACGTAAAGTGGTCAGTACTTGTCCCAGGGAAAGCTTCGTTCTCTTAGTTTCACTGGACAAAGATGCACTGGAAGACGACAAACCTGGGACAAAGGGCGGGGCTAAGTTAAACAAAAGGCCCCTTCAATTCGTAGGTTTAGGCCTTATTACAGCTAGGCAGTGCGGAATATCTGTCGCGTAAAAATTGTATATGGCAACTACATTATCTCAAGACGATGCTTACAGTACGAAGAGACGCTCTCTTACCGAAAACCTTACACGGAAACCAATCCAAGCAGTTCGAGATAAGAGACAATATGGATACAATGGTTCGGGTTTGCTGCTTGAGCTCAATTACCGTATATGGATTGTTGGTCGATCGACATTTCTCCCCCTTGTTCGCTCAAAAACTCACCACATTTTGAGATTCACCAACGCCGGAGCTCAGCAGGACCTCCAATGGCTGCTCCCCATGTTCTGGTGAACGCACAGGCCACCGCATTTCCCACCGCATTTCTACGTCATCTTCCAGGCTACCCACCGCCGTTTTTCTGCCATACCCTCCATCCCCCCTCTGGACACGGCAAATGAGTCCTTCTCGTTCGTCACTTTCATGGTAGGGCCGAGCAAGCTCAGTGCAACAATTAGGATGCTTACTTTTCAACATAAGTCGAGTAAGATTCTGACCCGAAGGAGATTTCTTCGCCAATGCCAACCTGGAAGCTGACAGACCGGCTTTCTCGGAATGAAGGCGACCGGACAGCGACATGGCCAGCAACTCCGAAGGATCGTCCAATTCCCGAATGCGGCACAACCCATTGAGGCCACGCACAACCTTATGGGGCAGATTAGCTGTCGATTACTTGTAAGCGAGCATCTAGGGCCTTGGCGTTGGGTTTGTCTCATGCACCTGACTCAGCGATATGGAGATCATTGTGCTCCTACGCGCGGAAACGAGCCCGAACGAGCCAGTAAGATGGGAAAGGGTGCGAGCAACTGCAACCCTGCCTGACCGGGCTCCAGGTAACAGCCTGTAGGAAGGTGGTACGCCAATTTAGAGGGGTGCATGCTTGGAGAGCAGCGGGAGCAAGGTTTGCCCGATGCGATGCGACTTGCGAGCAGGACGCTCGGGAAGACGGCGAGGTGTGCGTTCTTATTAGCGCAGCCACTGAGCCACATGTGCTACAGGACTCGACGGGACTCCGTACAAATACGATGGACTCCCCAGTGGCCGAGATATCGGATCAGGGCTTTCTCGCTTTCGCCATTTCCCCCGCGAAAGCCTGAGTTATTCCTTTGCTCGAGTACATAAATCAAGATGTGGTTTTGGAAGAGCATGCACTTGGCCGCACTCGTGCAGGTTACTCACTTCCTGCAGGGTGCGGTATGCGATGCTCCTTCGGCAGCAACCAGTGGGTACGGCATCGACAGCAGCGAATCGTGGATGGGATGGGGCGGGAACTCTTACAACAACCGCTGGGCATCCTCCAATCAGCAGATCTCATCCTCCACCATCGAGTCTCTCGGAGTGCACTGCCAAGTCCCCTTTGCAGGCGGCGTGAGCGCCACTCCGACAATCGTCGGCGGCATCGCCTACTTCCCGGCGTGGAATGGATCACTGGTGGCATACGACTACACAGCGTGCAAGATCAAGTGGCAGATCGACGTCAAGCAACTCACCCTTGACTATGGCGCGCCCGACGCGCTGCAGGCAGGGCTGCTCGGGGCGGGGGCTATGTGCGCTTGCTCGCGTACCTCCCCGCAGGTCGACCTCTCCCGCAAGATGCTGTACTTTGGAACGCAGTTTCACGCGCTCATGGTCGCCGCCGACCTAGACACGGGCAAGGTTCTGGGAGTCAAGCAGATCCACGACCATCCGCTGGCGCAGATCACGCTGAGCCCTTCCTTGGCTAGCGACGGCACGTTGTTCACAGGAGCGTCCAGTGCGGAGGAGTCGGTCGTTTACTCCACGACCAACTACACGTGCTGCAACTTTGTGGGCAGTGCCGTCGCTCTGAAGTTCAACAAGCAGAGTGGCACGTTTACGACGGTCTGGGATGTGGCCATGCTACCGCCGCGGCCGGCCACAGAAACAGGGACATGGTGGTCTGGAGTTGCTGTCTGGGGCAGCGAACCGGCCATCGATGCCGCCAGAGGACAGGTCTACTACGGAACTGGCAACGTCTACAGCGTCCCGGACGACTACCTGCCATGCACGGCAGACCCAACAACCAAGAACTGTACGTTGCCTGCGCGCGTCTGGCAGGAGAGCATTCTGGCGCTGGACATGAAGAGCGGCAAACTCAACTGGATCCGGCGGTTGGGGGTGTTGGATGCTTGGACCGTAGCGTGCACTGTCCCCAGCGACGAGGCGCTGTGTCCGCAGACGCCGGGGACGGACGCCGACTTTGGCATGGCGCCTGCCTTGGTACTCGGAGGCGGAAAGAGAAACAAGGACGTGGTCGTAGTCGGACAGAAGAACGGGAACCTGTACAGTCTGTCCGCCGACACCGGCGAAATTGAGTGGGCTTCGGCGGTGGGGCCGGGCGGCACCTCGGGTGGGCTGTCGTGGGGCGTTTCCGTTGACAATTCCGGGCGGGTCTACTTTGTCGAGGTGAACTATAACAATGTCGCGTGGAGCCCCAAGAACGCCACCGAGAACATCACGAACAGCGCATATGGTGCCGCATCGCTGTCTTCGGGCAAAGTACTCTGGGAAGTGCCTGTCGCGGGCAACTTCTCCTCGGCGGTGCCTCCTGCTACGGTCGGCGATCTTGTTATTACCGGCCGGGCAAGCGCGACCACGCTCCAGGCCAGTGTGGTAGCCGTCCGCAAGTCCACGGGCGAGGTGGTGCTGGATTTCCCGGTCGACACATATTTCCAGTCTGGCATCTCTGTGATGGGGAAGTATATCCTGTTTGGCACGGGCTACCACGGGGTCCTCAACGGCTCGTTTTACGTACTCAGCGTGTAAAAGTGCGGTAGAGGGAAGAGAAACGAAATGAAATAGGCTGACAACACTTGCGGCATGCTTATTTTGGCACCGTGCCGCAGCATAACTTTGCCGTTGGGTGCATTTCGATCAAATGTGGTACGATGTCATCGCAGGGTAAACTTTGGCATGCGCCAGTGCGGCGCGAACCCTAGGCTGATTCCTGCATCATATTGGGTCACATCGGATGAAGGATCAGACGCAGCGACAATCTACCCCAGCGAGTCACTTTCGGTCTCCCATCTTTTTGTTCTGTGAACAGAGCCTGATTGACGCAAGTCGATGGATGTTAGTTATCTGATGGAGGCTCTCATCGTGGGAGGCGCCTCGCCGGTTGTTCTTTCCTGTGGAATGGCTTCACGATGGATTCCGCAAGCGCCACGAGTTCCACGGCCAAACGGCAGGGTCCACTGTGGAGGGCTCTCCCGGGTTTTTCGGCAGGAACGCTACTCTGGCGCGGACAGAGCAAACCTAATTTTATTTTTGACCGCCCGCTTGGGGCGTAGGGCGAACGCGCTCATTGGATGGTTTGCGGCGTGCCTGGCAGGTCAAGTGCGGTCCAGCCGGGGGACCGAGCGCCACCAATTTCGTGTCTTTCGTGTTTTCCCGCTTTGGGCATGCCAAGGTGCGGCCCCCGCCTTCCTGACGAATCGAAGACATTGGCCATGCATGGAATAAGCACCACGATGTCCATCGATTTTATGCAAATTTCGCCGATGCAAGGGCTGGGGGAATGCAGGAGAACGCTAGTGACTGGCGAGTCACAACACCATCGAGGCGCTCTGCAGGCCCGATTGCTGTTTGTGCCTCCTTGTCAAGTGCGAACCAACAGAGTTAGTGGCGAGCTGAGGGTGGGAGTGTGCCGTGGCAGGCAGTTGCAAGTGAGCTGAGGGAGACATGGGGAAGCTCCTTTAAAGCCGTGTCGATCCCTCCCACGGACAGAGCGAAGCGAAGTCCTTTCTTTCCCACGATGCGAGAGCGTTAAGGTTGAGGTTGTATCACTAATATCTCCCGGCCTCCCGGCCCCTCCCATCTGTCGATCGTTTACACAACACAGTCACTCGTTATTTTCTGCATACTTTTTCAAGATGCGTAGTCGCTCTTTACAGTCACTCTTTGCCCTCTGTGCCCTATTTTCCTCCTCGGCCCTCGCAGACACTGCTACAGATGCCGCTCCTTCGTCGTCGATGACCTCAGGTAGTAGCCCTAGGTTGGTGACTGTTGTGATCCACAGCACCATCACGACATGCCCATACCTACCACCCCCTCCCTGCTCGGGTGAGCCGACCGAGACCGGGTCCAGCAGTGCCCCTGCGACGACCACGACGCCAAGCACTTCGGCGACGGGCTCTGGTTCCGGCTCCGGCCCCGGGCCATCGAGCATTGTCTCGACATACTCTTCCGGTGTCAGCGTCTCGGTCTCCACCGCTTCTCAGTCTGGATCTGCTTCCGCTACCGGCAGCTGCTCGACATGCACTGGCAGCAGCAGTGTCGTCTCAAACAGCGTCGCCTCCAGCGGCAGCGCTTCCGGATCCAGCTCTGCCTCTGGATCCAGCACTTCTACCGAGGCTCCCCCGACAAGCTCCGCTGCATCAAGCAGCACCACTGAGACATCATGCTACACCTGCACAGGGTCTTCGACTGCGAGCTCCAGCACGGCCACGACCGAGTCGTCATCAAGCTCCACGTTGACCTGGGCATCGTCAGGTTACTCGAGCGCAACTAGTGTCTGGTCTTCTGCCTCGGAGTCTTCGTCAACTGCTTCTTCTTCTTGGTCGTCGGTATACTCGTCGAGCTCTTCAGCCACTGAGTCTGTCTCGTCAACCTCCAGCAGCGCATCCAGCTCCTACTCCTCTGCTGCCAGCTCCTACTCCTCTGCTGCTAGCTCCACCTCTTCATCTGCTAGCAGCTCAGCCTCCAACACTTCCTCGTCTGCATCTTGGTCGGGTGTTTCATCCACAAGCAGCAGCAGCGCCAGCTCATCAACCACCATCACCAGCTCGTCCTCCTCTTATTCCTCCTCTTCTATCTCTTCCTCGTCCTCTACCACAAGCTCCTCAACATCAAGTGCATCAGCACCAGCATGCACAGATTTCTGGCTGGACAAGATGACGCACCAGGGTGTCGCCCCTTTTGCTGCTTCCGGATATAAGGTGTACCGCAATGTAAAAGACTACGGAGCAAAAGGTGACGGCGTAACCGATGACACAGCCGCCATCAACAGTGCCATCAGTGCCGGCGGGCGCTGCGGGCCTGGATGCAGTGGGTCGACCACAACCCCCGGCTTGGTGTACTTCCCCCCCGGAACGTACCTTGTTTCCGCACCGATTATCGACTTTTACTACACCATGTTGATCGGAAACCCCAGCTGCATGCCCGTCCTCAAAGCGACCTCCAGCTTCAGCGCACGCTGGCTCTTGGACGGCGACCCGTACGGTGCGAACGGGCTACTAGCATGGGGCGCGACAAACGTCTTTTGGCGGCAGGTTGCAAATTTCGTCATCGACTTGACCTCGGTACCTGCGAGCTTGCAAGTGGCGGGTATTCACTGGCCCACGGGGCAGGCTACTTCTCTGTCGAATATCGTGTTCAAGATGAGCCAGGCCGGTGGCAACCAGCACCAAGGTCTGTTCATCGAGGAGGGCAGCGGCGGGTACATTGGCGATTTGGTCTTTTATGGCGGCGCGCAGGCACTCGCTATCGGCAATCAGCAGTTTACCATGCGCAACTTGACAATCTATAACGCGCAGACGGCCATCCAGCAGCTTTGGAGCTGGGGGTGGACGTACAAATCGGTGTCGATCAATAACTGCGGCGTTGGGTTTGACTTTACCGCGGCACCCGGGAATGACCTTAAGGTGGGCAGCATTACCATCCTCGACAGCGAGATCAACAACACGCCGGTTGGTATCGCGTATGGGAACAGCGCCGCGGTGTCACCCCCGGTTGCGAATAACCTCATCGTTGAGAACCTGAGCCTGAACAATGTTGCGACAGCGATACAAGACCCGAGTGGCACGGTGGTGGGGAATGTACAGCATATCGATGCCTGGGGACGGGGAAATAGCTACACGCCCACCGGACCGACGCAATTCCAGGGCGCGATCGCACCCAACCCCAGACCTGCGGATCTCACGTCTGGGACGGTGTTCTACGAAAGGAGCAAACCGCAGTACGAAAATGTTCCGGCCAGCGGGTTCATTTCTGTCAGGACGGCGGGTGCCAAGGGTGACGGAGTCACTGATGACACTGTTGCGATCAACACGGTTATTGCACAGGCTGTGGCGCAGGGCAAGATTGTGTTCTTCGACGCCGGGTACTATCGCGTCACGGGCACGATTAAGATTCCGCCCGGGGCAAGAATCACCGGAGAGGCGTTCCCTGTCATTCTGTCGTCGGGTGCGTTCTTTAGCGACATGAACGCCCCCAAGCCGGTCGTTCAGGTTGGTCTGCCGGGGCAGACGGGCAGCATCGAGTGGTCCAACATGATTGTGTCTACCCAGGGGGCGCAGGCGGGTGCGATTCTGATCGAGTACAACCTGACAAGCGATGCCCAGCCGGCGGGCATGTGGGATGTCCACACGAGAATCGGAGGGTTCGAGGGGTCCAACCTGCAACTTGCGGACTGCCCCAAGACTCCCAGCACCGCCATCACTGCGGCGAACCTCGAGCAAAACTGCATCGCGGCTTTCATGAGCATGCACATCACCGCCTCTGCGAGCGGGCTCTACATGGAGAACTGCTGGCTCTGGGTTGCTGATCACGATGTCGAGGATCCCCAGAACACGCAAATCACCGTCTACGCCGGCCGCGGGCTGCTCATTGAGAGTGCTGCCGGTACCATCTGGCTGTACGGCACGGCGGTCGAGCATCACGTCCTGTACGAGTACCAGCTCGTGAACACCGGCGGTATCTTCATGGGACAGATCCAGACCGAGACGGCGTACTACCAGCCGAATCCCAGCGCCGACGTGCCCTTCCCTGCCCTGTCGACATACCACGACCCGGTGTTCACCCCGGGCGCCCAGCAGAGCGGATGGGGATTGAGGATTGTCGACAGCCAGGATGTGCTCGTGTACGGGGCCGGACTGTACAGCTTCTTCACCAACTATGACGTCACCTGCTCCACGCACGCCAAGGGGGAGATTTGCCAGAATAGGATCTTTAGCGTCGAGAACTCGGTCGGCATCTCGGTGTACAACCTCAACACTGTGGGGACTGTCAAGATGGTTACGGTTGATGGGGTTGATGTGGCGAATTACAGCGACAATGTGGATGGGTTCGTGGATACCATTGCTCTGTTTAGGAAGTAGGGATTCTTTCCGGGCGGTCCGCCGAACCTGAACGGGACGTTGTGGATGTAATGGGATGGGGTGGGGGGATCATTTGGGGGGGGGGGGGAAGGGGAGGGGAAAAGGGGAGGGGATAGGGAGGAAAGGGGGAGAGATAGGGGATAAGGCATGAATACCTGTACGCAGTAATCTTCTAATGTATACCTATGACACTCAATACGAGATATTCCATGAGTCAAGCAAAACGTGAGCTTCTGTGATGTTTGTGTACTGGGCACGTGAGTTGAGCGGGGTGGTGCTGTGGTTCGTTGGACCAGTTGTCAGGAGTGTCGGTCTTTTGACGTGTTAACGGTGACAGGAGGTAAATTGGAGTTGAGGCATGCTGCGAGTAGGCTCCGAAAGCGGGGCAAAAATCCTTTACCTATGGTTCCTCTGTTGGGGAAACCGAGTATCTCCGAGGCGGCGAAGCGAAACAGTGGCATGAGGCCAAGAAGCAAAACCGGGTTTTCTGACACCGGTGCGCTGGCTTGGCCGTCGGAGGACCCCTGATTGTCTTACAGTTCGGCCGCACTAGTGCATCACAGTATGCAGCCAACAGCTCAGCACGAGGAAGTGACAATTGTACCTAATCGTGGGCTTCCGCGAGCCGTGTGACCATGTCCCATTTAATTACAGAGTTGGCGCTAGTGACCGAGGGAAATCTCCCATATATGAGCAGTGAAGATCAAGGGATAGCCGTCAAATCCTTCTTGGCCCTAGATTCACGTGCGTGATCTTCTTCGACGGGCTCAATCGAGTCAGTAGACGCTAGGCGAAAGTGGAAGGGGACTAGTAGACGAGAAAATAAGCATGGAAGAAAAAGAATGGAGGACTTCAGGCTTCACACAAGCACTTCTAATCTTCTGTTTGTCGGAGCCACACATACCTATTTTACGTCCCTGTTGAATAGGTTCTCGCTTATCACCTGATAAGCTACCTAGGTAGCCTTTTTTGCTTGCCACGTGCCTTCAGATTTAGATCTCAGCTATTTCTCTAGGTATGTCCCTGTCACATTCTGTCCCGACTTCATATTATTCTCTATACGGCTGCTCCTGCCCTCGGACAAAAGGGATTCGATAGGTCATAAATTTTGGGAGTGCCTTCAAGGCAACCTGGCCAACGCCGACCTTCCCATCCTCAAAGAAGAAGCAACTTAGCAAGGTCGCAAGTATGACAACATCCTGGACCAGGTCAATGCGCTTCTCCAGTATCGTTCGAATGTGTTCCGGCATTCCGTCGAATAGTTCCGTCCAAAAGCCCCTTTCCGCAACCTCGAATTCATCCGGCATCCAGAACTCGCCTCCGGTGTATTCGCCGGCAATGGTGTGGATTCGGCCGAAGCCGGCCCCAAAAGGCAGCGGGGTGGATAGTTCCCAGTCAATCAAGGCGGTGACCTCGCATTTCTCGTTGATGAGCACGTTCACGCCGTTAAGATCGTAATGGGCAACCCACAGCGGGAGCTGGGCAAAGTAATCAAGCCTCTTGGCGAAGTTCTCAACAGTCGCTTTGTAGGGGAGGATATCTTCCAACGGCGACGCCAAGATGGCGTCCAGGTGCGGTCGAAGCTTGGTTTCGACGGCTTCATAGCTGTTGTCGGCGAGAAAGCCCTTCGAAAAGACGCGGCCTAATGACTTGTTGACGGCAATACGCCCTTCGGCTCCCTTCCCAGCGACTCCATGCAGCCACAACTTGCCGGGCATGAGGGTGAGGGAGTAAGCCCAGGCGCCCGCGCTCTCTAACTCTTCATTGGCGAGAGCTTCAGCATCCGGGACAAATGAGCCTAGCGCCACCTTGGCGATCTTGAACGCGTCGACGTCAAGCTGTTCGGTATGAAATTGCACAACCACCTCACGGCCGTCAGCGAGGGTAACGAACAGGGTCCTGCTACACCTGCATCGACGAAATTTAAGCTTAAGATATCGTCGTAGTTTATAGTAATGTTGTTAAGGATGTTATTGATTTCGGTTACTACTATATCATATCTTTAACTATAAGTTAATTAAATGTTTATTATTTTTATTAAGGGGATGTTATTTTATAGATATATTATTTACTTATTTAGTAGCTTAAGCTTAATGTTTATGCCTCGGTTTATTACGTATATTTAATTCTTTTTAAGAATCTTTATTATTTATACGTTTATTTCCTTATTATCTTTTAAATGCAATTAAACGCGAGGATAAAGAAACCATTAAGTAATTATCGATAGCGGGTTAGAATTTAAACCTAAAATAAAGAAGCTATATGAATGGATAAAAGTTCATATTATAATTATATTAACGTATAACTTATAAGTGAATGGTTTAAATAAAGCTAGTTATTAAGCTATAATAAGTACCCTTAAAAAGATAATAAAAAGAAGGTAAAAGAAGTAAAGGGAACTGCTCCCTTTAGCCTTTTTCATTAATAAAATAACGGTGAAATCATCTTATATAACTATATTATTTTAACTAGTTTATAAGTATAAGCTTATTTCGCTTATTAAGCTTGCTTAATGAATTTTAAATTAAGAATTTATTAAGCTATAATAAATTAATAAGAAGCTTAATTAAAAGGTTATTATATAGTTAATAATGCTCCGCGTATAGATAATAAACGATAGAGACGTAACATTTTAAAAGCCTATAAAAATAATAAGTAAAGTAAGATAAAAGCTTATGGAAAGTAGGAATAAGACTTTTATATATCGCCGCTAATTAAAGTTAAGTTTAATTAAGCTTAAAGATATAATGTTAATATATAATATAAACTAAAGGATCGATATAAGTATTAGTAAGAAGTTAATATATAAGTAAAAAGGTCTATATAAAGTATAAAATATCAGCTTTAAATAAAAGTATTATTTAATTATATTAAATAAGATCGAGGTATAAGGAACCTTTTATCCTTTACAAGTAAAGAAATTCTTTCACTTTAATGGGGTATATATTTTTAAGGATAACACACTTATATAACTAAACATTAAAGATGTAAGGGAAGAAATAATATAAAAAGCGATATAAAAGATGAATAGCTTTAATTAAGAGAAGATATAATAAGGAACATTAAAATAGTAAGAGGAAAGAGACGAGCCTTAAGTTAAGTTAATTAATATTAAGATTCCTTTACGTAAAAGGAAGTTATTAAGCTTTTAATAATATATACGTTTATAAGTATAATCGCATATGAAGGGAAGATATTAAAGGACGTAAGTAAACTTATTAATATTAAGAAAAGTAAAATATTTAAGGAAAGATATATACCTTATCTTAACTCTTTTTAACTCTTAATTTAAAAAAACTTAATATCCTTATTAACTTTCCCTTTAATTACACCGTTTTCCACCGTTTTTGTTGGATTGACCGGAGTAAGCAGTGAGGCGCCCAGGAAAGGAAGACTCATTGACTGCGTGGAAGCAGTGGATCTGGCCAATAGGAAGCCATGGAAGCCATGGAAGCCACTGAAGTCATGGAATGGGCGCTCCGCGTAGGAGATAGGGAGCGCCTGGGAGCTAGAGAAGTCTAATTGGCCGATCAGCCCGAAGGCCCACAAAAGTGGATAAATGATGATCCATTGATAGAACGGCTGTTCCGAAGCTCCCTCCCATATAGACTGCGCTGGCTAGCAATTGGTCAGCCAGGAGAGAGAACACAAGCAATACATTACTTTGAACCTCAATTGAACGTGTGCAAGTAAGCCGTGACTTCCAACAGTTTTCTCCCTTTATCCTTACTAATTTACCTCCGTTATCTCTTCACGTTATAAGCCTTATACTAACATTATACCTTTATCTTTACTTAATAACCACCTTAATAAAGTTGATCTTTTTCACGTATAATTAAGGAGCTATATTAGCTTTAATTATAAAAGGCGTAAAATCCTTTTTTAACCTTTATTTTACTTTTTAATAAAAGTAAAGTAGTTCTTATTATTAACACCCTTATATAAGCATCGTCGGGTAAAATACATATAGTTTTTATACCAATTACTTAAGTAATTAAGTATAAAAAGATAATTAAAGAACGGCTATATTATATATATTTCCTTTATCTTGGAACGAGCGTTATTAAGATCTCAACGAGTTATAATATAAAACCAGCGGAATGTTTAATAATAATACTCATAAGGATTAACATTCTTAAAAAAAAGAAAAAGAGTTAATGAAAGGTTACTTACACTTAATTAAATTAATAATATTACTTACTAAATCTTAAACACTTAAATAAAAAGCTTATAAGCTTAATAAGGTCGATAGTAAATATCATGCATTTAGCGCCTTAAGGGAAGACTATTATAATGCTTTATATATACATTATAAAGGTTTCTTAAGAACTTTCATTTATAAGTTAATTAAAATGCTTAACGCTCATAGTTATAAATATTTTATTAAAGTATTATTAACCTTTTTAACTAATTAAGGAATTCTTATTTAATATATAAATTAAGATTAGCATCGCTTAAACCCTAAATTTAATATAATTTAATAATCTTTAATGCGCGTTATTAAGTATTTTCATTTCCTTAAAATTATTAAGCTTAAGAACTTAACCATTATTAATTTAATATGGAATTTATATATAACTTTAAAAGGTAATTTATCTTTAATTATAAAGAGAAAAGGCTTGATTTTTTAAAAGGTTATTTTAAAGGCTTAAAAAGAAGTAAATATTATGGTAAGAGGTTAAGATGTAAAAGGCCTATAAAGATAAAAGGTTCTTAGTTACTTAAATACATTACTTAAAGCCGATCAGGTTTTCTTTATAATTAGTTATAAAAAAACCGGTATTTATTTATCATATCTTCTTTTCTTAAAAAAGAGAGTCTAATAAATTAAATAGCCGAAAGGGTGAGACTTTAAGGGTGGTTAATATTTATACCTCCTCGATTAATATATAAGCCCTTTAACTTAAATGATAACCTTATCTTTTTAATAACTATAACCTCCTTAATAAAGTTAATACTTTTATATCCTTAATTAAATTATTATTAACGTGATAACTCCCTTTACCTGATTAGTTAAGATATATAGCGCGTAATATAAAAACGTTATTAAGAACTAGTCCCTTTTTAATAGCTCTTAAGAAACTAATGGCTAGCTTCTTATTATTAACATTATAACTAGTTAATTATAAGGCGCTAATATTTAAATAGCTAATAATAATTAATACTTTATAAATAATATATTTAATTAGTTTTACTTTAACACCGAAATAACTATTAATTAAAATCTTACTATTAATATATTTATTAATTCAGCCCTTTTTATCGTTAAAATAAACGTTTTCATTTTAATTTAACTGGCTACATCCTTTTTTATTATATTAAGACTATTATTTTTCATTTCTTTTTACATTTTTAATATAAATAATCGCTTCTTATATAAATACTTCCTTTAAGTAAAAGCGGCCTTTTATAATAATACCTGCTTTAAATTTCAGCTTGCTTATATTCTCCTTAACCTATACGATATTAACGTAAGGTTTAAATGATATGAATAACTTTATAAAAGCTATATATTATTAAGGCTTATTTAAGTAATATAAAACTACGAGGAATATATATAGTTATTTTATAATGGATTCCTTTTTAAAAATAACTATAATACTCTCTCTCTGATCAAAAGAGATATTATTAAAGCATGAATAATAAGTAAACGTTTTTAAGTTTTTTTAATATATTAAACTGACTTAGGTTATTAGTTTTTAATGATTTTTAACCGTTAATTTAATTAATTAGTAATAATAAACTCTCTCCTACTTATTAAAAGTAAGCATATTACGACCTGCTTTTACTTGTTAAAAGAAGCGCGGTAAGTAGCTAAGTAAGTTAAGGTTATTATAAAGCCAGAATACGATAAGGCAGATTAAGATTTAATAGTGAAGTTATAAAAAGTGTAATTATTATAGATTATTAAAATAAGATATAACTATATGGTATATTCAGGAGCCGCTTAGCATCGCTTCTTTTAGTGACATACACTACCATGGAACCATATGCCTTTGCGCTGTCCTTTCGACTTAACCAGGCTAACTTAGCAATCTGGACCTCGTTTTCCCAGCTTAAGGCTTCCATTGCCCCTGCTAGGACCTTGCCTTCGCGATCGAGGACAACCGTACGATTGACGTTATCTATTTTGATGGGGTATAACTGATCCCGGAGGACTCTCGTTCCAAGCGCCTTTTTAGCCTCGATAGCATCCTTAATCTTCTTCAGCTCCTCCTCATTCCTACCTATAACTCTCATATGGCTGGTATTTCTTCCATCCCTGGTTACTGCAACACAGCGCCACTTAGCCTGGTTTACGGATACTCGCATTTCCTGCTCGATGGTCTTGCGAAGTGCAGCTGGCGTAGCTTCTGCAATACTTGAGTCAGCTGCTCATGCACTTGCGACAGTTCTTGGGTCATCTGGGCGGCCGTCTTAGCAACTTCCTCGGCCATCCGGTCCTTAAGCATTGTGAACTGTAGCTGAAACTCTGCCTTCATGATTTCCATTTTCTTGTTAAAGTCCTGGTCCAGGAGTTGTTTCAGGCCTTGGATGGCATCAGTTATTTGGTCGGCCGCCGCGGTGCTCCTCTTGGTTCTATTGTTCCTCGACGCTCCCTCACTACTTTCCTCTTCCCAGTCCATACCGCGTTCTTGTCGCACCGATTCTATCGCCCTCACCGTCCTCGTCCTCTTGCGCTGGGGGCGGCGATGTCCCCCTCCTGGGATGTCCGGGGGTGCGCAAACCATGACGTCTGAAACGGGGCTCGCCGCACCAGACATCTGCCACAACTTGCTAATTCCCAGCCAAATATCCCAAGGTAAGTAAAACCAGATGGATGAATAAAGATTAAATAAAACAGATACACACACACACACACACACACAATTTATTAACGCCCGGCGGCTGAGCCGAAAGGGCAACTATACTAATATACAGGTACTTTTCCTGAGATGTGACTTGATCTCCTTGAGCCCATACAAAATCCTTTTCTCTCAATTATGATCACTCGTATGCTATTCATCTCTTAAAGGTATGCAGTAGGGACCGAAATTAGTGTTTTTAAGTGTGGAAATATTGTCCGCACGGGCCAGTTTAGCGGCTAAGTGTGGCTTATATAGTGTGCTGTGGCCCCGCTTTGTACAGTCACCATTCAGCAGCAAAATTAGTCACCTACGATGTATATGTATGTTCTAAAAGAAGCACATACTAGGTAAGCCGTTTTTAGCTTTCATACAGTGTAAGTTTGCGAGTTTTATGGTCCCAGATTGCCAGGATGACTAAGCCGCATTTTACTAAAATTTTAACTAGTTATTAATTAAATAATTATGCATTCTAACTAAAAGGGCAATTAAGGCGGGATCACCGGCGTTAGATTATAGAAATGAATGAAAACCTATTCTAGCTCCTCCACTGGCCCACGGCGGCTAGAGATGACAGCGTGTGTGGATGCTCTGGGCCAAGGACTCGCTGCCGAGTCTGTGCACATTCCTTCATTAACGCCAAGGCATCTATATGTCGACCTTGGCCTCTCCAAGTGAACGCAAGGTTGTTCATGCTCGTCAGCGTGTCGGGATGATCGGCCCCGAGCTTCGTCTTGCTCGTCTCCATCACCTGCACAAACAGCTTCTCGGCCTCGTCCCACCGGCCCTGGTTCCTGTATGTCGACGCCAGGTTGGCCATGCTCGTCAGCGTCGAGGGATGATCGGCCCCGAGCTTCGTCTTGCGAGTCTCCATCACCTGCACCTCCAGCTTCTCGGCCTCATCCCACCGGCCCTGGTTCCAAAGTGTCGACGCCAGGTTGGCCATGCTCGTCAGCGTGTCGGGATGATCGGCCCCGAGCTTCATCTTACGAGTCTCCATCACCTGCGCCTCTAGCTTTTCGGCCTCCTTCCAAATCCCTTTGTCCCGAAGTACTGACGCAAATAACGACATGCTATCTAATGTCCGCTTGTCTTCTCTTCCTAGCCTCTTCTCGTGCGTCCTCATTGCTTTCCGCGCCATTCGCTCTGCCACATCGTACCTGCCTTGCAGCCACGCATACCAAGCCCCGTTATACAGAAGCGTCGCCCATGCCTCCTCCACCTCGCCCTCAACTGGCCGATACTCTGCAGCCGCCTCAACGTGGGCGAATAGCCTCTGACAGGTCGCCCAGTTGCCGTAAGCCCCCGTCGGAAAAGACGCTGCCATTCGCGCTACAAACTGCTGCTTAAACTTCTCTTGCTGTCCGCTAGCCTCCAGCCATTTCCTCGTGGAAAGCTGTACGAGCCCGTGCATCTCAAACCCGTCCCCGACTTCGCTTATAGTAACGAGACAGAAGTATCTCAAAATCGCCACATCGTCCTCGAACCTACTATCCGTCTCGTCATCGCTGCTGTCAGGATCCGAGTCGTCCGGTTTATGGAGACCACCTCCTTGCGGTACATCGTCGGCCTTGGGCGGCTTAAGGAGCGACTCGAGGATACCTTGGCGGTCGAAGAAACTCATGAGCGAGAGGAGATCTGCTGCGGTAGGCCTTTTGGAACGGATGTGGTCAAAGGATATCTGCCAGGTCGTGAGGATCGCGTTCGATGCGCCGCCATCCCGCCGCAGGTCTCCCGCGTCATATCCTAAAAGCCGAGCTTTCTTACGCTCGCCCTCCCGAAACTTGGCCAAATATTCCTCGACCGAGCTCCGCGGCGCCCTGGCCTGTATATAGGCAGCCGCCTGGCTGATGGCGAGGGGTATATAGTCCAGTGCCTGTACAAGGTTGGCTGCTGCATCTGTCTCCGAGAGTTGTCTTAATTTCTTCTGCAGGAGTGTAAGAGCATCCGCCTGCGACATCGGCCCGACTTCGATTATGTTACGGTGGTTCCCTGTCAGCCTAAATGCCAGGTCTTTGTCGCGTGTAGTGACTATGATCGACCCATTTCGACTCTGGGGCAGGTATTTCGCTAACGGCTGCCCTTCGCGATCACTGCTCACGCCGTAGAATACATCACGGTCGTCGGCGCTGTCGAGGATTATCATCCATCTGCCGTTCCCTTCGTTCGACAGCCAGCCGTACACTAGCTGTGGTATGTTGGCCTTTGGCTGGTTCCGGCCGGCCAGTTTAACGGCGTGGGCAATTGCCGTGAATCCTTCTTCCACGCGCGCCTGCGTGCCGGCATGGACCCAGAACACCCATGTGTCGGCCGGCCCTGCGGCGATTCGGTGGGCGAACTCAATGGCCAGCTGCGACTTGCCGACGCCGCCCAAGCCCACGAGGGCCACTCGACTGGCCGGCTCGGAACATCGCTGGTGGATCTGTTCGAGAATGTCTCCGCGGTTGACGAAATCAGAGTCGCGACAGAAGGGGATGGTCACGAACGATGCAGACATTACGCTGGGTTGAGATGCGACTTATAGGAATCAGCTCTGGGAACAGATGTTAAAATTTGACTTCTACGAAGGCTACGTACTAGTGGTAGCGCAGGCTTCGACACTGAGGTGGAAGTTGGGCAGAGATCCTGTAGGATGTCGCCACGGCAGCATCTGAGGCTGTCCTTGAGAGCCGCCCATCTCGGCCGAGTGGGAACCAGAGATCTGGACCAGGGCAGTGGAACCATCTTGAGCGGGCCTCGCCTTAGATGCTAACAACGCCGTGACTACGGTATCGAAGTGGGAAGATACTGTATCCTGCTCCATATATCCAGTTGTATATGTGCGGACCTGGCCTAAATTCTCCCACTCTTCCAGCTGGATATGGTTAAGGCCGCGATCCATGTTAAAACGGAAGTACGTATCTTTAATCTCTCGAAACCGCCTCTGTACTCTCTCCGCCGTCGTATCAGACTTTGTGGCTATGTCCTTAAGTGCGTTTATTAACTTTAAAGGGTTCGTCTTTAGCGAGTCGGGAAACGTAATGACACGAGCCAGACCAGTTCCGATGCTGACGATATAAGCAACCTTCCGTCCGGGAAAGACACGGCGTGCCTCGTCGAGCACCTGTTCGATAGGGTTATTGTATCCGAGCCCGCTATCTACGAACGTCTCCTGCTCCCCTTCATCCCTTATGGAGATGGGATCGAAGTATGTAGGTGCTGCAGAAGTCGCGCGACTTGCCTCCTAAATTGTGCAGTCGAACGTCGCATTCTCGCGTACATTATACGTTCGGAACAGCCTAGGACCGGCTCGAGCGTTAACGTCTTGTTATGGTACGGCGTAAACAAACCTGGAAAGAGCGGGATAAGTAGTCGGTTAGTGAGGTTTTTAAGACCACATACACTTTATAGGAGGGCCTTAAACGATCAAGCATTCTTTCCTCGCCACGACTATTCCCCAGTTAGTTACGAAGAAGCTTCTTCACTGCCTCTTCCAACCTTTGGCCATCGAACTTATGTTTTGTAAAGTGCCTCGGTATAGAGAAGACGTCCTTCGTAATTCGGACATATTCCTTCCTAGCCTTAGGTGCCGACAGGCGCACCCGTCTTAGTAACAGAGCGATTAGGCTGTAGCAAGGTAAGCGTCAGTTATGTCTACGAACGTGCAAGCACACTCCTGTATGAAAGTAGGATCCTACCCTCTAGTGGATGTCCCACCGATAAGGTCGAAGAAGTCGGCTGGTAGCGGGTCGTCGGTTATCTCTAGGTCGTGCTTAATCCGCCGCATGATCTCTTCGAGAATCAGGAGCTCGGAGAGCCCACGGATGCCCCCGCCGTCTGTGCAGCTATCAGTGATGGGGGTAACGACGGCAGATTCAGTCTATAAGGTTACTTAAGGCTAGCAGACACAGTGGCTTGTCGTTCATTTGTCCGGATCTCTCGAGGTAGCAATAAGAGGACAGCAGGTTCTGTTAATTCAGACTCTCGCAGAACGCACAGATAATAGGAGTAGAATCCCGCGAGTTGAGGGGAGAATGTAGGGCTTAAATGATTTGCCCCGCTCGGAAGTGCCGCAGCACGTAAAGGGTTATCTGCACAGCCGCACGCTGTGTCGAGTCCGCTGATTGGCTTTTCCATCGCATCACATCGCATCACATGTGGCCTGCGACAATTGGACAGAGCAGAATCTCAGTGGCCTAATGGCTAGCCTTAAGACTCATGCAATTGGCCCGGGTGGGAGCTTGGGCAGAACAGCACAATTAGCGAGGGACCAGCCTTTTTGGCACAGTACCTCACGATAGATGAGCTTAATATGTTCAGAGGGAGCGACTGACGTTAAGACGGCATCAGGGTCTTAGGTACCAGATAGTGTCGTCTCGCCAAGGAGAAATGACATAAGGAGACGAAAGTGGCCACAATGCAAGCCAGTAACACCGCGGTGATCGTTAGCTGATGGTCGCAAGCGAGTGTGGAGCTTCTTTGGCTCGGGCTCGACATGCCGGTTTGTCAGGTTGCCCAAGTCTTCATAATCGTCATCCTCCATGTCCCAGCGGAAGCGCTTGTCCAGCATCTGCATCTCGACCGGCATCTGCGTACTCGCAGCCCAGTCCACGAACGAATCATTCGCTGAGATGATGTGCTCGGTCCCGACACCTGCGTTCATGAGGTCCCGGAGCTCCTCGAAACTGAGCCCCCACAGCCCGCTGAGGTGGGGATTAGCCGTGGAATTGCCGGCGTTCTCACCCCGTTTGAATCCCTGTTTGATGTCGATATGTTGATATGGAACCGTCGCAGTCGCCGTCTCATCGTACGTCCAGACCCTGGCCGCGATACCGTCGACGGTGTTGTACTGGTAGAATTTGAAAAATACAACTGAGTCCGTTTTTGAGAAGGTCGAGAAGGATCCTCTTTCTTCAATGACTCTTTGCAACTCGGCACGCAGTTTATTGTGCGCGGTGGCTTGCCCTGCGAAGCTCGAAGTCAGCCGGGTTCCGTTCAAGCTATACTCGAAACTATTACTTACAGTCCTGCTCCGCCTTGACTCCGGCTTGACAACGCATCGCGGCACAGCGGGTCTGAGCAGGCTGGTCCGAGTCTTCTCCATCGCCTCCTTCGACCCAAGATGCGGGCGGGAACTCATCGCAGGTGTACCTGATCTTCGAGTAATTGTCAATCGCGCCGTTCGCGGCGCGGTGGTTGATGATGACGTTTCTGTCGGTGCCGGGCTCGAGGGCGTCGGAAAACCATTCCCCGTCGTGCCGCATGGGTAGCCTCTGGTCGAACTCGGGACACGAGTGTTGGTTTTTCCAGTTGCCTGGACAACTGTGGTCACGGCGAGGGTCTTTCCGAACCTTGTTGCTGAAATCATAGGCGAACTGATCGTTGGGAACCTCGCTACGGGGGTGCAGGTTTTTACCCCTTGCAGTTTGCAAGAAATTATAGGCATTCTTGCAGATGTCTCTCATGTAATAGCAGTTGTAGGCCAGGACGACGAGCTCATCGGGGCCGATGTCGATTACTTGCTGTGGGACAGAGGCTACGGTAGGCTGGCTTGGAAACCTCAGAGTTAGCGGCGATGCACTGCCGGCCCCTGAAAGTGTCTTGCAACTTACTAAAAGTATTGCCCCGTGCTAGGGTTGTAGGCATAATCCTGTTGGTACTGAGCCAGCGTGCCATGACGCGAATCATGGGCGAGGAAGGCCGCCAGGTAGAGGCAGAAACGTAGAAGAGCCATCGTCCGGCAGCAGTGGACTTGAGAATAGGACACAGAGAGGAATAGGGCCCTTTCCCCCTGCTTGCCAGTTGCAGAACATGGTAAGTATCATCAGATGGAGATGGCCGCACGCGGATATATGTGTCTCAGTTGGAGACATCGCCGAGCCTGACGAAAGTTCCCGACTCCCTCCCATGGAGATGCCCAATTCGGCTTGTACTTTGGTTGCGAGTGAAAGTTTTACCCCATGTCAACTTACCGACCAGGTATGCTAAGACTAGCGGTTTTTCCTAACGCCGAAGTCTTCTCGTTGAGAAACCAGTACTGTGTCACCGGGGGGCCTGTCGTGACCGGACAGGCAGTTGAACTTACCCATCACACCAAAGTACGGTATCATCGCCGTAGTCGCAGAGCTGTAGAGCAACCCTTCAGAGCCTCGGCTTGAAGCTTCTCGGAGCGGGTTTGGTAGGTTTGGGGGCCGGATGCCAAGCAGATTAAAATGAGTATTGATTCTCTTCCCACAACTGTTCGGTGACCCCTTTCGCCGTGCTCGTGCATAATAGACCGTATTACCACCGGTATCCTCCACCGATCTAGCAGAACGCAGGGGCCTCCGGGTGGGCCTCCGTGGAAGGAAATGAGGTCGTGGGGCTCTATTAAATTCATGTGGGGAGATATGCTTAAAGATGTGGTTAAAAGATGCGGCGATTCGCGGCGCGTTCGTGATGTTCTCTTGGCAAGTTGGACTGAGCCGGAAGTCATCCCATTTCAGCCAAACAAAAGAACCTCTTGTGTGTGTTGTCCTGTGGGGTTATAACCCGGGATGCAGCGAGGGAACTATTGATTGTTGCTTGTTGCTCCGGTCCGGACCGAGTATACTAGACAGCTTCCCTGTCTCGGCTATCATCTGCTTGCTTCATCTGCTGCTCTGGCCCCGCGCTTAACACTGTCTTGATCGTCAGAACCTGTACTCTCTTCCAGCAGAGAACGAGAGAGCCGCCATGTTTCTCCGGTCTCAGAACCAGTCATTGCCCATCATGTTCCTGTTTGCCTTTTTCCTCCTCTCCATCTTATTCTTGACCGTCAGGGCATCCAACGATTGCCAACCCGTTACATGGTCAAATACCAAGCGCGGGGAGGAGTCTGTTGCGAAGAGACTGGACGGCGTCGGTCCTCGCGACAACGCCACCACGACCACTCCCAAGTATCAAAGCCTGGTCAGCACCGGAAATGTATCGGCCGGCGAGATCAACTGCCGCTACTCATCGACCACGGGTAGCGACGTCAACTATTATACGTGTACTCAGCTGGCGACCAGATACGGGATCACCAACGACGTGCTCTTCACGCTGAACCCCACACTGAGCCTGGACTGTAGCAATATCCAACCCAATACACCGTATTGCGTTGCCGGGTGTCAGTTCCCAGAAGATTTGGGCGACTATCTATTCACGGGTTCTGGAAAGCTACTGACGAGTCGTTTTCTTCCCTCAAAACAGTCATCGAGCCCCTGAGATCTACGGACGGTCGTTGCGGTCCTCAGCACAACAATGCTACGTGTCTCGGCACGGCCTATCAGTGCTGCAACTCTGAGACGTGGACCTGCGGAAACTCGACGCAAGTCTGCCCTCCCTTCCAAAGAAGACCCTATGACCGTGACATTGGAGATATGGGACGATGGAGCTAACACCCAAATGATGCCGAGATGTAGGGATGACTGCGCAGCCGGGACCTGCTACGAAGGCGCCTGCGCCGGCGACATTGTCTACAGCACGGACGGCACTTGCGGCTCTGACCACGGCAACCGACTCTGCGCCGGCAAATGGGGCAACTGCTGCAACACGAACGGGACGTGCGGCACCGGGGAAGCCTTTTGCGGCACCGACGTCTGCCAGTCGGGCAACTGCACCCGGCCGGTCACCGTACCGAGCGTGCCGGACTGGTTGGGCGGGAATACGACCGACGGCACGTGCGGGGGCGCCAACAAGTTTTCTTGCAATGTGGTTTACGGGAACTGCTGCAACAAAGACGGCATGTGCGGGTCCCTCATGTCGGATTGTGGCGTGGGATGGTGAGTCTGATGCTTCCCATTTTCCGATCCCCTCCTCTTGCGGATCTCTCTGTTAGGCCTTCTTCACTTTCATGGCACGCGATATTAATCGGGATGGATATACAGCCAGCCGCAATGGGGTAACTGCAGCTCTATCAGCACACCCTCTTCTTCCTCGACAACGTCGTCTTCCTCTGTCCCGACTGGCGCGACGACCACACCATCCACCACAACCAAGACGACCTGCTCGTCGACCATCTCCTTCAGCTCTCTGCCCACCTGCGGTCAAACCTGCATCAACAACATGTTAGCCCAGTACTCGGCGCTCGGATGCGCCAGCCCAGACCCGTCCTGCCTATGCAGCAACGTCAACTTCGGATACGGGATACGCGATTGCTCCAACGGCGCATGCGGCACGGCGGTCGCGAGCACCGTTATCGCCTACGGAAGTGCTTACTGTAGCTGCGCGCTCGCCACCGTGTCGCCGACCAGTGGCACCGCCACGACGTCCGCCGGGACACCTACGACCACCGTGACGGACATCGCCTCTCTGCCGTCGTGCGGCCAGCTGTGCTTCAACAACATGCTGGTCCAGTATTCCGCGCTCGGATGCGCCAGTGAAGACCCCGCCTGTCTATGCAGCAACGTCAACTTCGGGTACGGACTGCGCGACTGTTCGAACGGCGCTTGCGGGACGGCGGTCGCGAGCACGGTTATTGCGTTTGGGAGCGCGTACTGCGCTTCTGCGAGTGCGACGGCCACCGCGGCAGGGTAGTCGGGGTAGCCGGGTTGAATGGTTCTGTTTTCTTCTCGCAATGTAGTATTTATGGATTCACAATCACAAGTCATGGCGCGTTGAAGAAACAGTCAAGTTGTGATAGAATTAGTCGTACTGCGAAGAGAGAGAGAAAGCGAAAGTGTGTATGTGTATGTGTGTATATAAGCTTTAGCCACAGACCAAATTACTTCGAGCTGCCATTCAGCTCGCGGACACTCCAGGTCAACACGCACATGGGGTCCCCCTTCCTACGTCTAATCCACACATCCCTCGTGTCCATTCTCAAGCCATCCAACGCATTGCAGTTGACCATCAAGTCTGTGTCCTCTCCCAGCGGCTCGTCCTGGCCATCCATCGTCCCCATCGCGCCGAGAATATCGCCCCTTAGGCCCATGAGCCAGGGATGCACGACCGTCAGGTAGTCGTGAACCGTGACGAACCCGCCATCCTCCTCTCCATCCGTCCGCGCGGGCTTGACCACCACGCTGGCATCCTTGCCTCGCGGTCTCGCCATCCCGCAGCACCTGAGCAGCTGCGGCTTGCCCTCGCCCTCGCCCTCGTCGTCCCCGTCCTCGGCTCCATCATCATCCCTCTCGTCGTCTTCGTTGACGTTCCTCAACGTGCCCCACTCGACGCCCTCGAAGGCGTCCGGAGCATCCGGGTCCGAGTGGTCCCAGTGGGCGTCGCACCACGTCTCCTCCCAATCCTGCAGCTCGGACACGTGCACGGTGATGGAGGAGACCTTGGGCTCGGTGATGGGCAACTTGGCGACGGGGTGCCACGTGCCAGTGGACTGGTTGTAGTATGGCTCTCGCGCGTCCGGGTTGGACGGGCTAGACATGACCGAGATGGCGGTGTCGAGGGGACCGTCGAGCGGCCAGAAGAGGAGCTGGCCGCTGGTGGGTGCGGGGCGGACCCATTGCCGGGCGGCCCGGAGGGCCTCGTAGGTCGGATAAGGCGGGTGCGTTTCTGCTGGGGCCTTTTGTTGAGTAACTACCGGAGCAGCCATTTTGTCAAGGCCCGCGGGATTCTTATCTTATTGCTCGGGAGGATGGATGGATGGATGGATAGGTGGTGGATGATGTGTGTTTGGCCCAAGGTAGGTAGGGGGTCATCTGTTGGGATTTGGAGGGTGGGAGGAGTGAAGAAATTTCGGAGGGCAGGAGGCACCAGACCTCGAATATATATACCTGGTTCATCGTGACTGCTGACTAAGCCTAAGGCAGCCCCCCGGGGCAACACCCGGACCCGACCTCACCACATCCGGGCCACGGTCCGAACCCACTTTGAAAACACAGCTTCCGGCTCTCTGCGCAGGGTTAAACAAACCTGAAAGAATAAATACCCTTAGAATTCTTATAATACATGACGAAAGGTTTACTGCACATTCTAGGGTTATGTCTCCGTCCACCTGCAGCTACAATACGATACCTGCCAGTGGTACCTAAGTATTGTGAGCCAACCTATAGCCGATCGCACTGGTGAGATCTTCACGTAGACGAGCGTCTAGTAACATATGGATTTAGATCTTAGAAGCAAAAGAAGGGAGAGGGATAAGATCTCCCGAAGTAGCTATATATAGTGTAACGAGCTGAGCCCGGTGAAGGCCTCGGTGACCCTCGGCCAACTCCGAGCGCACAGGCCACCGACGGCCCCCTTTAGCCCCCGTGACTCCCTTAAATGAGGTTATTCCCATCTCGTCTAAACGCCCGGGCAACGCGCTTAAGTCATCGCGCTTACCCTGATTAAAGGGCCCATGGATCTTTAGGATCTTCTCTTTCTTTCTTTCCTCCTTTTCTCTCTAAGTTGAGCATACTCGTGGAGTAGCCTAGCTAGTTGCAATATACTACCTTAAGACCGTTACAGCGATCTTAATTTTGCGAATTTACTATATAATAGTCTCTAGATCATAGATTAAGATTCTAAGGGTGTGTCTATGTTGTTGCGTGCAATACGTGCACGCAGTGTACGTGCGTGTGTGCTGCGCGCACCGCCCCCGATATAGCACATGGCGTAATACCCACGACTTAGCTAGTGCTTATATACCTATGAGTCCTTAAAGATTTCCCTTAGAATTTAGTCTGTAATAGGTTAGTTATTTTTAGCTATTAACGTAATAAAATCATTATATCGACTTTAAACACTCTTTAATATTTACATTAATTTACGTTCTTATAGTATTTTAATATTTATTTAAGTTTTAAAAATAATTTAGCTTTATTATCTTTTTTTAAAAATTTAAATACAATTCTTTTTCATCGAGTTTTAAACTTATAAGTACCGTTTTTATTTTATATTAACTACTTATTTTAAAAAATTACTTATAGTTATTTTATAATTAACGCTTATAATAAGATTAAATTTTATAAAGAGTATAGCTTCGGAGAGGGCTTTTTTAAATAACTATTGGTTAATAAATAAGGTATATAATTAATAAGTTATAAATAAAAGGGGGTAAGTATACTTCTTTACTCTGCTTTTTCTTAATTATTTTACTAGTTATTAATATATAATTATTATAATAAAAAGCTTTTAATTAAGGCTTTTTAGTTATATAAGTATATCTCGAGCTTAAGTAATGGTTATAATAATATATGTGTAAGTATATAAGTATAATAAGTAAAGATACTTCTTTATACAGCCTTTTCTTACTTATTATACTAGCTACTAGTATATAATTACTATAATAAAGAGCCTTTAATTAAGGCTTTTTAGCTATATAAATGTATCCCGGGCTTAAGTAGTGGTTATAATAATATATGTATAAGTATGTAGGTATAATAAGTAAGGGTACTTCTTTACACAGCCTTTTCTCACCCACTATACTAGCCACTAGTATATAATTACTATAATAAAGAGCCTTTTATTAAGGCTTTTTAGTTATATAAGTGCATCTCAGGCTTAGGTAGTAGTTATAGTGGTATACATACTTCATTACTTTAAATAAGCTAAATTATAATATTTATATATTAAGGTTTAATTAAGTACCGCTTTAACCCTTTAAGTTCGTAAGGTGGCTGATTTATTATAAATAGCCGCATTATTATTACCATTACTATATTATCCGGACTTAATGCATATAGTTTTTAATATTATTACTATTATCCATTAGTCACTGCTTCACTATCATGATTAACTCCTAACTAATTACGTAGTTTTTAATTTAACGCATCGATTAATACTTAATTATTTAAGGTAGCTTTTAAATAATCTTTTAGGTTTTAATTTAACTGATTTACCCATAATGCTATTATTACTTACTTTTGCTATCTTAATATAGTTTTAAGAATTTTAATTTTTAACCGCGCACTATTATTTATATCTTTAGTCAGCTTATCTTGAAGTTTTAATAATAGCTTCCATATATTATTTATAATAATAATAACTTTATTAATATTCAGTTAATAATGAAATTAAGTATTGAAATTAACGATTTAGTTTATTTATCGTAATACCTTCGAATAAACTATCGTTATATTTTATATTATTTAAATAATTAATAAGTAGTCTGTATAAATATAAATTAAATATAATGATATTATTATAATTTATTTCGTTTTTACTAATGCACGTACTATTATTAACATTTCCTTATTTAATATCGAGTAATAACTTTTGATTTTTATTAATGAGAAAGATATAAATATAATAATCTTAATCGTATCGAAATGCTTCTTTAAATCATATACTTTATTAAGCTTATCATTATTATTACGTTAAGTTTAAAATATAACTACTCTTATGCTTTTATTACTTACGTTTATTATAATATAAAATGACTTAAAGTAGTTTACTTTATATAACGCGTTATTTTAAATAAAATTATAAATTTATCGAATAATATTATTATACTTTACTATTTAAATTAACGTTTATCATTTTATTAACTTTATTTATATAAACACTTTCTTAATTAGCGTTAATTTTAATATCTCTTTAAAAAACGCGCTTTTTAACTATTAAACTAAATTTACGTAGCTTAATATAAATTTCTATAAAAATAAAGTTTAATAGATTAATTTTAACGCCTCCTATTAAGATTTTAAAGGGACCTTTTCTTAAATTTTTACTTATCATTTAAAACGTCTCCGATACTTTACCGACGTTATAATCTTACTATCCCTTAAGTATATACTTATCATTTTTAAGTCCTATATAAATAATTTTATTTTTTTACTTATAAGTAAAATCCGATTAAATACTATGCATGGGAAGTATTTTACCATTAAGAATAATAAGTATATTTAAAAGTCTTAACCCATTAAATAATAGTTATTTACGTAAATTATAAGCATGTTTTAATCCTTTAAGTTATACTTTAATATATTAAGTTCCGTTAGTAAAACTTCCCAATATGCTTAGCATCAATTATATTATAAACATTAAAGCTTATATATAAATAAGCAGTTTAGTTACGTAATATTAAAAGGTTATTTTATAACTTACTTCTTTATTTATATCGGACCCCGTGATATTAACTAAATCTTACCCGCGTTATTATAATAAAGAGGCTCATTAATGTCGCTATCATAAGACTTAAAGGTAATTAAAGATAAAACATTAAAAATAAAAGATTAAATAAAAACGTTAAGTTAAGAAGAAAGAAAGTTAATAAAGAAGAAGATATTACGTTTCTCTCATTTAAGTAATAAGGCTAATCTTAACGCGTCTCTTAAGTAAGGTTATTTATATCGATTATTATTAATAATAAATTCTAAATAACATAATGTATGCTAATCCTTCATTGCTTAATGTAACTTATCCTCCTTATATAATATAGTTATTGTTGAAAAGTACGGAGTTATGGAACAAAGTGATTTATTATCCTGTCCTCCTCTTCTACTTCTTTGTGGGCAGAAGGCCGGTTTAAATGCTACTTTTAGCCTTCACATTCCTATGTGAAAACAGCTACTTCATTCTATATAACCTGATTATTCCTACACACATCCTTTGCTCTATAGTGGGAATAAACACTATTGTTCCCACAGATCCTTTACTCTATAGTGTACATAAACACTATTGTTCTTGCACAGCTTCTTTGCTTCATGGTGGATCCTTCGGTGGGTCTTGCGTACCCGGAACCTCTGTGCTTATGTTGGAAACTCCGGTCTTACCCCGTACTTTTCTAACAGTTATATTATACTCATTAGTTTAAAGGTATTTATCCTTATCATTAAGTTATCTAATATATATGTAACTTACTGATTAAGGTAGTAACAAACCGAATGTTAAATCCTTTAACCATATATATATTACCGGCGTATATTTAAGGCCTTATGCTATTCACATATAGTAATATATACTATACGGCGCTTAAAATCTCATCTTATAGTAATTAGTAGGATTTATTAATATAGCTTAATATTTATTACTCGCGTCTGATTTTAAATAACATATTAAGCAGCTATATATTAAATTATCGATATCAGATTTTAAGTCGTGTAATAGGTACTGTAATTTAATAGTTACCGAATTTATAAGTTAAAAATTATATATTGTTCGGAAATCTTTATTTAGTTTTAAAGGAAAAAGTATATTCGTATATTATAAACTCTCTTTAACGTATATAATACCTATTATTTATATAATAAGGAAAACTTTAGTTATATATTAAATATACTTTTAAAAATATCTTTTCGGTAAAACGTTAATAAGTTAAGTTATTATTAGTAGATTAATATTATGCTTAATTAAGTTTATTAATGGTAAATCTTTAAAAGATAACGTAAAAATATTACGATATATAAAGTATAGTTATTTTATTAATTCGAGTTTATTTTCAGTGTTATATAATATACTAACCTTTATTTATAACTTTTCTTATTAAATACATAACTACTTTATTATAATATTAATTTACCTACCTTTTTCCCACCTTCTTATAAATGCTTACCTCCTTTTTCTTATTTATTAAAAAACATCTTATATTAATTATTAAATAAGTTCAGAACTTAATTAAGTAAACCGTAAATACTTTATTATTTAAAAGCTTTAATTACTTTTTACTTAGTTTAAGAGTTAAAGATTAAATATTTAAAAAGGAGTAATATGAAGTATTTATTATTTAATTAAATTTAAAAAGTGGGAGATACTTAAAAAGGATTTTACCTTATATTTATAAAATTACTTTAGTTAATAATATAAACATATATGTAACGTTACTTATTTAAGCTTAATTACGGCATTTTTACTATTAACTAAGATACATATAATTAAAAGCTAAGGAAATAAAAGGAAGGAAAGGAGGGAGAAAGCAGAATTAAGGACTTAAAAAAAGTATTTATTATAAAGAATCAACCTCGCGGTCGACCAGCCGGTACGCGGATCACCGGGGTCGAGGGACAAAGTTAAGGCCCGTGCGCCGGGCTCTGATTGGCAGAGGGGTGGGTCGGGCGGAGCGAGGCCGACCACTCAGAAAACGGAAGCCCCGACGGCAACACACGTCTTACAAGACAGCGATGTGTGCAGCGGGGATTGGCGTGCAGCCGCATGCAAGACGATCCGAACATCAATACCCGACGGAGTAGTTAGCAAGAAATCCTGGTATCAGACGATATGCCGGCCTGACATGCACGACCAAGTAAAGTTTCTGTAAAGGTATTGTCATCTGAAGGCGGTAGTCTTGTGGTTGCAGTTTCCTCAATTGTTCTCCCAAAGCGGTAGCCTAATGGTGTAATGATGATGCTGGTATTGCGAGTCGGTATTGGAGAGCTGCAGGTGGTTTAGGGAAGACATCCCATTGAGCAGCTCTGTCGTCTTCCTTCTTCACCCACCGCTGTAACGTACACGGCTTTTCTTTGCTCAGTGCATTCGAGCTCCATGACAGTAATTATGTACCTATGGAACCACGGATTTTCATCTGATGTCAGGCCCCGCTCTTCCCCCACAATCCGGAGTCAATTCGCGAGCGACAAAAAGATTTAGAGACAGTCAAGCTCTCGGCAGGATGCTTTCCCCTCGACAGCAGTGTAACTGCACGGTGTTTAACAAGCTTAACAGTGTCAAGCCCTATGGTTTTACTTGTCATATGGAGTATGCACAGAGCGGCCAGTGCTATTTTGAGCTGACGTATGCTCCGCTCGGCTGTGGCACTTAGCGGGGTGCTAGTGTAGCGGGTGGTCCCTTGTCGCTGCCCCCTAACCCAGAGCTTTAGCAGGCTTTCATTGGGCAATCCACTAGCAGACTGTTTCTGTTGTTCCACTCTCCTTCTGGCCAAGATGGCAAGCTCCCTGTCACTTGTTCCAGCACCCCTCCAACGTCCATGGTGAACCTGCCAATTTTCACCTCGCGAAGAGAACAATCCAAGACGAAACACCTTGGCTGCTGCCATCACATCTGTTGGCAACGAGCCTGCCGCTATCGCCCACGGTTCTCGCGCCTGACGCGAGCGGACGCGAGTTTCAGGATGACGTAACGGAAACCCCCCAGGGCATCTAAACTGCTTTTTAATCCTTCGGGACGCTACCAAG
Source organism: Diplogelasinospora grovesii (assembly GCA_033297225.1). NCBI lineage: Eukaryota > Fungi > Ascomycota > Sordariomycetes > Sordariales > Diplogelasinosporaceae > Diplogelasinospora > Diplogelasinospora grovesii. The sequence continues at coordinate 9,062 of MU853827.1, read as the reverse complement.
TAAGCATATGCGCTTCTAGCTTTTCGGCCGAAGGCTAATTTTAGGTTATGTAGCACCAGTTATCTGGTAGTTTAGACGAAGTGAAATCCCGACTCCTTACACAGTCTAAACCATTAGGGATACTTAGCGTACACTCAGTTAGGACTTAACATGGGACTGATGGGGCCTGACCAGGCGAAGCTATAAGCTCTTATCACCACTTCCACTTCTTACCACTTCCTTTCTGTTAACCATCTAATCTACATTCTCTTCTTTCTTCGTGTTAGTTCCCTTCGAGTTCGCTTAGGTGGCCTTTTCTAATCCCCCCTTTCCATGCTAGCGGCTTTATAAATATTAAGACTATCCCTTGGAAATGTTAGTGCAGTCTTGCCCAGTATCTGGCATGATGGGCTAATGCCTTGCCGGATCAGTAGCGGCATCGAGGAACAGATTAGGAAATCGTATGGGACCACGTAGTTATTCTTTCTCGGGGTATTGTTAGCCTAACGATATCTATGCTGCCTTTAATGTAAGTCCGCCTTTAAGCCTGTGTCTCATATTGGTGCTGATAACAGAAGATACCTAAAGGACTTAATGCTGAAGAATGGCTACGTATAAGGTAGGACCCCCCTTTTACTCTTAGCGGTGCGTACGCTGATGTGGGATTAAGGAACGCAAGTCCATTAACAACATCCTATACTCTAACATACCATCCGCACAAGAGATCAGCGGCATGAAGAATATTAACACACTTAACGCCCGGGAGCAAGACCTTCTCGCAGTAGCACTTAGCGCCCCGGCACGGCAAGTCATGATCAGGGCTGAGGAGATTGGTCCGACAACAGGATGGAAGGACGGCTATCTTAGCGTCGAGCACGGATTCTGTCCACCAGACTACAACGAGTCCCCGGGAGCGCTGGCCAACTCGCTAAGAAGAACATGGTCTGATCTCTGCGAGCGCATGCCGGGTTGTGTGGCCAGGGGTAAGGTGAGGGAGTCGGTTGCAGCCCTACCTGTCGTCGAGGGCACCGAGGATGGATCTCGGACCAGGCGCTGTGGGCTGCAGTCGTTGCACTAGGGATGCTTTGTTCCATCTACCGATACGAGGACAAGAACGACGGTCATGAGGGAGTCACTGCTTCTAATGCCGCTAAATACAGACCTAACTGCGAGATGGGTGATGACCTGGGCGAGGAGCTGGTTGGCATCCCGCGGAGCATCGCCCTTCCGTACTTCCAGGTTTCACGGCGGCTTAAACGGTCGATCCCTCACCTCACCTTCTTCGACCAGTCGTCCTTTAACATGAAGATTAAAGACCCTGCATCTACTCGCCCCTATGTCGGGCGCTTTAACAACATGGAGATGCGCTGGCCTGTGTTTGGCGAGCGGACCGAGATTGCCTTTCAGAAGGGCTGTGCAGAGACATCTGCCTCCTTCTAACACGGCCCTGATGCCATCGCAAGTTGCCAGGAGCATGTCATGTACCGAAACGTCGAGGGTCTGCTCCGCGAGATGGTCCGGCTTAAAGAGATCCTCGAGCGCATGCCGAATGCCTTCCACTCTATTAACACGAACCCTAACTCGGGCGAGAATTACGTGCCAGGTCATTAGTAGGTCCGGTGGGGCAAGTTCTCGGCGCCCTTAAGCAAGCGCTGCCCTGCATCATCCGGCCTACAATTTCCTCCATTTCTGGTCATGGATGCCTTCCTGGGCCGTAAGAAGTACGACTCGTTTCTGGGCGCCGAGGGTCTTCACTTACGAGCCTGGCTCCCTTCCAACTGGAGGGCCTTCATCGCCGCCATCGAACACCATTATCGCATACCCGAATTTGTCAGGGAGTCTGGAGACCTTAGGCTCATGGGCGTGCTCGATGGCATTGTCGAGGCGTACACTGGCGAGCGAGGCTTCATGGGCACGCACCGCTACAAGGTGTTTGGTATCCTCGAGATAGCCAGCAAAACAGGTCGGACTGAGACTAACGGATTGTCCGGCGCCACGGACGATAACGGCAGGCCCTGGGAGGAGACGCACAAGCAGTTCTCGGAGGCAATGAAGGAGCGGCTTGAGCCATATCGAGGCAGCATTACCGTTGAGCCTCATGAGATGCGCGGCACCTTTGAAGAGTGTCGATATCGGTCGCGTGTTATAAGTCGCTCGTTTGTTGACACCGATCCCCGTCGGTCGATAGCGATGGTGACGCTCGACATCCAGAATACAGGAATCACGTTCCAGCCTGGCGACCGACTTGCCGTCATGCCCCTCAATAGACCGAATGCGCTAAGGTTGCGGCTGCCTTGGGCTTGGCTGGCTACCTTGAGCATCGCGTCGCCTTGGATGCGAAATGGGGGCGTTTTGCATAACACCTTGGATCCGTGACCAGGAAACCAATATCACAGCTGACGGTTAAGGACGTGCTCCGACGCGGTCATCTCGCCCCGATCACTAAAGACCTTGCACTGAAAGTCCATGGTCTTCTTAGAGCATCTTCCAACACTGTTCTTCAGGTGCTGGCGACCGATGAGTGGCCGGTCCGAGGTTCGCATCCTCTGCAACGCGCCGTCACCGACACCAATCCGCATATCTGGGACCGGGCTTTTAACCTCACGGGGGCAGGGGCAAACCTGGCGTGGCTGGCTGACCTTGTCCCGGTCGAGGTGCTAAGGACCTACTCCATCTCCAGTTACTACTCGGAAGAACTGCTCCCGTCGACAGTTGATCTGACCATTTCCAGGGCGGAATACAAGCTGTCTTCGACTTTTGCAGGTGACACCGACGTTACGTGCGCTGGCGTTGGGAGCGGGTTCCTTAACCCCTTCGTGTCATCAACCGACGAGTCGGTTAAGGCAGAGGATGGCATTCTTATGGGCGTCTCCCGGCCCCTCAACTTCCAGCTCCCAATTGACCGTGCGGCTCCCTGCGCGTATTTCGCTGGTGGTAGCGGCATTGCCCCATTTCGGAGCTTTTGGCAGGCTCGCCTTGCTACCCACACCAACGCCAACTCGGCCGGCAGAGACATGCTCTATCTGGGAGCGCAGTCAAGAGAGAAGTTTTGTTACGAGGAAGAGCTGCGCGAGTACATCGATGCCGGGCTTCTAGAAGTACATCTGGCATTTTCACGAGACACGCGAGGTCTGGTCTATGACCGAAGGGTCCACGACCTTGTCGAAAAGGAGATGCCACCCCGCTACATTGACGCGCTGATAGTAGACCAGGGCAAGACGATATCCGAGCTCGTCATGTCCAAGAAGCAGGGCGGTCTCGGCGGCTATCTGTACGTCTGTGGCTCTGTCGCCGTCTTCGACTCTGTCATGAGCGGCATTCGCAAAGCCATATACCACCACTGCAGCGCGACCATGGACGCTTCGGAGCTGATCATCAACAAGGCGTTTGCCGAGCGCCGCTTCATGCTCGATGTCTTCATGACGCCTGCGCCGCTGCCATACAACCTCCCCACCGTCCCTCTCTCCCAGCTCGCATGCCAAACCGGCCATCGCCCGGGCAGTCGCATGTGGATCGGCGTGCATGGTAGCGCCTACGACGTGACGGACTTCTGTCCAATGCATCCCGGCGGCACTTCCATCGTCAGGTCCAATGCCGGCGTCGACTGTTCTCAATCCTTCGACAACCTCGCCCACACGAACAATCCCGAAGTCAGCAGCTTACTGACCAAGTACTTTGTCGGCCAGCTCACGCCGAAACCAGACTTCCACAGCTGCCCCGAGCTGAGTGAGCTGTATGACGTTTGGGCGGCTTATCTGCGTACCACGGTCGAGACCCTCGTAGCGCACCAGTTCGAGATGTACGAGATTATGGGGGCCAGCGAGGTCGATAACTCGACGGATCAGTATGTACGAGGCTCGAACGCCAATATCTGGAACCGGGAGAGCCTAGTCAATGTCGGCCTCGGCGTGCGTGTCTTTTATGACTACCAGTCCCGCCTTCTGCAGGGAGGCTTCTCTGCTCTCTTTGGGCCCAAGCTGCAGGAGCTTGTCCTCAAGCTCTCCTTCACCGTTGCGGACGCCGCTGCGACAGGCACCGATATGCGGCTGCCAGACATCCTCGGCATCATCGCGCGAGCAAAGACATCCCCCGATGCTTTGGCCACGTCTCAGGAGGTGGCACTCGTGGGGCAGTTCGTATGTGACGGCAGCGGTAACGTGCGTTTTGCCGAGCGGGGCATCTTCCACTATGCAGCCAAGTGCGTCGAGCTCGACATCGAGCTTCTCGAGGACATGCGCGAGGAGGCGTGCCACGGCATGGATGCGTTTGACACCATCATGACCATGGATGTTGCCAACGACAACCAACGGCTGACGGTGTTGGCGTCGTTTCTGATACAGACCCTTGAGCGCATGGCGAGGAGGCTCGAGATGTTTTACGCTCGACTGGCGCAGTACAAAGTCTATCAGCCCGAGCTTGAGCGTAACCCGGCACGGAGCAGATGGGATCTAGTCCGCCGGAAGATCCACGGCGGATCCTTCTTTGTCCTGACGCAAGAAGTTGCGCTGGGCACCACGCCAGGCTATCAGAACCAGCAGATGAAGAAGGGCGTCACTGACTTTGACGGCGTCATGAGCCGCATACAAGCGAGTATTCGGCCTGTCCCGAAGCTTGGGCAGCCCCCACAGACACTTAACGCGATGCATATGGCGAGAGCCACTGCCACAGTACAACCCGGGCAAGATATGACTGCCATGGCAGCACACGACAGCAGTGTCGCAATGCGGGCCATGTCGGACTTTATCGACAAAAACAAACGGGCCATCAGGCGGCTGAGCAAGCTGCCACTTACCATGCCGCCCACCTTTGAACAACTCCAAGCTGTGGTGGAGCAGCAGCAGCGTCAACAAGAGCAGGCAGGCATGTTTGCGGCGGCACCGCCTACACCGCCTTCAAGTCGAGGATCGAGCCGGTCACCACCATTCAACAAAGGGACGGACTTGCCGGGAGGTAGTCGCTCACGGGCAACGTCTTTGGAGAGGCTGATGGCTCAGAACGGATATGCTACACCAAGTACCCGCTCCCTGGGAGGCATGGCAAACATGACCAGGGGTATGCGTGGACCGCCCACCCCACCACCACCGGTGCTGGATGCAAGCACGGCGATCAACTCGATGATGAGCAAGCTCAACGTCCGGTCGAGAGGAAATTCCGTACCGCCGTCGCCAGCCATGTCTGCTGCCAGCAGCGATCGATTGCTGGGTGTGCGACAGAGAACCATGAGTATCAGGTCCATGCCACAAACTGCACCAGCGCAAGGACACATGGCGAAGCAGTCGACTCATTCGTTGAGAGCGTTCATGTTGGGAAGTGCTAGGGGGGTTGAGAATGGGGGTGTTAAGATTGCACCTACATTTTAACAATAATACAGGGCGAATGCACATGTATTTCGTACCTATTTATGGGAGTAAATGATCATGATCAGTGGGTCTACAGATGTTTGTGCCATTGTTTATGTGCATCGTTTTCCGAACTTTGATCTATACCGAGGTAGCCAGAAACTAAACAAAGCGACGTTTCCGGCAGGGGTTTGAATGTCTTAATGTAGCGCCAATATCCCATTGATGGTCGAACAAGGTTGTGGTCGAATGCAGAAGATGGGCATTGTAACAGCACGTAACTGCCAACGAGCTTCATGTAGGATTCCAGGAGGATCTTTATCCGTATTCAAATGTGAACTCAAATGAAACATGAACAGCCCAGCACTGAACCTTTAAGGGGTGGTAGGTAGGATGCAACAATCACAGACGACTCAGCTAATAGATACGGGAGGCTCCCGTATCTGCGCGACGCACGTGTACTGATCAGTTCACGGCTACTATACAAGCTACTTTATCCAGTGCTATGAAAAGAAGCTTTTATATGAAAGGTACGATCCTACGCACTTTACCCGGGCGCCCGGGGATCCAACATTCTGGAGTCACACTCACTGTTCGGGATGCGGAGAAGGAGTCCGAGAAACGGAAACGTAGCACCACATATCTCACATTTTTCTTGAGCATTGAAGAAATGATAAAATACGAGTTGCATATCTCGACTTTCCATCCCATCCCCCCATCCACAATCTTCAGTCTCATCGGAACAGCCAGAACCAAGAGATGTCAACCTTCAAGACACTCCTCCTACTCACCAGCAGCAGCCTGTTACTGCTCAAGGCAGCCGCGCAACCAGCAACACCGACCCAGACGACAACAACACCAGCATGGACACCGCAAGCCTTTCCCGTGCCGCACCCTCTAAGCTCGCCGTCCATGTACGTCCAGTCCGAACCCACCGGTAGTGCATGTGTCGCGCATCTGCAGATCAGGTCGGCCCAGACCTGCGGCGAGAAGACGCACTGGATGTCGACCACCACCGTCAACCTGCCCGTCGACTGTTCCGGCTGCGCGCAGGTCTCGTACACGCCGACCAGAGGTGGCCTCTGTCCCCTGGGCGGTGGCGGTGGCGGCATACGGGTGTCCCCGACGACATGGTCAGCGACGCCGTACACCCACTGGTCGTTCATCTGCGCCGCGAGCACGCCAGGTAATACGCCGGCCTGGACGACGTCGCTTGATTATAACGACATCACCAAGACATTACCGCTTCCGGTACTGCCACTGCAGACGGTGACAGGTGGAGGACCAGCGTATACGCCGGTGGCGAACAAGGGGATATACTACCCCGACGGAGGATGCTATGCGGCGCTGTCGGTGGCTCCGAGAGAGACGGATCAAGCTGGGGAGGAGTGCAAGCGCATCAGGGAGACGACGTACACGAAGACGGTGACGAGCAGCGTCGCGGTGGATTGTGGCGGGTGCTGGCTCCTGTCGGTGTCGGGCGACGTGCATAGCTGCCCGGAGATGATGGGCATGGCATCGACAAATGGGACCAAGGTGGTGACGACGACGACTCGGACGACGGCACAAGAGGCGAGCACAAGGTGGGTTTATGATTGCTCTGCGCGGGTTAATACGACGAGGACTACGGGGACGGGGACGGGGACTGTGACTGTGAGTGCTACGGGTGCGTAATAATATCAAGTTAGTGTTATATTGAGGAGAGTTGTTGTAAAGCGGAATAAAAACTGGGTGATTTTAAAATCGTCAACAAAGTCAAGCCGCGATAATTAATCTCAGGCAAAAAAATGTTCTCGTAGTTGTCCACATCATAATTGGGTTGCTTCCTGTTGCCTCACTTAGTAGAGTGGATGTATCCGATCGCGTGCTTCTTTCCGCAGAGCTATATAGACATAAAAAGGAACAGGTATGTCCAGGCAAATGAAACTTTGGATACGTATTGCTAGTGACCAGCCACAGGGAGTAAAAAAGATGGATAGGAAAACATAAGAGAGAAAAACCCCCCCCAAAAAAAAGCAACCAGCAAAGGGGAAACCCAAGCAGGGTGAAAAGGAAAAGAATTAGCACGCCGAAAAGCGTCCGGGGAGTTAGCTGCGACTCGTTTCGATCGAGTGACCTCCGGGTTATGAGCCCGGCGCGCTTCCGCTGCGCCACGCAGCTTTCTTTAGTTGTTAAAGTGGCAATCAGTAATCGCAACTCATATTGTCGATTTCTAGGTCAGATGGAAACCTTTGCTTGTGAAACTCTGGTGCCTCGTTATATGTGAGTCACAAGCGTTGGTCGTGCTAACAGGTCTCGGTGTGGGGCGGTGGATAGAAAAGGCTTTTCTAGCGTTCTTCGCCTCGCCGTAGCGCTGCAGCTGGCGCTGTGTGCTAAAAGCTCAAACTAGCAGTTCACAACGGGCCAACCGGAGCCACACCAGCGCTAGCTTTAATGCCCCCTGCAGGAACGAGGCTCGAACTCTGATGGGGAAAATAAAACTAATAGCGACAATAGCTTAGTTTACTGGGCCTCGAAAATAGGAACGCGCTGTATTATCACGAGAATTAACTTTGCACAGCCTCGGACAAGTATACAGGTAAATACATCGAAGGCCTACTCCTTATAGCTTATCTCAGCGAGCTCAGACTTCATTCGGGTTGGAAGTTAGCTTGTGCTTGAATGATTTGGCGCCATCAGGATGGCAGCTGTATGCCGCTTATATAAAGTATCTAGTCTCGACTTCCAAGCTCTTCGCCAACCTTCTTTCGCCAGGTGGGCGGTAGGCGCATGCCCATCTGCATTTCCCATAGCGTACGGTCAAACCTGCCGTCATTTAGCGCTTGCGCATCCCCGGCATACTTGAACGTGTATCCAGCGACCCTGGCGTGTTCTGTGCCATCCGTGAAGTATATCCAGCACGGCGCAGGTCTGTATGAGCTTGTCTCATAACGGGCTAGCTTGAACTCCTGCTCCGTGGATTGAACCTGGAAGGCATATCCCGAGACTTCCTCACCTGTCTTGCCGTCGATAAGTGCCTTGTACTGACCCCATGAAGAAACTGAATATCCAATCACTTTGGCAGGTCGCAGCTCTGGGTCACTTTTGAGGTCGAGAACTCCCTTGAGAATATGGGGCTGCGTGAGCGTGCCGTAAAAAAAATAGTAAGTCGGCTCGTAGCGGTACGGCGCTAGCTTCGAGATCTCCACAGGACGTGACAGCCAGTCGGCGGGGGCGGATTCAAGCTTCGCTAAGAACGGCGACGGTGATTCCACCTTGGGGCGACTCGGAGGTAGAGGAGGAAGAGGCGGAGGACTGGGAGGCTTTCTAGAGGTTGTGATAGAGTCCGACATGACTTCGCGGGCAGTTCAAGAATTGTCTGGGTCCAGATCATGCACTCTGAGCAGAGAAATGGGAAGTGACTGCTGGTGTAAAGGTGGCTCGCTGGGTCGAAGTCGGGTGTGTAGTTGAAACTAGGGCTTAGAAATACCCACGGGTACTTATTAGGTAGTTACTTAATCGACCCATGGGTAAAGTGGATGGGTACTTATAAGTTTTAGGTTGGTGGGTTTTTTTACCTATGAGTACTCGTTGGCTGAGTTAAAAATGCTTTTTAAATAGCTGACTTTAAGGGAGTGGGTTTTTTTACTTGTATCCATGAGGCCGTGTATCTGTTGAAAAGTACGGAGTTATGGAACAAAGTCGATTGATTGTCCTCTTCTTGATCAACTGTCTGGCAGGCCGTTTCTGGCCGTTTTATGGGCT
>MU853826.1:0-177634 GCA_033297225.1 Diplogelasinospora grovesii | reverse complement strand
GCCAGCAATTGGTCAGCCAGGAGACAGAACACAAGCAAGACACTACTTTGAACCTCAATTGAACGTGTGCAAGTAAGCCGTGACTTCCAACAGCAACCCTTAATATCGACCTTCTTAAAGTATTTTACTGCTTATTATAACTTAGTAGTAGGTATACTTTAGTCTAAATGGATCCAGGTGGTATATTGTATATAAGAGGCTCTCACGCACTCGTTATATAGAAAGGAGTTAATGTACCGGGAAAGGTTTTAGGGCAGTAAAAGATAACGTAGCTGGGAGTACTTACCGCATTGTTTCGCGTTAATTGGTAGGGTGCTTATTATGAAAAACTTTCGCCGTGCTGGCGAATATTCACTGTTAACTGTGGTGGTAAAAAATTTTCACGTTGTGAGCGACTATTCACCTCTTAACGTTGGTAGTGAGGTTTAAAATTCGACAGCTACATCGCTTAGCGACTAAGGATATCGTGATGTAAATCATTAGTTGTAGTAATTGAATCGCGTGCTTAATTAATTGATTGATAGGTAAAGTGGTGGTTTGGTTTGGTGGAGGTTATCAACATCCTAGTTATAGCTACTATATAATACGAATCGCCGAGGGTGTGTAAACTTGCAGTGTATATATGGTATTAAAAGAGAGATGATGAGTGTAAAGGTGGAAGCCTTCCTGCAGCCGTGAGATATTTTGGTTGCAGAGTGGGTTCATCATTTGTCACGTATATCGGGTGGCCCGTGGGGCCAGGTGCTAGTCACCTGACGCGGGCCGCCCTCTTAATGGATCTAATCTAACGATATAGGTAAGAAGGCGCAATTAAGCTAGTAGGCTCCTTTTAGTATTAATTAAGGATAGCACTTAAAAGCTTATTAATTATAAGCTGGATATAAACGTCTTATAAGGCAAATAAGTTTATAAGCTAAAAAGGAGGCTTAATAATAAGGTGATCCATTATAAAGTAAGATAAGTGGTATGGGGCTTCGAGTAAATAAAGAGCGTAAACTATTTTAAAATGTTTATTTTAATAGTTAAGTTAATAAGTTAAAAGGCCTTATTTACGTTAATTATAACGTTAAATTTAAAGATTAAATAAATAAACGTTAAAATGGCTTTCCTTTATAACGTTATAAAGGAAGTTATTTAGGAATAACTGTTTAAATTTAAGGATAAGACTCGCAGGGTTTATTAGCTACGTAAAGCGTTATATAACTTAAAACAAGCTCCTTATATTTAATTTTAAACCTTAACTAACTTCTTAACTACTTTAAGCTTTTACTTAGTTAATGTTAATAATGGGGTTTTCATTAAAGATGGGATTTATATCGTTATTTACGTAAAATAACCTTTTTATTATAAGAAAGGATAAAGAGAAAATTAAAGCTTTAAAAGAAACGTTAAGTAAATAGTTTTATATATTAAACCTTAAGCTTTATAATTTCTATTTAAGTATTTAAATAGTATGGAATAAGAAGAATTATACCTTATACTTAATATAATGGGAATATATTTAAAAGATACTTTATTAATTTAATATAGATAATTATAAGATTATAAATAACTTAATAATTATAGTAAAGTTAAAAAAGGCTAAATATAAGTAAGTTACTTTTAAGTAGTTAAAAACCTAATATTAATTAATAATAGGTTCCTTAATATACTTAATACTTAGAACTAAGCTTAATATTACATACGTGGTCTCGGTATTAAACAGATATTTAATAAACCCGGCCCGTCCATATAAAATGATTATTAAAAGAGTTTTTAAGTATTTAAAAGGGACTTAAAGCTTAGCTTTAATATATAATGGTATGTTAAAGCTATTAATAAGATATATTAAAGTTAATTAAGCTGGTAATTTTAATACCCATAAGTCGACCTCTAGCTACGTATTTAATATAAGGAGTAATATTATTAATTAGTTGTTAAAATAATAACTTATTATAGCCCTTTCCTTATATGAGGCTGAATATATAAGCTAAACTTAAGCTGTAAAAGAAGTAATTTAACTATAAAAGCTTTTTTAAGACTTAAAGGGAGCTAACGAAGCTTAAAAGGCTAATAATACTTTAAATTAAGGCCCTTAATAACCCCGTAATGGTAACAATACTAGTTTAAATAACTAAATCGTTAATAATACTAGTTATAATTATTAATGATAGCGTTAAGGGTGTTAAATTACTTATAATAATTATTTATTTAAATAATTAAGGCGTTATTACGTTAATAAAGAACCTTATAAGCTACTCGAAAAGTAAGTATATCGATATATAATAACACTTCATAAGAGAGAAGGTTATAAAAGGAAAGGTGGAGCTTAGTTTTATACTTATAAAGGAGATGATGATAAGCTAATAAAAGCGCTATTAAAGGATAAATTTATAACCTTCTGGAAGGCCTTAAAGCTTACGGAATGGTAATATCTTATTAATATCTTTAAAAGGGGAGTAAACCGCTATAAGGTAACCATAAGATATGTAAGAGTATATAAGAGTAGCTATAAGGCAGTAAGGTTAAGAATGCCCGTATAGTTAACTATAAGGCATGTGGGAGTTACGTGCTACGAGCAACTTCCTTAAGTGGAAGTGCTAAAATAGAAGGTTAAGATACGTTACCCGTGGGAGTACCGGTACTTCCAGGCATCCCTTAAAGGCTCTCATGTATATATTTAGCGGCTCCCCCCATCTCTCTATAGTACTCTGTACAAGCAATTCTACACCTTTACACCCTCATTTTAACAGTAGTGTATTTTCGCCCCTTTTGACTGACACCCAAGTCAACCATATTTTTGAGAGGAAAACTACACGATCACGAAACCAACAAAGGTTGAGATCCACCGCTCTACTGTCCCTACGGTCTACGATATCCGTCCCTTTCTTTACTCGAGCTTCAGCTGCTTGAACTGCTTAATGGTAGTCTCAAAGCCATTCGCCTCGCTCTCCAAATCAGCCAGCTTCTTCTTGTCGGCATCCTGCGTTGCGACGGCCACCTTCTCGACGTACGCCGGGTCGCTGACGAGCTTGCGCTGCTTCTGGACAGCGGCGCGGGCCTTCTCCAGCTTCTTTGTCGCTTTGGTGATCTCCTCGTCTAAGTTGACGCGGTCCTTAACGTGGATGAAGACGGAAACGGCGCTGGACACGGGGAAGGCGACGCAGCCGGTGGGGCGGGCGTGGTCCGGCGAGAGGATCTCGATCTTTATGGCGCCCTTGCCGCTGAGAGAACGGATCGACGACTTCTCCTCTGACACGGTCTTGTGCGACGCTGCGTCATAGGCCTGGATGAAGATCTCCGCCTCGTCCTTAGGTGCGTACTCGGCCATTAGGGACCGGACACCCTTAGCGCAGCCCAGAACGATGTCGTAAGCAGCCTCAGCCTCTGGGTTCTCGAACTGCTGGTCCCATTCGGGGTACTTCGCCACCATAATACTCTTCGTTCCATTATCCGGCCGCCTGGGCAGTCTCTGCTACAGTTCTTCCGAAATGAAGGGAAGGAATGGGTGAGAGAGGACGAGAGCCCCTTTAAGAGCGGAGTAAAGTGTCTGGAGCGTAAAGTTGATCTGAGCTTCAGACCCCTCCTGGATTAAGGCCTTAAAGTTCTTAATAAAGACATCGCACTTAAAGACAAACAGTTAGTCGAGCATAGGAGCGGCCTGCGCTAAGGGACCGCTTACAGCTGGAAGTACTAGTAGGCGTAAATAAGGTTAGCACTCTTTATGAAATCTCTCTGCTCGAGAGCCTTAAAAACTGCCTTCACAGCCGAGTTTATCTTCTGTAGAATCTAGAGCTTTATTAAAGACTCATTTCCGGTAAGAGCCCGCTGCTTCGTAGGAACAAAGTCCTTAACGGTCCTAAGCTTACCGAGGACATACTTGCTAGCGTTCCAGATCTTATTGTAAAAGCGCCTGTAAGCGTGGATAACCTTAACATCGAAATTAATGTCGCCACCGCCCGTAGTGTAAGCGATAAGAGAGAAGTGAAGAGCGTTTGCTCCGCATTCCGGAATGCCTTACGGGAATACAGTCTTCTGGTACGCGATAGCCTTCTTAACTTCGGTAGGAGTAAGGTTGCCCGTAAGTAGCTTATTATGAAGAGCTTGGAGCTCGATTCCGTGAATAACGTTTAAAGGATTAATAACATTGCCGAGTGATTTGCTTATCTTTCGCTTATCGAAGTCACGAACTATATAAAGGTCAGCTTATCGTAAGCTGCGTCGAGTCGGAGGTTTAGGCTCACTTAAAGAATGGCAGAACACCTTAGAGAATGGCACTTAGCCCTGTTTATCGAGTTAATACCGTTCATTATATAGAGAAGATGGCTACGCAGAGTTTTGCCGCTCTAGTATAAGTGGCATCATTTGCGTCGAAATTATACTTACAGTTAGCTTTATATTGAGGAAGATTATACGAGCAACCTAGAAGGGGCTGTAAGGCTCTAAGTCAGCATATGTTTCTAAGAGGGCTCTCCCGGTATTCCTCGTAGACATAGCAAAACTCTCCCCGAAAATTTGCTTTCCGTGGAATGTCCGCATGCCGGAATAAACTTACATGATATCCCATCCGGTCTCTAGGAGGCTGGTAGGGAATAGACGAGACATATTAAGAGTGTCCTTAGGCCAGCCGAGAGTTGCGAAAGGCTAGAGACCGGAGCTGAACCACGTATTAAGGACGTCCTCGTCTCGAACCTAGAGCGTATGTAAGTCTCCGAGCTATTGGCTGTGGCGAATGAGAACCGAAAGATCAGAACATTCACCGGGAAACACAGTCCCTTGCAACTCCGGCCTGTGTAAATAAAGAAAGGGATCAGGGTATTGACTAACCAATTCGAACTTCTTGTCCGGCCATGCCTTCTTGGCCTTGGCGAGGGCTGTGTTCTAATCAGCATTGGACGCCCACAGCAAGTGTTAGGATGTAACTGCCAGACCTTCTTCTTCAGTTCGTCCCGCGAACCACCTGTCGTCGGAAGCATGGTCGTCCTCCTCTCCTTCAAAGCGAACATGATACACGGGGCACTGATGTCCCCACCACAGCTGTCTTGAGATGCACCAGTCGTTGACGTTTGCCATCCAGTTGAAGAAGCTCTTCTCCGCCGACTCGGGCTTAATCGTGATCTGGCCGTTTTGGACTGCTTTAACCTAGGAGACAAGTATGAGCAAATAAGACAAGGCATAATGGTCTACAGGACTTTGGCCTTACGGCTTCCTCTGCAAGATCAGACATCTTCACCCACCACTGTGGCTTCATGATGGGCTCGACGACATCCTTGCTTCTCTCTGACAACGGCACGGTCATGGGGTTGTCCTTCTTGTCCACGTAGAGGCCGAGTTTCTTCAGATCCTCCTGGATGGAGTACCGGACGTCGAATCGCTTCTGGCCCTGATACGAGCCGCCATTCTCGTTGATCAATCCGTCATCCGTCAAGATGTTGATAAACTCGAGTTTGTGGGACATACCCAGGTTGAAATCGTTGGGATCGTGCGCTGGGGTCAGTTTGACGGCACCCGTACCGAACTCGCGGTCGACATATGTGTCGGCGACGATTGGAAGCCTCCGGCCCTTGATGAACGGATGAACAGCAAACTTGCCCACAAGATGGGTGTACCGAGGATCCTCGGGGTGTACAGCGATACCGCTGTCACCCAGCATGGTCTCGGGACGGGTTGTCGCAACTTCAATAGTCTCCTCCGAGTTCTCGATCGGATATTTGAAATAAACAATGATTCCAAACTCGACCTTCCTTTCGTAACCTGGAACGTCAAGAAGTGTCCGTCCTGCCAATTCCACGTTGTCGACCTCGAGGTTGCTGAGGGCGGTCATCAACGTGGAATCCCAGTTAACCAGACGGTTAGCTCTATAGATGATGCCCTCTTCGTGGAATCTGACGAAAACCTCTGTGACAGCTGCTGAAAAGTTCTCATCCTGTTGAGGGCTTAGTATGAGTGTCGTAGCCACGGCACAATATTTGAATACGCACCATTGTAAACGCCTCTCTGCTCCAATCAAGACTGCATCCCATTTTCCTGAATGCATTGTTGATCTTCTGGTGGTACTCCTCCTTCCAATCCTGGACGAGCTCGATGAACTTTGTTCTGCCAAGATCATGCCTGGTCTGTTTCTTCACTTTCCAAAGCATCTTCTCCACCACGCTCTGTGTCGCAATGCCTTAGCAGCCGTCAGATTATATCGTTTGGCGAGCGTATGTTGGCGGATATCTTACCAGCATGGTCACAGCCGGGCAACCACAACGTGGTCTTTCCCTTTTGCCGGTTGTAGCGGATCAACAGGTCTTGCAGTGAGTTGCCCAAGGCGTGGCCCATGCTGTTTATGACGTCAGTGATTCCCATGCCAAGTTTTGGAGGTATGAGCGAAGGGGCTTACTGCAGGGCTCCTGTGACGTTTGGAGGAGGCACGACGATGACGAACTTGCCCTCGGGCTTGACCTTGCCTTCCGGTGTGAATTGTGGCTTGAAGAATCCCTCCTTCTCCCACCAAGCATACCATGCCGACTCAACAGCGACAGGGTGGTACGAGGAATAGTAAGGGTCGTCGAAGGGCTTAAGCCGCTTTTTCTCCCCTGCCGGGGTGTCCTCAACGAAAGGGGGTAGGACCTCCACCTCGGCCTTCTTCTCTTTCTCCTTCTTCTCCATGGTCTTGTTCGCATTGGCGGCGGCTGCCTGAGCCTGGGCGGCTTTCTTCTGCTCGAACTTGGCCTGCTTTTCTGCCTTCTTGCGCTCCTTTTCGAGTTCCTTCTCGGTCTTCACCTTGGCGGGGGCCGGGGGCATGCCCGAGTCCTGGCTGGAGGCATGAGTACCGGTTGACCCGCTGGCAGAGCTCGACTGAACGGCGGCCTTGGTGTCGCCGGACACCGGGGGCGGCGTGCCATCCTGTTGCGGGCCCTCGGCCGCGGCGACTGCCCCGCGAGAGAGGTCTATTAGCTACACCTTGGATCTTGGGCCCGAGGCCCCTGGTGACTAGACTTACTCGGGTTTCCTCGTGCGCTGTTGGTAGCCATTGCGAATGTGTAAGAGAAACGTCGGACGAACGGCGACGGGCGCACGAAGAGCGCACGAAAAACCGGTCGAGACAACGTCGTGGCGGTCGGTGGAGGATAGCGCGAGAAAAAAATCCGCCCTAAATCGCGACTTCAACCTGCAGCAATTGAAGGGTCTCTCTGAGTCACACGGGCATCAAAGCAAAGAGGCTGGCTCTAGCCACAGGAGGGGTGTGCGGGAAGGTGTGGGGCTTAAAGGTACATACATGCAGAATTCAGCGCCACAACCTGGTCTGAGATCCTGAGACTAGACTTCAGCGCTTTAAGCGCTGCTTATAGTCGCGTTTTACAGCGTCAGTTCTTTGATCCTAATCAACATGAAAACTCTGGTGTAATTACTTAGGTATGAGGTAATGCTCGATTTTAAGTTTAAGTCCCGGCTAAAGCGGTAGCTAACGACCAAGATCCGCAGCTAAGGGGTGGTGTCAGATTGAAATTGCATGTCCCGTAAACGCGCTCTGGACATGTAAATGATTGGCCTTAAACTAATAACTACGGCGCAGCGGTAAATGTGACAGGTGGTTTTCTCATAAAAACGCCATTTAAGCCCCCCTCGAGCGCCCGTCAATTTTCAATCATTTTACTACCTGTAGATATTTTCTCTCAAAAAAGGGAAACATACACACCACCCGAAGATGTCCGACACAACAACTCCCGAAGAGCGCCGATCAGAACCAGCAGCCGGCCCCGCGCCGCCGCCGCCGCCGCCGCCCGCCGGCGGCGTCGCAGCACTGTCCCTCGAAGAACTCGGCTCCTCGCCACCGCAAATCTCGCGCAACCTCTACCGCAAAGCCTCGCAGCACAACGACCAGCTCAGCAAGGCCGAGCGCCTCCTGCTCCTGAGCCGGCGAGACCTCCTCGGCAAGGCGCTGGCGTACCCGGACTCTCTCACCGAGGCCCAGCGGGACGCGGTGCTCACGCGCCCGCCGCCGGACGTGCTGGCGGCGAACATCCGGCACGTCACCGGCCTGAGCACCGTGGCCGAGGTGGTGCACGCCTTCTGGTCGCCTACCGGCGGCGGCGGCGACCGGACGGCGGAGCTCAGCTACGCGGCGCTGCGGTGCATCACGCTCGACTGGTGGACGCCCGAGAGCGAGGACCGGTACCGCGTGGAGCAACCGCCGTCGTGGGCGGACGGGCCCGCGCACGAAGCAGCGGTGGTGCTGCTGCTGAGCGCGAGGCCGGAGGAGGCCGCGTTTGAGGCCGCCGTCACGAAGGCGTTCTGCGATCCGTCGTCTCTGGAGCGCATGTTACCATCTGATGATGCGAGTCCCGATCGCGACGACGAGGAAGGGAACGAGCGGCGGCGACGATCGGCGGAGCAGGCGCTCGAGGTCGCGCGGCTGCGCGAGGAACTGCGGGCGCAACTGGAGGAAGAGCTGCGGACGCCAGCGACGGGGGATGACCTCGCGGCCGCCATGAGGGAGCTCCGCGAGCGCATGCGCGTGGAAGTTGCCCAAGATGCCGAGGAGGACGCCCGGCGGCATGACGTCGAGGCGGCCGAGCGGAAGAGGCAGATGGAGGAGCTGGCCGAAGAGAAGCGGCGGAAGCGGAGACGGAAGGCTGCGAGGAAGGGTGGTGATGGTGACGATGATGATAGTGACGAGGGCTATGTCTTGAGTGCCTTGGTCTTAAACGAGGGGTGAGGGAGAGAATGATAGGGCCCGATAAGTTGGTCAAGATTTTTAATTTTCTTAATGTTGCATTTAACATAGTAGCAACAAGGACGGAGTCATCGCTGCTTTACAGTAAAACCTCTTTCTCCAGCGGCAGAGCGATCGAATTGAGGTGTGATCTATGATTGAGGCAGCTACAACAGGCATGGAAGCATCAAGTTTGTACAAGAACAAGAAAACGGTCATAAAGAGAGCCTGCATCCACCGATTCCAAAGCAACGCAACTGTTCCCCTGTTCACCAAGTAGCAATACACTCGCACGCGCATCAAGTAAAAATGCTCGAGTCAAAGCGCGGCCGGTATTTGGACTGTTTGGCGTACATGTTTAGCACGCCCGCCATGCCGCACGCAAAGACCTTCTCGTTTCTTTCGGTGGTCGTCGTGCACTTGCTTGACCAACTCGGGAGTGTCAGCGTGATGCGGCCGTCGATCCACGAGATCGCCCAGGTGACGACGCGCGCGTAGTGCTCCGTTAAGTATACACGCCACAATGTGCCCAGGGACGTCCTGAACGTCCTGCCCGTCTCCTTCTTAAAGGAGTCCTCAAAATCGTCCAGGATCTGCTTGGCCTTGTCGTAGGCCGTCTGGTGCCGAAACTTGACGTCGGCGCTGTCGTAGTAGTCGAAAACGCCGATGGTCTAGTTTTGATGGGAAGGTTAGTAGCTTTTCCTTCTGCAAAGCGACAAGGGGTAATTCTGAGATTTCTTGATGTGGAGAACTGTCCATGGAAAAACCAAAGTACTACTACTCACATTCGAGAGGATGCTTATCGCGTTTCGTCCTGAAACTTGACTGGTTGTTTTGCAGCACCCGTTCCAGGCGCTGTTGCCACTCGGCCGTACGAAGCGGTAGAGCTAAAAACAGCGCATCAGCACGATCCATAACCGCGGATGCACGTATAAAGGGTGCTCGCTCACCTGTGCCTTCGCCCCGTTAAGGTCGGCATCACACACAACCATGTCATCCACGTTATCGACCGACCCGAGCCGGTTGAGGATCATGTCCAGAGGCCACATGCCAGCGTGGTCGGCGCTCTTGCTCGACCAGCTGCTCCATTTAGGGCTAGCCATGTCGATGGGCTCTGTCGTCGGCTTCATCCCAAGGCTCGGGACGCTCTTAACGGAGGGCCACCTCTGGTCGATCAGGAAGTCGATGAAGCGCGGCACCGTCTGCAGCTCCAGAATGTGCTCCGTCACCCAGTGCGTGTGCGTGTCCCCCTTGCCGGCGTCGGCGTCCAGCCGGTGCACCTTCGGGTTGCACGTGTAGCCAGTCGCCGTGTTGGGTTTGATCATGTACCGGTGCGTATCGCCGTTGAGCCGCATCAGCTGGTCGCCGCCGTCGCCGTTGGGGTACGTGGACGACCTCATTGTCACGGCGTTGCCCGTGCCCTTCTTGCTCTCGAAGGTGCGTGGATTGCCGTACTGGTCGGCCCGCTCGTCGAGCCAGCGGCGGGATTCGGCCAAGTCCTCGTCCGCCTGCTCGTCGCGGTCTTTAGGATCAATGGCAGATCGGGAAGTGAGATTGAAGTGGGGCGCGGCGGGAGATATGGACCGGACCTTCTTCTTCAACCCTCCCTGGCTGTAGTCCACCTCGCCGTAACCGTAGTCGTAGCCAGGGCCACTGTCGGTGGAACCATCGTCCTCGTCGAGGTATGCGTTGATGGAATAAAAGAAGAGGAAGTCGCAGAGAGATATGGAGGAGGCGCCCGAGTCGACCTCGGCCCAGTCGTTGTACTGGTCCAGGTTGTTCTCCAGGTTCCTCGCGCTGTGGTCGGCCTCGTCCGGCTCTAGGGAGCTGAGCATGCTGCCGATCGTCTTCTCCATATAGTCCGTCGTCAGGTACCGGTAGTCCGACGTGATCTTGTCGTTCCAGGCCTTCTCGTAGCCCTTGAGCGTGTTGCCTAGGCTAGAAGCTGCCCACTTTCTGAGGTCATCTGCCACGGTCGTACACGCGTCGAGAGGGTTCACAGCTCTGCTGTCCTTGGCTCCGCGCTTGACGACAAGACCCCTGTTGGACGTCTCGTCGTCATCGCTCCTCCTCTTGCTGGCGGGCCCGAGGAATGGACACTGTCCCTGGTGGTCCTTGATGGACTGCAGGGCCTCCTCGAAGGGGTTGGCAACCTCGTCGACGGTGGTCGTCTTCTTGTAGACGTCCTCGCAGCAGTAGACCTGGCCGCCATAGGTGCAGTCTCTGAGGGTGATGCCGGGAATGCCGACGTCGTCTAGGCCTACCTTGACGGTGCCGCCGGGGCAGACCGACGAGCAATAGCCGTCGTCGTGGCGCACCATCGCCTGCGTGGCGCAGTTGGCCCACCGGCGCGCCTTAGTTGGCTGCACGCAGCAGTACGCGCCCTTGCCGAAGGTGCGCTGCCGGAAGAAGCCGTCAAAGCTCTCCCACCACCAGCACTGGTGCGCGCCGCTGCCGGTCCAGTTGTCAACCAGGTTGTACGACTGTATCTGGCCGCTGCAGCCCTTGTAGTCGCGCCCGTCGACGCAGTTACCCTCTGAGCCGTAGTACGAGTCGCCCCGCCAGTCGCACATGGCGTACAGCGACATGCTCTGCACGTCCGCGGTCGACGTGCAGCACGCCACCTGCCACTTGCCGTAACCGTGGCAGGCGCCGCCGTAGCTGCCGACCTCGGCCCAGCCCTCGTCACACTGGGACCCGGAGTTCTTGCCGCACTGGCCATTGTTGAAGTCGTACCAGCCGCACCTAGGCAGGTTGGCGTCCTTTGAGGTCGGCACCGGGCAGCACAGCGTGCGCGCGCCGCCGTTGTGGCGGCACCCGGTCTGATCCAGCATGATCTCGCCGCCACCATCCGAGTCCGCCCGGGGTATGCCCACGTAGTTGGCCGGGCAGGGCGCGCCGCAGTCGGTCCAGAAGCACTGGTGCCGCACCGTCAGGTCGCCCTTGCCGATGCCCTCATGGCCGCCACCGCCGCCGCCGCCGCCGGCGGAAGTCATCGCCGCTGTCGTCGCCGGAAGTCACACCCCTGGACTGGAACCCTGTCGCCTGCTGCAGCTGCTTGGAGTAGGTGCCGTCGCCGACGTCAAGCGACACGGCCCACACCATGACGCCGCCGAGGCACTCGCTGCGAGCAAAGCTGACCTTGAGCTTGAACGTGTCGACGTCGTCGTACGTGATCCACTCGTTGCCGACCTTGAGGATCTTGACGGCCGCGGTCTTGTCCAGGTCGGCCGTGGCGCCCGTCGACTTGATCAACTCGGTCACCTCGGAGTTGCTGAGCACGCCGTACTCGTGCGTGCACTCGCCGCGGTCGCCCACAGTGCTGAAGGTGCAGCCGGCGTTCATGCAGGCGGTGCTGCTGGCCTTGAAAGTGCGCGAGTAGAAGCCCAGGCCCATGACCACCTTGGCCGGGTCCATGTCATTGCGCCACATCAGGTCGAAGTACTCGGTGATCTCGGTCAGGTTGGTGTGCGAGTTCAGCAAGTTGCCCACCCATTTGTTCTCCATGTCCCAGGACCCGTGCAGGTCGTACGACATCATGTTGAACCAGTCGACGTGCGGCTCGAGCTTCTTGATGTCGAAGTGGCGGAGGTACCAGTATGCCACCGGCAGCGTGACGGTGAGCCCGCCGCGGCTGGTGGACGCGATGGCCGACTTGAGATTCCCGATGAACGTGGGGTAATTGTCAAAGTCCTCCGGCCGGCCCGCGCGGTCGTCGGCCGCAGGGTACTCCCAGTCGATATCCACGCCGTCAAAGTCGTACGTCTCCATGAAGGAGATCAGCGAGGTGAAGAAGGCCTTCTGGTTGGCCTCGGAAGCCGCCAGCTGCGTAAACACGTTGACCGTCGGGCCCGGGTCGTTGAAGGCCCATCCGCCGATGGCGATGTACACTTTGAGCTCGGGGTCTTGCTTCTTCATCGAGCTGAGGCGCTTATACAGGTCCACGTCGCCCTGGTCGGCGGGAACAATGGCAAAGGTGCCGGGGTCAATGCTGGCAAAGGCAAAATTGAGGTGCGAGTACACGCCAACGGGGACGTCCTCGGGGTAGAACTGGTCACAAGGCCGTCGAGACGCCCATCCCTCGTAGTAGCCGACCACCCGGCGGATTGGGCTGTCTGTGGAGCTGCAGGACGGCCGCTGGGCAGGGTAGGTAATCAATTCACGAAATCCACCGTGGATTTACACGGAATCAACTAGGCCAATCATATTCACATCAATCTTTGAAGCTATTTACAGTCAATACACTATTTCAGTCCTTCGAGTTGATGGCCACAGTTGAAGTAGTGGATGAAGTCGGTTTTTTTCGCCATGACCGACCTTTTTCGTCATTGACTGACTAAGCCGGCGGGTCGAGCCGTGTCCTATCCGGATACAGGCCCCCCTGTAATTACTAGCAAGGGGGATCAGCCAACGACAGCCAACGACATCCTGGCCTGGGAACGCCACTGACCCGGACAACAATCACGATCTGCTTCACGACTTCCATATAGTTGTGAAGACTCTCGAGGGCGACGGACAGAGTCGTCAACGCTGTACGGGGACCATTCAACGATTTGGTCTAATGACAGATGTCTTGATGGCATTCGAGCTTCTCCTTGAGACCCTGGAAAGAACGAAGTCTCTTATCGACCAGTACCCCGAACCGAAGCAATTTGCAGCGAATGTTAACCTTGGCTGGAAAAAGCTCAACGAGTACTATACGCGCCTCGCTGATACGCCTGTCTATTATGCGGCTGTCGCTCTACATCCGGCATATCGTTGGCAGTACTTCCAGACCGCATGGGACCGCCACCCTCAGAAGAAGAGATGGCTTCAAGACGCAAAGAAGATCGTCCAGGCTCTCTGGGATACTACCTATCGTGATCTTTCTATCCCGGGTCGATTCGATACCCCTAGCCCACGCCCTGATGAAGATGAAGAAGAGGGTCCTGTCAGGAAGCGGGCACGACTTTCAACCTTCGCCGAATACCAAGACAAGCACCGCATACAGCCTACCACACTTCAGGATGACTATAACCTGCATGGGATTGACGAATGGGCTTCCTGGCAGAGCCATACGCGCCTAGGCGACTCGGAAGTAAGGGATCCCATTGCTTACTGGTTGGAGAACGAAGTCAAGTACCCTCGGCTCTCACGGATGGCCCTCGACGTCATGACAGTCCCAGCCATGAGCGCCGAATGCGAGAGGCTGTTCTCTGCGGTAGGGCTGATGGTAACGCCCCTTCGTAACCGCCTAGACGCCGGCACGATTGGGCTTGTACAATCACTACGGTCGTGGTTGCAAGCAGGGCTCATTGGCGATCTGGATGCGGCTTTATTAGAAGTGACGTGCCAAGAAGTCATGTGCAAGGATGAAACTCTAGATGGCAGTCAGGAAAGACCACAGTCGATTTCTTAATTAGGAAATATATTGGCTCTTTAAAGGCCTCTCTGCTTTGGTCCACGAATGGACATACATCAATTTGATGCCTGAATGGACACACTCACTGGGCTTTTTTGCGGCGGGACCGTCCATCCTCTCACTGACCCTCTCAGTGGAGTGCGTGAATTGATTACCTACCCTGCCGCTGGGGCTTGGGTTGGCCTTGGCAGTGTTGGTCGTCGACGCCACAGTATCTAGAGGACATGGACAGTTAGCATGGTCATCATTGGAGACAGAAAGCACACCGAGGCTCACCCCCATTTTGAGCAGCACACGTTCAACGGGCACTTGGGCGAGATGACATAAGCGGAACCAAAATCTCCCGGGTCGCAATCCGACTTGGCCTGGCAGCCGTTGACGCAAACACCTGGCGCGCAGTACTTCTGCCCCAGGCCACAGAAGCCGAACTTGGAGCAGCACCTGCCAATCACGTAAGTGTTAGCAAAGGTGTAACAGTATGCAGCACAACAGCATGAAACTCACGATCCGTCAGCGCAAGGTCGGTCAGGACCACAGTCGGTCGGCGGAGCGACATAGTTGCACGTCGACTGGCACCCAGCACCGCAGAAATCATCGCCGACGCCGCAGTAGCCGTACTTGGAGCAGCATCCTGTTGCGCAGAGCTTGGTCGCACTACAGTCCTGAGCAGCGGCCAAGACGGAGAAGAGAGCAAGGAAGACGGCGAGTAGTAGCCTCACGACACTGCGGGAAGCCATCTTTCGGAAAGGCGAGGAAGAAGACTCATGTGAAAATAGCCATCAACAACAAAAGGAGCGAACGAGATATCTTGATCTACAAGTAATACGAGGCCCGGCTGTACGAGCAGCCCTTATCTATCAAGCAGCAATAGTTTTATGATGCAGCCCCCAGACCTTGAGCTTGCTACTTCCATACGGACTTTGTTGGCCCCCATCTCCTGACCCTTTACTCCTTGTGTGGTCATAACTCGAAAATTGGTTTCGCGGCACAGCAAAGACGCGCGTGAACTGCGCGTGTAACAATAATTGACGAGAATCTGTAAAACGACGGCGGTGATCTCGTATGAAGACGGTGTGGCCTAAGCGACCAATAGTCTTTCAGATCTAGGCATCTGCGTCTCACCTGGGTTCACAAGTCACAAATGAGCTGCAGGGCAGTAGCTAGGCGCATTGCGGTCATGTCTTTTCTGTTCGCGATTTTGGCAGGTGACACCTGCCAGGTGTGGCTGATGATATCCACACCGCTTATACGAGATCACCACCATCCTTTTACAGATTTCTCATATTTGACGCCAGGATTTTTGAATCCTACATTCGTAACTCGGGCGCCATTCCGGCTGCGACGCCCACTACCTAGGTATAATAAGGCATATCGAAAATGATATATCCACGACAGAATCCACGCACATCATCCCATATAATCTATTGGGTGGGCAATAGGTAGTAGCCATTCTGGAGTTTACGGCGGGACGAACCATCTGTTGGGCTTACGCCAAGACTGGGCAACATTAGGCTGATCCAGATATGTAGAGTTCTAGCCGCCAGTCGGCCTTGGCTAGACGTGAGGGTTCCCTCTGTGCCGCAAAGGATGTTGCTGATAATTTCGTGTGTCAGTCATGCGGCAGGTATTTACCTTGTATTTGACATGAAGCATTCGGTCGCAATGAGGAGTATTCATTACGGATTATACGGGGTCGGATGAGCCGCAGTATTAGATCATGCGCCAACATCAGTCACCGTCTCTAAGAATCCTTGAGGTCGGCTTAAGCCCCAATCGCCCGCTCTATTCTTTCTTTCAAGTTGAGGCTGGCATTGACCGGCATTGATCTCAGGACACTCCAGCTGGCCGTTGTCGAGATGGCGGCCTTCCATCAAGCCCTGTCGGTCACCCGCGTCGTCTTTCAGGCGACTCTCTCCGCATTCATTCTATTCCTTTTCCTCACGGTTTCGCCCCATTACGCGGCTGCTGAACAGCTCCACGGGCTTTCAGCACGCAATGGAACGACAACGCCATCATCAGATGCGGAAGCCATCGTGGCTGCCGCTCAGGCTGCGATGGCTCAGGCTAACGCCTTGATCATGAAGCACCCGCGGCCCAACCGCTACAAGGCCCTGGGCTCCGCGGACATGGAAGCCGCGAAGCAACCGGCAGCGCCTCTTTCGCTGGACGGCTATTCTGGCGCCAGCTCCGCCAACATGAATAGCACGACAGTCTCCAGACGAGCGCTCAACGATACTGCCACTACTCCCAGCCAGCGGGGCCTCTCGTACACGGTCCCTTCAGAGGTGGCAGCGGCAGCCAGGGCCGTGGCTGATGCAACTGCTGCTGCTGTAGACAAGACTCTTACGGCGGATAGCTACGGCACCATCGTCGAGGAGCTCAAGGCCAAGTTCAAGGCAAAGACCAACGACACTAACCGCATGCCGCAGCGGATGCAGAGCTACTCTGGCCTCATGGGCGGCGTCATCGCGCCTGGCCATGGTCACGAGCTCGCCACTACTGGCACGACCGACAACAGCACTATGGAACGTCGCCAGTCAGACGACAAGGACAACGAAAAGACCTTCTGGATGGAGACGCTCACCCAGCACGGAGCCAGCCCCTATGCCTCGTCACAGGACTACAAAGTCTGGCGCAACGTCAAGAACTACGGCGCCGTGGGCAACGGCGTCGCGGACGACACCGCGGCGATCCAGAAGGCCATCTCGGACGGACGCGGGGACGGTGCCGCCTTGGCAGCTACAGTGTACTTCCCCTCGGGCACCTACCTCGTCAGCAGCCCCATCACCCACGTCGCCCACACGGAGATGATCGGCAACCCGCTGGCGCTGCCCACGATCGTCGCGGCAGCCAGCTTCGTCGGCCTGGGCGTCATTACGTCCGAGGCCTTCACCAAGGCACAGGCCGAGTGGTACCTCAACTCGGACAGCCAGCAGCGCAGCGCGCGCAACCTGATCGTCGACGTGCGCGCGGTGCCGCACAACGCCCACGTGGCGGGCGTCTACTGGCAGGCAGGCTGGCCGCGGCTGCTCGCTGGAGAACATGCGCTTCTACATGGCCTACGCAGCCGAGACGACGCAGATGGGCGTGTTCGTCGAGAACGGCCAGGGGGGCTTCCTCGGCGACCTGTTTTTCGTCGGTGGGCGCTTCGGCATGCTCGTGGGCCAGCAGCGGTTCGCGGCCGACGGGCTGTACTTCAGCAAGTGCCAGACAGCCATGCAGATGGTGTGGGACTGGGGGCTGAGCCTGCAGAACATCGTCGTCTCGGACTGTGGCACGGGCGTAGATATCGTCGACAGCTTTGCCGTCAGTGTTCCTGCCACCACCGCCAGCAGTGCCACGGCGGCGGGAACAAACGGGACCTTGGTCGGCAGGAGGAACGCCAACCAGGGACTCGCGGGCAGCGACAGTCTCTGGTCGCGCCTGCCCCATCGTCGGAACGAGTCCTCCGTTCCCTCCGGCGAAGATGGGACCGCCGCATCTGCATCCGTATCCGGCGCTGGGTCGTTCTCGCTCGTCGACATGCGCATGGTGAACACCAAGGTCGCCATCAACGCCTCCCTGTCCAGCGACGACGCAACCTCTCTCCTGGTGCTCAACTCGGCCTTCGACAACGTCGCCACCGCCATCCACAACTCGGCCTCGGGCGGCGCACACCTGCTCACGGGCGTCAGCAGCATCAGCGCCTGGGCGTTCGGCAAGGTGTATGACGACACCGCCACCACCACGGGCTCCTTCAAGACGGTCCACGGCGAGACCATCGCCTCCTCCAAACGCAACACAAGCCTGACCGTCTCTGACTATCCAAGCAACGCCGCCCCGCAGCCCTTCTTCTTCCACCGCCGCCGCCCCTCGTACGCGTCCCTCGACACGCGCGCCACGCAGGTCATCGACGTCAAGGCGTTCGGCGCCAAGGGCGACGGCGTCTCGGACGACACGGGCATCCTCAACAAGATCCTCGACATGGCGGCCAACATGAGCGCTATCACCTACTTCCCGCACGGCGCCTACGTCATCGGCGACACGCTCAATATCCCCGTCGGCAGCCGCGTCGTGGGCCAGGCGTCGGCGCAGATCGTGGTGACGGGGGCGTTCGCGGATGATGCCAAGCAGCCGCGAGCTGCGGTGCGCGTGGGCCGGAGGTTGCCGGGAGGCGACGTTGGCGCTGTGGAGATACAGGGGCTGACGTTCGCGACGCGGGGGAAGACGGACGGGGCGGTGTTGATGGAGTGGAACGTGAGGGAGGCGAGCCAGGGGTCCGTGGGCTTATGGGGTGAGTAACGATAATATCGTCAAGCATTTCCATTTCTGGGACGTTGTTGTTTTGTCGGCTATTAATATTCATACATTGCTCCCTTTTCACACAGATACGCAGTTCCGCGTCGGCGATGACAAGGACGGGCACGGGCCCGCCACCACCGCGGCGGCTCTGTTGCTGCATCTACGCCCCGGCTCGTCGGCCTACCTAGAGAATGTCGACCTCGGGCCCAACATGGCGACATCCGGCGGGGGCGGCGCTGTCTCGGCTCGGGGTCTGCTGATCGAGAGCAAAGGCCCGACCTGGCTATGGGGCACCTCGTCTGAGAACAGTGCGGTGTATCAGTACGGCCTGTCTCGGGCCGAGAACCTCGTCGCGGGACAACTGTGCACGTCTGGCACGACCTCCTCGTCTCTTGCGGTGGAAGCGCAGAACTTGGTCGATATCGCCCCCTTCGCTGGCGATCCTGTCCCCGGCTCTGGGACCAAGCAGCTTCCAGGCGTTAGGATTTCAAACTCCCAAGGAATCCAGATCCTCAGCGCTGGAGACCTCAGCAGCTCAGCCTCCTCGCCATCCGTCTTCGACATCGAACAAAGCAGCCGCATCACCATCCACAATGCGAACAGTGCTGCTGCCGATGATGCCAGCGGTGGGTCGATCGTCACGCAGCTGGACGAGGGCAGCAGCAGCAGCAAGAGCTCTAAGAGACAAGACACCGATACCACTACTACCGCCGCCTACAACATCCACTCGTTTCTCTCGCTCGCTGATGTCACTATCGCGGCAGCAAACTACACGCCCTACGCCCTCTGGACGCAGGCCGACATGGACGCAACCAACGCCACCGACACATGCAAGGCGGTGCTAATGGCGACCATCAATTGCTTTAACGTGACACTCAAGTGGCGCGGCCAGCCAATGTACCACGGCAGCCTGCCCAACGCTGACATGACGGCGGCTGTGTGTGACCCGACCTGCAAGGCGTCGCTGGCAGGTTACATCAGCCGCGTAGAGCGCATCTGCGGGAGCTGGACGTTCTCATCTGGCGCGAGCCCGACGCTACAGGCGAATTACATCTACTACGGGTGGAACGAGACGTGCTCCAAGGACACGACGGGGAGCCACTGCAATGGTGAGCAGTCCCTACATGTAGCCGTGGTTCTACTATCAGTCTATCTGTAATATGGTGTCTCATCTCAGCTCCCCTTTTTTGCTGACGAAATATAAACACAGCCGTAATCGACGCCCTCACTCCCGTCAGCTCGCTGGACCAGATGCCGCAGAAGGAGCTCTGCTCCTACTGCTACACGACGCGGCTGCTCATGATGCAGGCCAGCCCGTACAGCGTCTACAACCAGGTGTCATTCTACGAGCGCGCGCTGAAGCTAGCCGTGAGCAAGTGCGGCATCAGCGCGCCCACGGCGCCGCAGGCGCCGCCGGAGCCGACGGTGTCGACGACGCCGGTCTGCGTGTCGGGCCGGCGCTACACGGCGGCGGCGGGCGACACGTGCAACAGCATCGCGCAGGCGCACGGCGTCTCGAGCGCTGGCTTGCTCAACGCGAACAAGAACCTCGCCGCCGTCGTCAACTGCACGTCCATCGCTGCCGGCATGGACCTGTGCCTGCCGCTGGGCTGCAACACGTACGTGCTGCAGGACGGCGACACCTCGTGCGGCGCCGTGGCCTTCGCCCACGGCATCACCGGCGACGACCTGCAGCGCTACAACAGCTGGATCGACTACGACTGCGAGAACCTGCAGACGGTGCGGCCGATCCTCGGGTCCGTCATCTGTCTGACCGCCGCCGGCGGGACCTTCGTCCCGCCCGGCAACAGCACCACCGGCAGTGGGAACGGCAATGGCGGCACAGGCCAGAACGCGGGCGGCACCGGCTACAGCGACACGCTGGCCGCGCCGCCGCAGCAGCAGCAGCAGGGTGCCACCGTGGCCGTGGCCGCGCGCACCACGCTCAACTGCGGCATCTGGCACGTGGCGCAGGCCGGCGACACGTGCGAGGGCCTGCAGGTGGCCAACGGCATGGCGCAGGAGCTGCTGCTCGAGACCAACCCGTCGCTGCGTGGGCCCGACTGCACGGCCATGCTGGTGCCGGGCACCGCCTACTGCGTCAGCCCGCTGCAGACCTGGGAGACCGTTGTCAGCTTCCCGTACCACAGCATGGGGTGCTACCTGCAGTCCAACACCAGCGTGCGCGTGCTGTGGGACTACTTCACGCGCGACGACATCGCCATGACGGTCGAGGCGTGCGCCGCCGAGTGCCTGCTGCCGGGCTACCGCTTCTTCGGCATGCTGAACGGCGACGAGTGCTACTGCGACAACAAGCTGTACGCCGGCTCCGCGAGGCGGCCGCCAACCGAGTGCAAGGTGGGTTGTGTGGGCAACACCACTGAGTCGTGCGGAGGCAGCGAGGCGAGCAACTTGATGAGTGTCTGGGGGTGGCCGACGACGGTGGTGATTGGGTGATTGCGCAGTAGACAGTTTCCTTCATTGTATATATTTCTCGTTTTGTCTCCGTGTATCAACACGGTGTTTGACGCCCACCATGGGCGCCACTCGAAGGCTCGGGGCCTTTAGTGTACTTAGCCCCTTTTCGTTCAGATTAGGTGCTTCGCGTCCCTGCCCGCTTAACCCAGCACAATATCCACAGTCACCTTTCGTGCCGCCTCCCATACTTCTCGGGAAACTCGGCCCAGCCCTCTACGCGATGCAACCTTCACACCCGAGGCATCATCATCCGACCATGCCACCAACATGACGTTGTAGAATTCGTACCACTTGGTATTGTAGAAATCCTTCCACTCTGGCCTTGCGTCGCACTCGGGATACGACGGGTTCACCTGCCGCGTCTGGCCTCTCGAGATGGCGATCAGGTCGAGAGGCGTCCGTTCGGGAGCCGCATCCCCGTGAAACAGGTTGCCGTGATCTGGGTCATGCACGTCCAATACCCCGGCGACATGTCCGTTCTCGTCCCGCAGTACGTGGGTGCCCGGTTGCGACTGATGGCCCTGGCGCGTGACATACTTGACGAAAGGGTCACCCTGAGCGTTGGGCGGCCAGTCGGCGCGGTGGATGTAGAAGTGCTGCCGACTGCGCTCTACTGTGCCGAAGAGGTAGTAAAATGGCTTGTTGATGATCTGATCCTGAGGACTAGTCCCCTTAGAGTCGTCGTCGTCGTCGTAAACATGGGAATCTCGCATCGGAATCGGGTACCAGAATGACTTCCTGGCCGCGGCCGACTCATACCTGTACACGGTGTTCGTCTTGTCGTAGCCCCTTGGTGCACCGAACCTTGCTAGTGGGTTAATCGAACGTTGCACACAAGTCCATCCTGGCGGAAGCGGCGTGCTGGCCTCCTCGCGGAACGCCTCCCTGGCTTCGTACCATCGGCGGGACTGCAGTGCTAGTCGGTCTTGTACGGGGGTGTCGGCCCTGTCTCCAACAGACCATTCAACGACTGGGATGACATCGACGCCAGTAAACTCCTTCGCCACGACATGATCGACACCATCCATTTCCGGCGCTGGCAGCAGACTCCGGCGCCGGTCGTCATCCGGGCCTCGGGTCCATCCTGCCCATGACCAGCTCGGGCAGGCGGACCGCCCCCATTTCGCCGGGATCCGCCACAGCAGGGCGAGGTCGAAGCATGTCTCGGGCAGGCCACAGAAAATACGCCCCTGAAAGCGTCTCCCAAACGCGGCTGCAAGGCCGGCCGACACGTCGAGCATATCCCCGGGGGGCGTCGGAGTCCTCATTTGCGTCAGCTCCCTCAGCATGGCGTAATACTCCGTCACGCCTGGCCACGGCTTGCTCAGCGCTGTGGACCAATGCGGCTCCTGCGCATTCGATGGGCCCGCGTCGTCGTCATCGTCGTCGTCGTCGTCGTCGCTGTCCCACTCTGGCTCCTTCGGCAAATCCATCTGGCATCCCCATCTTGCTCGGTCGCAGTAGTGCGCGCAATCCTCCCACATGTGCTCATCGTGCTTCGCGTCGCCCGCCCAGGGAGGGTATGACTGACACTTCCACTGGACCGTGCCCATCTCGAAGCGCAGCACGCGGCGGGCCAGCGCCGTCTCGGCGAACGCGCTCGCCTGGAACGGATACGTCGTGCCCGCCAGCCAGGCGCGGTACGACGCGACGGCGTCCTCCCGCAGGACGCCGCTGAGGCGGACGAAGGTCTCGTGCTCGCCGAAGCGGGCCCGTTTCTGCGCGAACGAGCGCGGTTTGGCGCCCGGTATGCCGCGGATGCCGCGGATGCCGTGAGAAGCATCCGTGCCGTCGCACTCGGCGATAGCAAAAGCCGCGCCGGCCGAGATCAACGCTGCCTTGGCATTTTCGGACTGGCGGTGGGCGGCGTCGTCTTGGATGACGCACAGGAGGTCGATCCAGAGGTAGCGGATGCCTAGGAGGGGGGCGAGGTGCATCGCATCGCGGAAGGTGCGCGGAATGCGGGCCGCCGTGTCGGGCACCTTTAGGGCGCCGGGTTGTTATAAGGCGTTCAGGTTGAGCTTGGTGAGGGAGAGGTAGTCGTCTGTGTCATCACTGCCTCGGACATAGCTGAGGGTGACAAAGGACTTGTCTGCCGGGACCGTAGAGGCATCCACCACACAATCTGCCTCGACATCAATAAGGTAGGTCGGTCGCGGTATCGCGACAGCATCGTCGCCAAACGGGAACCTGTCGCAGAGGCCGCCATGTCGTGTCCTGCAATTTTCCAGAAACCCCTTGATCACGCCCAAGTCGATCCATTCTGCGTCTTCGACAATCCTGCCCATGCCACAGTGATCCGATAGGTCGTCGCGACTGACAAGGTGCAACTTGCTGCGGTCGACGGAGAAGACGGACTCTCCCTTGAACTTGTTGAGCGCCACGCGGCCGCGGTTGATCAGGCCGTTATCGAAGTAATTGGAGAGCAGGAGCACCGGCTCGTGGACTTTGCAGTTCCACGACACAGCATCTTCGTCTTCAGTAATGTCGACAAACTCGTCAAACTCGACTTGGAGCGGGGTCCGGATCATGCGCGTAATGGCATCGCAGATGATGCAACGAACTGGTGTTGGAGGATTCATAAGTGCAGGTGTCCTTATTATGAGGGTATGTTGAAATATCAGTCAATTAGGGCCTGCTGTCGCTGGGTGTTGAAATCGGCGGTGAGCTGGGAGGAATTGAGGATTGAGAAATATGAACATTGAAAAAAGGTGAGGTTGAAGCACAATCGGAAGGAACCGCTGCACCACGGTGAATAAGGCACTTGGTAGATTGTTGCTACTGTACCAGACACAAATTGCAGGCCTGTCCATGTCGGCAGTTCCTTGGCTGATCTCCATCAAGCCGGAAGTCAAAGGCTGAACCCCGCTTCCCTCCCACCCGGTGGCTACGTATACATCTTGTTCACCTTCAAAAACACTACAGAACCTGCCCGAGTCCCAATTTGACACCATGGGGTCTGGCTGCTGCTCCGGGGGGGCCCAGCCGCCTGCCGGGATCAACGATGCCCGAGCCTGCGCTGATCGCGACAGCGATGCGGGAACAATCGGTTCAACCAGTGACGATGCAAAGACTGACTGTTGCGGATTGAAAGAGGAATGCGATGGTATGCTACCACCACCCGGATTCTTCTGTCCCGATTTTCAAGCTGACTTGATGCACCTAGAGCAGTGCATCTTTACTGCTGCAACTATCGCCTGCGAGAGGCATGAACTCGATGGTACATATTCAGCCACCGCGGGTGTCACTACTGCTGACTCCTGCCCAGCCTCGATCAACGGCCAATCTGGCCAGGGGGGAAGCCTCAGCCGTGAGTCCCAGTTCGCCAAGGCCTTTGAAAAATACAAGGCCCTTCTCGACACTACTCGTTGTATCTGTCGCTCTGTTCTTGACGAAGGCATGGGAACGTCGTGCTGCTCCAGGAAAGCAGCCGGTCCTTCGTCGAAGATAGCGGCCAAGTCAGGCTGCTCCCCGTCGCCTGAAAAGAAGGCCGGCGGCTGCGACTCGCAGGATGCAGGCTGCTGCAGTGGTGGGAAGGCGTCCCCGGCCGAGCCAAAGACGACAGCGTCAGGGTGTTGCTCTTCGGCTGTTAATGTTATTGACACGGACGACTGCTGCGCTGCAGCTCGCCTACCTGACCTCAAGTTGGGCTGCTCTTCCAGGGACTTGTACAAAGTCAGACATGCATCGCCTCGCCTACAAGAGACAGACGTAGAGAAGGATGCAGGGTTCGAGCACGTCGCCATGTCAGTCGACGGCATGACTTGCAACGACTGCGCTAGCAAGCTTGAGCGCACCCTGAAGGCGATGCCCGGCACGCGCAACGTCATGGTCAACTTCATCCGCGGCCAGGCAGATCTGGACATGGACCCTTCCATCACCAATGCCAATGACGTCCTGGAGAAGGCTCGCGCCGCTACCGGGTTTTCTCTCAACCGGCTGATGGAAGGCGGCGCCGAATCCATCAACATGCTCGTGACTGGGCCTTCCGTGCAAGCTCTCTTCGAGCTGGACATAGCTGGCGTCACGGACGTGACGGTTCTGAACAAAACCGCCGTGCGTGTCTCCTACGATCCTCTCCAGGTGGGGGCTCGTGATCTTCTCGCCAAAGTCGGGGAGCTCACTACCGGACTGGCCCCGCCCGTAGCTGACCCGGCTGTTTCCCGTGGCCAGCGCCGCTTCTACCAACTGCTCCTGTATACCGTGCTCTCCACCGTCATGACAATCCCCGTCGTGGCTCTGGCTTGGGGCGAAACGCTGACCTCGGAATATATCCGTGGCATCGTGTCGTTCGTCTTGGGCTCCTTGGTGCAAGCCCTGGCCGTGCCGGTCTTCTATAAGCCAGCACTGAGGGCGCTCTTCCTCTACCACGCCCTGGAGCTCGACATGCTCGTCGTGGTCGGCATATCCGCTGCGTACATGTATTCGATCGTCGCCTTCAGTTGCCGCATGGCCGGCCAGCCGCTCGAGACTGCCGCGTTCTTCGAGACCAGCACTCTCCTCATCACCCTTGTCATGCTCGGTCGCCTACTGGCCAGCTACGCTCGCATCCGAGCCGTTGCGGCTGTCTCAATGCGATCTCTCCAGTCTACGTCTGCTTTAGTCGTTGAGAAGACGGGGGAACAAGAAATCGACTCCAGACTTCTGCAGTATGGAGACGTGTTCAAAGTTCTCCCGCACTGCCAGGTCCCCACCGATGGCGTCGTTATAGAAGGCGTCAGCGAGATCGACGAGTCTATGCTTACCGGCGAGAGCGTTCCAGTCGTCAAACAGCCGGGCTCGGGCGTGATCGCCGGCACCGTCAACAATTCCGGGACTCTCCTAGTTCGGCTGACTCGGCTCCCTGGAAAGAACACCGTGACGGATATCGCCCGTTTGGTCGAAGAGGCATCCAACTCGAAGCCCAGGATTCAGGATCTAACGGACCGCGTTGCAAGCTATTTCCTGCCCGTCGTTGCGGCTACATCCGTCGTGGTCTTTATTATATGGATCATCGTAGGCCTCAAACTACGCAACGAATCAGCGGGACAGTCTGTATCCGTCGCAATCACGTACGCCATCGCTGTCCTCGCAGTGTCCTGTCCCTGCGCCCTAGGACTCGCAGTGCCTATGGTGTTGGTCATCGCCGGCGGCATTGCTGCTCGTGGAGGTGTCGTCATCAAGTCAGCCGAATGCACCGAGCGATCGCGAAAGGTCACCGACGTCGTCTTCGATAAGACGGGAACCCTCACGGCGCCAGATTTAGACGTTTTGGTCGAAGAATATTTCAGTCACGACCGGTCTGAAGCCGTCGGTATCGCCCGGGCTCTCGTGGCCGAGAATAAGCACCCTGTTTCAGTCGCTGTTGCCAAGCACCTGGCCAAATCCTCCTCCGAACCGGCCGCTACGGTCGTCGAATTGCGCAGTGTTCCTGGAGCAGGCGTGGAGGCTCGTGTCGACGATGCAATCCTCCGTGCCGGGAACCCGCGCTGGACTGGCAATGAAGAACATGTCGCCGTTCGTCGGTCCCTGGACGATGGCCTGACCATTCTCCTGGTCACTCGCAACTCTGCCCCTCTAGCCCTGTTCGGTCTACGTACGCGCGTGCGCCCAGAGGCCGCCAGCGTGGTGTCGGCTCTCCGGCGACGGGGTATCACTGTGCATCTCGTCTCGGGCGACCAGCCTCGAGCGGTCCAGGCTATCGCCGCATCCGTAGGCATCGACAGCGCGAATGCCGTTGCCCAGCACAAGCCTAGCCAGAAGCGAGCCTACGTTGCCTCCCTCATGGCCGAGAAGAAGAAATATGTCCTGTTCTGCGGCGATGGCACCAACGATGCTGCAGCGGTAGCGCAGGCCAACGTCGGCGCGCAAATCAGCGATTCCATCATCTCGTCCAGCGACGTCACTCGAGGCGCTGCCGACGTGATCCTGCTATCCGGCCTCAAAGGGATTCCGTTTCTCCTGGACGTCAGCCGCGCTGCCTTCCGGCGAATTATCTTCAACTTTGCCTGGTCGGCGACATACAACGTCCTAGCTATCTCGCTCGCGGCCGGTGCATTTGTCAAGATCCGCATCCCCCCAGAGTACGCCGGCGCCGGAGAACTAGTCAGCGTCTTACCCGTCATTGCGGCCGCTATGTCGATGCTGCTGCTGAAGCTCTAGCCTTAGCGTAGGCCCCGACCTAACGACAGAAAAAGAACCCCTCGGGAGTCGCAACGGACTGGCGGCCCATTCAACATGTGCCCGCATGTGTCGAGCGCTTCTTACATTCGTTTGACCGTGCGTGAAAAAGGAAAAGTGGTTCAACACCGGCATTGTTTGAGATTTTCGTATTTGGTATTCTTTGTGTGGCGGAGTCAGATACTACGAACCCTAACCCCTAGCCTAGCCTAACCTAACCTAACCTAACCATCACATTGCTCAGCTTTTAAAACGGAAATGGTATTTTAGTGTGCTTAAGTTTCGTCTCCGAGTTAATTACCTTGTGTAAGCTTAAAGTCCGTGTATGGTATTTATATACTGATTAGATCTGAGGTTCTAAAACCCTATGTTTGAGACCCATAACAAGAGATACGTGCACAAGTACCTACATGCATGAACTTTAAAATTATCCTTCCCGCTCGGGGGCTGGGGGATACATTATATAAGATACCTCCCTGTACGAAGTACCCCAGATTAAATTCGTTCCTCTTGCCGTCACGGACTAACCTCAACTTAGCCTATAACGTTGCCAATGCCAGCTCCTCATTCGACTCGCCTCCACCACCTCAATAACGAGACACAGCAAAACAGATTACCGACAGATCAGAAACTGGGCGCAGGAGAATAGAGCTAGCGACGACGGGGGCATTGACTAAAACCCCTTATTTACATTTCCATATCCTCCCCCCCTTTTTAGTTGTTTCCCCTTATATACCCCCTTATCCCCCTTACCCCCCTCTGTTCTCTTGTTTCGGTCTATCGCCCACAATGCGGCGTCAAACAGACAGTAACCTCATGGATATACCTAATCTTGCCCTCTTCCACCCTGATCAGGTTGCTGCTCGGCACAGAATAACTCGCGGGCTTGGACTTTTCGAGGAACGGAAACCCGTTAAAGATATCCACCGCCCCCAGCTCCTCATCTATAACGTACCGTCGGTTGCCGACCTTGAGAGGGTTAGGAAAGGCAGGCATTTTGCACGTATTTGCCGTCGGACTGCGTTGCCCGGTGTAACTCCCCCCTTCCAGTCTAGCACACGGCGTGCCCAACGGGACTTGAATGGAGGAGTTCCCCCACTGATCAAGATACGCATCCCCCGCGCCCTTGATCACCGCGCGGCTGTCGCGTTTCGCCTCGGAGATGGGATCCCACTTTTCCTGCTTGGTCCACTGCAGCTGCCCAGTCGCGTTGAACGCCCAGTCGCCGTCGTCTGTCACCACACTCTCAATGGTGGTGATCTTGTTATCAGAGTCCAAAAGCATGCGCGTGTGGATTACGTAGGGGTGTTTGTTCGTTGCCGCGGTGATCTCGGTAAAGGTCGCGCATTGCGCGGCGTCGTGTAGACTGCGGTTGAAGTCGATCGTAACTGCCTGCGACAAGACGCCCTTACTGATGTCCATCGGGGTGTCGTTCTCGGAGTAACTGAGGTTACTGGAGGCGAGGGGGAGGAGGGACGGTTGCCCAGAGGATTGCGCGCGGATGTATGCCGATGTGGCGTCTTCTAGGAGGGAACGGGTGCATGCTGCTAGCACTCGGGACGCTCCCGCGCATAAGAAGAGGAGTGACTCGTACCGCATCTTGAGTTTTCTTTCCGCAGCTCAAGGTGGGTTGGAAACTTCCAGCCCTCCTCCACTAGTGCAGCATCGAACTTGAGGATGTCGCTTCATTTTGTATGAGCTAGACAAAGCGGGGAACCTGAGTTTTCCCAGTTTGGCCTGTACTCCGCTGGTTTGGACAAGTGCGGTAGTTGTTAAGGGCATAGATTTACTCCCGTTCGCACTGTTCCAAGACGTGGAGAGCAGAACCTCCCGGAAGTAGACTCAGATTTAACCGTGATCTCCTGAGATTAGCGATTTCGGCACTGGGCCGTGGCAGCGGCTGTGGTTCCTCCGTGGCCCCTATTCTACAAGGCCCGTGCACGCACCTCAGCGACCACACATAGCCTCCCAGGTTCCCCTGCACAAGTTGTTTGCTATCCTAATCTTGACTTTAAGTTCGCGCGGCTCAAAGATGTTGCGCGAATGCATTTTTCTAGTGAACATCTCGTTATCTTTTGTCATGGAATAGTGTAAGTGGCAGCATGCATCGCTAATTTACGGGGGTGATACTATTAAAGACAAAGGACCACCTGTAGACTATGCGAAAGTCATTACATGTTACTAATTAATGTCGCCATTGAACGAGCTTCAGGGGCTTGCAGAGACTCAACTTCTCCAGTGCGCTTATAGACTGCCCGAGTTCAGGTCAATTCAACGAGGTTTCAACGAGACATCGGGATAGCATTCGTCATGGTGATGTCAACAAAAACCACAGAACACCATTCTACACTCGTCTCTTCACAAGCTCACTCAGAGTCGGCTACCATTATCATGATCGTAAACGTTGTATTATAAATGAGCTAATATGCAATTACCGTACGGCTTGAGTCTCAAAACGCATGGCGGGCAATAGCAATTCTCCTGCTCCTTGCCCGTGTTGGCGCCGCTCTTGGAGTGTTCCTTCCGGGCGGCCTTGTCCTCCTCCTTCATCATCTGCTTCGCCTCGGACTTGCTTGTGGGGTCCTCTGCCACTCACGTATTAACACCCGCCCGACCAACATCTCTAATGTTTTGGGGGGATGGGGGCTTACTGTTGAGGTCGTCATCCGGGAGTTGGGTCTTTGGGTTGGTCATTTTTATTTATCCAGACTGCGTAAGCTTGAGATATGTAGTCGTTGAGGATGGATTCAGTTTGCTTGCTCTTGGCGCTGGATTATTTGGAAATGGTTTGTTTGGAGGATGGGGACTGATGTTGGGTTCATCTGGGAGGGTGTTTACGTGCTGGTATGTAAACAATCGCCGATGACGTATCACGGCAATGATGTCGGTCGGGCGTCATTGCGATATTTTGCATGACGTCTCTGTCATGAACCGCGCACGGAGAGTCAGTCTCGCATTCTCTAAATTGAGGGTTGGTCTGTTTTCTTGGCGAACATCGAGATGCATTCGCGGTTCCACTTGTGGGACAGTATCTGCACTGTGTTGAGGTTTGCATTTGTCTGTGATTAAACATCTCTTAAGCGCGATACGGCATGTTGCATCGATTATAGTAAATAAGTGTCGCCAGTTTCCTCTTAACGTACTAACTTAGGCGGTCGAGGTCGTCGTCGGGTTCGGATGTGACATCGGATATTCGCATTTCGAGAATACTGAACGATTGAGATTTTCATCCACCATTATATCCTCCAACATTATGGCATCTTTTGTCTCTCACGGTTTCTTTCTGTGTGTAGGAATAGGCAAACGCAGACCTAATTAAGACTACAGGTGTTGTGCAAATATCTCGCCATCGGACGACGGACGTCCGAGTGCACCCCCGGCTGTGTCTGGTGTAACAAGAGACTTTTTTCAACATTTGATCGAAACTGACTGTATCATGAATACCGCTCTTCTCCATTACTATTGTGTAGTTAGAACAGTTAATGCTTATAAATCGTTTGACTTCGTCCAATCCATCCGAAACCATGGGAGACACTAAACACCCCACTCCGACATTCAGAGACACAACCTCCCTCCTGCGCTATCTCTATACAGACCTCACCCGCATTTCTCAAGTTTCTTCTGAAGACATTGTCCTTCACCCTGCCGACCGGGCCATCAGACCTAGGGAGCCTCTTCGGGGTATCGTTGCCGCACAAGCCCACGAGGAGGCGTTGATTGCGGCCACGGGAGGTACCCTTGTCATGGACGTGCAGAGCATCTCCGCCAACAACAATTTTGGTGCCGTACTGGGAATCTTGCGTTCGAAAAGAAAACGTGTGACGGCCGAGGGGCGACTACTCGAAGAGGAGAATCTGGCAATCCCCTTTTGTGGGGTGTGGAGGTTTGTCAATGGAAAGGCGGTCGAGCATTGGGAAAATGCAACTGATCCGGCGGAACTGGGAAGATGGTTGGGGCCAAAACTGTAGGAGTACCTAAAGCACGCTATCGGGAGATTTTCGCTATCCCAAGCAGCGAAATCATGATTCACACGGGGAATGAGTTTTCGAAGGCTGGATATGTTCGATTCGCTGATGGTTCCCTGAGAAAGCAAGAACCGGGTCCGACTAGTCCGAGCAACCTTGGTCCCTAACTTGAATTCGGACATGAACTTGTTAATCAGGGTGAGGAATTCAATTGCCTTGCTGTCCATGTCAGTGTGGTGTTCCACGCCAAGAAATTTGAACCCCTTCATGGAATAGTGAAGTTCACGGATCCGCAATCGTTCGTTGGACGCCGGGCGGGAGTTGAGGAACGCCTGTAACATCGATTAATCAGTGTGCGGATGTTGCGTGTTGTCGAAATTAGACGTACTTGCTTTTAGCCACAAAACCACCCACGTTGTCGCATAGGAGTATGGTTGCATTATTACAGTACTTTCAAGCCGATTATTATCAGACGGTGAAGTATAGCGCCTAGCCATGTCCATATATTCATACCTGAGAGCTTTCGGTACGGTTCTGGACGAGGCTCGCATTGAGCTCCTCAGATGCATTTTCCGTCATATCGGAGTAACCGTATGTGAGAACACGAATGCCGGGGAACCGCTTCGGGATGCTCTCCGTAAGCCAGTTGAATTTGGTTACCCTAGAGGTCCACGACCACTCGCGATCGCCCTGCAGACCATGTATCGCCACGAGACTGCACACAGTTGGTGAGCACCTAGCATGAAGAAAGGGTGTTGTTCAAGTTCAAGTCCACTCACTCAATTCCATAGCCTCTGCCTCCAGGAATCTTGGCGGGTGGAGGGTAAAGAACCTTCAATCCATGATCCACGTGTAGAATCTCGTTCCATGAGAGGTGTGATAGTCTATCTGGCGACACGTTGTGGTCCGACGTAATACTGGTTTGACTGTGAACCAGTGAGGATGTAATCACTCCATCGGCAATGGCCGGTACAGTTGTTGCTGGGTCAGCCATGTGGCTCTTGTGGGAAAGGTGCGTATAGAGTATCGAGGTAGTTGTAAAAAGGTTGAAGAGCTGCATGAAGGGGGAAAGGCAGGGAAAGGGCAGTGCGCATGCAGAATGATGTTGAATTAGCGCGGTGGCCTCAAGCTACAGCCAGCCTCAATCTTCGCTCGACATGGGTGATGATGGAAGTGCAAAAAAAGAATGGCGGGGGAATTCCTGTCTGGAAGAACACCATGGATTTCGAGATTGGCTTTCCACATCAAAGGCATGCGGGTCAGAAAACGCAGGAAGTCTCAGTGCGTGGCGCATGAAGTAACTACAACCATCAAGTTGCGGTCGGATTTGGCAAGCACGACCTGATACCGCACTTGCCTGTCTCGATTTGCATCTTTTGGCTGGGAAACAGAAACCTCCTACAGTATCACTATTCCAGAGGGCCATGTCTTTGGTGATGAAAAGCGATGAATTTTGTAGCATTCCACTATAAGGGTCAGGAGGGACGGTCAAAACGCGCTGCACCTGACTCAGTTAGATAGACCACTCCTTCACTGGCTTAGTTGTATCGCTTGGAGATGTGTCTATAAAGCTGCGATATCATAGGATGTATATACTTTACATTGAGGACTAGGATAGTTGTAGACCCAGACTGGAGAAAGAGGCGCTGTCAATACAATGAGAAGAGATACCTTGATCACGGATTTCAGTGCTTCATCGGTTGCAACCCAACTCTGCAGTCATCCGCTTCACCGCCTCACCCATCTCAAATAAACTTCCTCGGGCTTATTCATCTGCAGCGTCAGTCGTGGCATGCTGTCCTCGGTC
The DNA here is from genome assembly GCA_033297225.1 of Diplogelasinospora grovesii. Lineage (NCBI taxonomy): Eukaryota > Fungi > Ascomycota > Sordariomycetes > Sordariales > Diplogelasinosporaceae > Diplogelasinospora > Diplogelasinospora grovesii. The sequence goes on along the minus strand of MU853826.1, from coordinate 144,863 downwards.
AGGACTAGCATCCGCTTCTTAGCCTGGTCCATCGTCTCCCCCTTTTCCTTATTAGGAACCGGCTCAATGTTGCATTGTCGGAAGATGGCCGCCATGACGGTGACAAACTCGACCTGGGACATCTTTTGCCCAGGGCATACGCGTGGGCCACCGCTCCATGGACTAAATGTCCCCCGTGCAGGAGTGATAAGCTCCTCCTCGGCACCGTCTGCGCCCTTGGTTATCCATCGAGACGGCCGGAACTCAAGCGAGTCCTCGCCCCAGATGGACTTGTACGTGTGCAGCGCAGGATTGTTTATGTAGACGACACAGGGTCCCTGTATGAAATATGACTTGTCCTCTGCTGTTCTGATAGTCTGCGAGGTTTTGATGCTGCGCGAGACGTGCAACACTGGGGGGTAGAGCCGGAGCGTTTCAAGCTAGTCAAGGGTTAGAAAGGGACCGTGAAGTAGCCAAGTCATTGTGCACTTACCATGACGGCCAGACAACGCGCCAGTTGCGGGTATGTAGTATTGTAGTCAGGTGACTCTGTCTGTTCCTGTTCTCCTAGCACACGGTCGAGTTCTTCTTGGATCCACTCCTGCCACTGGGGATACGCAGCAAGCAATGTGATGGCATACGCGAGGGTGTTGGCTGTGGTATCAAACCCAGCGCCAGTGAAAACGAACAAGTTACCAGAAATCTCGTCGTCTGTGAGATACTGCCCGTGAGGGCCGGCCTCGCCCGCCAATCCCGACTGCTGCTTGTCTCCGCTCTTGCCAGCATCAGACAAACGGACCAGCATGCTCATCAGATTGTCGCGAGAACCGGAACCCGAGTGGGAAGAAGCGATGCGCTTTCGTTCCTGCTCAAGCATCTCCTTCGTGAGACCCGGGATATTCTCGACTGCAACAGCCAGCGTCTGTAAGGCCTTGGGCATAAAAGACATGCGCATGAATTTGGACGGGATAAGAGCGGCAAAGACAAGGAGCTCGGCGCACAAAGAGATGGCTTCGACATAAGTCGACTTTTCCGCTGCTGCCGGATCTCTGGGCAGCTCCATCGGCTTGAACGGCTTCGGCTCACCATAGCCCACCTGGCCGAGCACGTTGATCGCAATGGCGCGCAGGCCGCTGATGACATCGCGGGATGCGCCGCCAGGCTGACGAAGCATGTAGTCGACCATCTGGTTTGCCTGCTCCATGCTCTCACTCCACACCTTCTCGCTGATGCGTTCGTTCAGATTGGGCGCCACCAGCCGGCGCTGTCTCGCCCAATCTTCTCCGTCCGCCTGAAGATTCCCGTGTCAACTCACCAGATCAGAAATATCGGATCAAGCTAGCTTACCGTGAGGATATTCCCACCCAGGAAGCTCATGATCTTGGACGCAATGGGCAGCTGCACAAAGTCCTTGCGACGCGCGAGAATAACTTGAGCCATGGCCGGATCGGCGCACCAGAGCTCGTTCAGGTCAGGGGTGGCTAGAATGAAGGCTGGACCAACTCGATCGTGCAGCTCATGTCTATCTCTGAACTCCCATCCGAATATGGATACTCGGATGCCGGGAAAGGGCAGTATCGTCTCCAAAAGAGGCCTCAATGGGCCTTTGATGAGCAGATACGGCATCTAGAAAAAGGGGTGTTACTTCACACCGTCATTTCTCATGTGCTCTCTCGGAAGAGTTCACTCACGCCATCTGGTGCAAATGGGCTGAGAAGGACTGGCAGCCCAGACAGTTTTGCCGCGCGATAGTTGCGATACAGACACCATATCCAGTTTCCCACCCAGAGAAGTGGCCCTACGAGGAGAGCGGTGAATAACGGGTTCATCGTTTATACGCTAGAACGGAGACGACTCGTGCGACGATGCGAGATCGACGTTAGGGAAGCCTAGCAGCTCCAATTGAAACGAATCGGTTGGTTCCAGTACCCGACAACTGCTCGTTAATTTCAGCCTAATTACAGGACGGCTGTTGGAAACAGAAAGAGAAGTTGCAACCCCAAACCGAAGAATCCATCAAAAATGGCGGATGGGTAGAAGAAAAAAATATCACAATGTTCCAACCATTTCACACGTGGCTTATGGTCCTTGAAGGATTGCGTACCTAGTCCCCTGCTTGAGTCAAGTGTATTTTGAGAAAGTGTTAGCAGTAACCCCAAACTGGTAAGCGGTGTGGTGGCGCCGCACAGCAGAATGCGATCAGAAGCCTACACAGTAGAAGGTGCATAACGTTAGCGAGCGAGCGATGTGACAGTGCGCGGCCGCTGAAACTTGGCAGCTCCCGACCCGACGGGAGGCTAGCTGCCCTGGGACATGTCACCCGCGAGAGTTCCATTTCAGGAACTTGGACGCGATGGAGATGCCTCCACTGCCCTGCACCCGATAGAGCAAAAAGTGAAGACAATACGGATAAAAGACAATACAAAGGAAGGCTCCCGCAGCGGCTGGCTGGAATAAAAGTGTACTTGAGGGAAAGGGGGAGCCAAGAAAATAGATCGTGGACGCCACAAAAAGTGGACGTACCGCGGATCGAACGCGGGACCGTCTGTATGAGCTTGTCCCAGATACTCCGGGTGTTTGCAAAACAGAAATCATACCACTAGACCATACGCCCGGATATTACGAAGTTACCGACTTGCAGCCGCCTATACATGCGCGCCGCTCGATTCTTTAATTAGAAAAAGACACAACAGTTTTACGGTAATGCATCCCGAATTCTCGCTGTAACAAAGAAGTAGAGCGACATCTGAGCGCAACGGAGTATGCCGCTTGTTCTAAGGGTTTTGGGAAGATGGCTTTTGAATGCATCCCCTGGTGACGCGCGGTGCTTGCTTTTTTGCCAGCCACTGATTAGGTTCGCCAATTAGAGTAGTCGGCGCACTGCGGCTGACCAGTTGTGTGCGCAGTTCATCAGCTGAATGGACCCACAGCGATTTGTGGAAGCCGGCCGAATATCGCACCTTCCAGAACCTGGAAATCCAGCGACGTCACACGATGAGTGGCAACAGCTGCTTTATTAATGCGAATTGTCTAGGCCGGACATTTCCGACTCAAACACATCTGTGTTGCACTCAACTTCAAAGATTTTACCAAACTCCGATTTCAACTTCAAACTTTTCCCTTTAAATTTTTAACTGCGGTGGAACAAACATTCGAGTTCACTATTCCATCGGACCAACCAATCAACAATCCACGTCAACAAACCTCACGTCTTGCTTCCTCATCTCGACAAAGAGGTAAGCCGACATGTCCGACACCACCGCAAGAGACATGGTGTATTGCCATGAATGCCATCACGAATGGCAGAGGGGAGGAGATGGCATCGAGTGCCCTGCGTGCAGGAGCACAATTACAGAAATCGTTCGCGAGGGCCATCTGCTAGCAGAAAGTCGAGCTCAGCTAACTCAGCATCAGATAACCTCTGAACATGATCCCCGCCACTTTCACAATCGGGCTCCAGCACCCGCCGTCGATGCCTCAGAATCGAGTGCTCCGGCGACCGCTACTTCAGAGCTAGCTACCAACGAGCGAGGTGTGAACGCCCCTCCGGCAGGTTCCGAAGTGGGTGATGCACAGCAGTCCGGCGGCAGCGCCGAGACGGCCAGCCAGCCTCAGACCCCAGGGAACGCTGCAAATACCGGCAGCGCACCTCACTCTCCTCGCGTGCCAGCGTTCAGGTCCATGATATCACCAGGTGCGACCTTCTTCACCATTGTCACCGAAGATGTGCCCATGCCGCAGGCAGGCGGCGGTGAAGGCAACGGCACCAACCCTCCTTCACCAAGAATGACCTTCTATGGAATGCAGTTCATCGCTACTCCCCGCATGCAGGTCTCGCCATCGGCTCTGTCCCCAACTGCGACCACTAGCCCCACTACTGGTGCTGCAAATGCCGAGCCGGCAACCAACACCGCCGAACAACCAGCCCAGACAGAGTCCAACCAGCAGCAGCAAGACGGTTTCGCTGCTACCACCCCGCCGCATCCAGCTACAGAGCAGCAGCTGCAGACATTGGCAGCGGCCTTGAGCGCCATGCTCGCATCACTGTTTAATAACACGACTGCCGCCATGTTTGGGGATTATGTGCACACCCAAGAAGCGCTGGATCGCCTAATGGCCCAGCTAGCGGAACAGCATGCGCAGAACTCGGGCGCACCCCCGGCCTCCCAGAGCGCCATCGATAAGCTGGAAGTCAAGGAGATCGACGATATGCTGCTGGGCCCGGGCGATGACAGATCGAAATGCGTCATCTGCGTGGATGACATGGTCAGAGGAGACATGGCTACTGTACTGCCGTGCAAGCACTTTTTCCATGGGGAGTGCGTCAGCCCGTGGCTGAAGCAGCACCGCACGTGCCCGGTCTGCAGGAAATCGATTGAGGAGGACAAGCCTGCCAAGCCGGCAAAGGTTGTGGAGAATGAGCACGCGCACCACCACCACCACCACCAGCACGAGCACGAGCATCAGCAGCAAGGGTTCTAAAAGCATGAAGCTCCCTGCCCGGCAACTGTTTTGCTCGCTAATAAAAGATAATTAGCAGCAGTACCACAAGCACCAACTTGTCGAATTATTCATGGGACCCAGCAAAGAAAGAAACCCCGAAATTTTTGGGACACAGACTAGCATGAGTGGGCCCTGAATAGGGGCAGGGGTGCACACCACGAGATCGGCTTTTCTTTTTTTTTTTTTTTTTTCCTTCCTTCCCCCTTTTTGGAAGGTTTTCAAGAACACCTCGAACGAGAGAGGTCATCACAGACGATTATGCAAGTCTGGCATTTGGGGTTTTCACATTGGAACGGTAAAAACACCGTTCATGGGATCTTTTGAAGGTTTTTATGTCAGCATGCGAGGCGTTGGGACTACGCAATACGGATACCTATTTGGCTCTTTGGGATTTAGGGAACCCTGGGCACTGAAATTGAGCAAAGCATATCGGCGAACACAACTCGAAGGGTGGTTAATGGATATTTGTTGCCGCGTTTATATGAAGTATCGGTATTTTTGGAAAGAACGGCTGTGGAGTAGTCGACCGAGAGAGCTAGCTAGCTGTATGACTACTACGGGCGGATTGTAGATGATTATGAGCATCGATTTGAGGTTTATAATACACACTTAAATCTCATACTCAAACACTGCAACGTCGTGAACATGACATTGTTATTCTTTTTGCTTATACTCGTGAACCAAAAGGTATGAACGATCTCCGAAGAAAGTTAAAATGCATATCTATCAATATGTACTTTTCAGGTATCAAGCAATAAAACATGCCCTTCAGTAGAGCCCCCTTTTCGGCAAAGGGAATGGGATGGGTACGTGTGGACCGAAAACATAATCTTCCAATCCTCTAAAAGGCGCACTATAGCGGCCCTGTCTAAATATAAAGCACAAGGTATCTCTCGTATCCCTTCCCCCTACCCTATTCCCGTACCCCCGTACCCCCTTTCTCACTCTCCCTCCCGCCCACCCCCACCCTCCTTCTCCTGAGTGTAGTGTCGATTTACGGTGTGCACCGACCCATGAACCGCGGGTAGAGGCACGCCTCACGGACGGTCCACAGCTTCATCAGCCACGCGAGGAACCGCTCCGCTCCCAAGCCGTACCCACCGTGCGGGCTGGACCCGTACTTGCGCTGGTCGAGATACCAAAAGTATCCCGCGGGGTCGATGCCCTCGCGCTTGTAGGCCGCGAGCAGCTCCTCGTAGTCCCAGATTCTCATACTTCCACCGACAACCTCTCCGACTCCGGGCATCAGCAGGTCGACAGACTCGGTGACGCGCTTGTCGTCGTCCGCCTTTTGCATGTAAAACGCTTTAATTTCGACCGGGAAGTGTGTGAGGAAGATGGGCCGGTTGATCTCGTCCGTCATCTTGCGCTCTGCCGCCTCGGCACTATACACTGCATTAGCATAACCCGTTTTGACCCCAGGAATAGTAAAGGGGCGGCTGGGGGGCTTACATATCATCACCAAAAACATGGTCGTTGCCCTCCGTGTTCTTGATACCCTTTTCCCTGAGCCACTCGATCGCGTCCGCGTACCGCATTCTGAGGAACGGCCTTGACGGCTTCTTGAACTCAGGGTTGTACTTCTTGACCAGCTCCCCCGCAACCGGGTCTTCAAGCGTGAGGTCCACCACCCGGCAGATAACAGCCTCCAAGTGTGTGAGGAGGTCGTCGAACGTGATAAAGTCCAGCTCGGCCTCGATGTGCGTGTACTCTGACAACTATCTTCCTGTCAGCATATTGTCTGGCCCCCCTTTTTGTGTGTGTGTGTGTGACTTACGTGACGTCTAGTGAGCGACTTCTCAGCCCGGAAAGATTTCTCAATGCAGTACACATCTCCCAAAGACGGTAGCACCGTCTCCAGATACAACTGACTGCTCTGTGTAAGGTAGGACGTCTCGCCATAATAGTCAAACTTGAACAGTGTCGCGCCACCCTCCACCTGCGTCTGCACCAGCGCCGGCGGGCTGACCTTCTTCACATCCATTTCCTTGTATGCGGTGTGGAATGCGCCCTCCAGCACCCCCCTGACGAACATGACCGCTGACGGCTTGTCGTGTCTCAGCGTAAGGTGGCGTAGGTTGAGGAGTGTGTTCGGGTCACCATCCTCAGGGACAAGATTGGTAAACGCATCGTCACCGCCGGGAGCGACGGCAATGATCCTGAAGTAATCCGCGTGCAGTTCTCTGTTGAGCGGGGCGTGCGCACCAGCAGGGACCTCCCACAGCTCACCAAACACCTCCATACTCGTCTCCCGCATGAGGGTGAGTGCGTCATACGTCTTTGCGAGCTCGCCCGCGAGCAGGCACTGCATGAGGTTCAGCCCCCGGCGCAGGGTGACAAACATCAGCCCGCCCTGCTTCGCTACTCTTTGCACGCGGCCCTGTACCCGGACGCGCAGGACCCCGGAGCTCGGCTCATCCTTGCTCTTTCGCAATTGCCCAATCGCCTCGGGGTTGGTCTCGGCGATGTTGATCAGCTTTGCCGCCGGCAGCTCGGGATCTTCAGAGATCTTGATAGCTTTCGCCTTCTCCAGGGTAGCTTGCAAAGCAGCCTCGTCGGCCTCGGCGCGTTTAGCAGCCGCCTCGCGCTTCTTGCGCTGTTGGTCAGCATAGTTGGCTGCCTTCTTTAGTGCCGCCTTCGCCGCGGGTTTGTACTCGTCTTCGCCCTTCTTCTTGACTTGGAACTCGTTATCGGCGCCCTTCTCGAGGTACGCGACGGATACCGACTGGAACGGCGCATCCTGGGTGCCGGCCGTCTCGGGCGCGTCGACGCCCTTCTCTTCGTCGACGTAAATGATCGCCATCTTTGAACTTTCCCGGGTATCGCGTGCTGATTTTGAGTATCAGGATGTGTGTGTGTGTGTGTGCTAGTATCTCGAAGGCGGGGCACAACGGAAGTTGAGGGGCCTGAATGCAGAATGTTAGGGTCTGATAAGCTTCTTAGTACGGAATTGAAATGGCTGAAAGAGAAAGAACCAATTGCCCTATGGATCTGGGATCTCTAACGCACCTTTAACAGCGTATTGTTCCAGTCACTGCACACATACAATAGGGGGACTGTGACTCACGAAGCTCACCCAGACACAATGGGACAGGAAATTTGGCGGGGTAGGGTAAAAAGCGATGTCGGGCAAAAAAGTACTGTGGTGGGGCAGTGCGCCGCCGGATGAGGCTGGCCCGGCGGGAACGAAACCGATCTTAGCCCCTTATGAGGACGCCTACCTCTGCCCCTAGAGATAAATACAATACTAGCGATACCCTGCCAAGAGCTATTTGGGTAGCCAGTCTTTAATTCGGATTAATTAGAGGCAGTTTGAAAGACTTATGGTAGTTTCGCATTCACAGTTCACGATAACAACGGTAAGTACCCCGCACTAACCCTATGCGGGCGCAAAGTCCACAGTACTTACCAACCTGCAGCGCATGCTATTGTGGACATATACATACGAGATGGTGTTAAAGAGTTGGCGGTGATCTTGACGTGCAGCTCACTAAAGTAGGCTTATATTCTGTAGCACTCTTTTTCCTGGTCTGCAGTGACATCTCTGAGTCAACGCTGCCGGCCGTTTCTGATGTGAGCACGCGCCACAAAGATAAGAACGCGACAATCTCTATTGGCTGGTTGAGCGCAGGCCTCAGGCCCAGTAGATAAAGTTTCAGGTATGCGGCTTGGGACGAACGGCTCGTTGTTGGACGACCTATCGCCTTATCTCCTTCACTTTTGCTGATCGGGAAACTCATGCCGTTTATCTGCCGTTATCGATATGCATCACCATCGCATCTTTGCTCTGAGGCGGAAACAGGGGAAGCGTTCTGGTAGGAACTTCATGAGTTCGTAAACTCTATGCCATTGTGCAGTTTGTTATCATAGGTAGCTGAATGTTGAAACAGACGTATATTCTTGCCTAATCTTGCTCTTTTTGGTGCCCGCCCTCACTTACAACAGCGGTCTGCATCCTGGGTCCTACCTTCGTAACCTTCGTAATACGTGCTAATTATCCAAAGAAAACCTTGTTTTATTATCCCGTCGCTAAACAAGGCGCGACTAGAAATTAAGAACTAGGAATCAAGGAAAGGGGATAGAAAAAGAGAAAGAAAAAGAGAAAGAAAAAGAGAAAGAAAAAGAGAAAGAAAAAGAGAAAGAAAAAGAGAAAGAAAAAGAGAAAGAAAAAGAGGAAGAAAAAGAGGAAGAAAAAGAGAAATGGAAAATGGAAAATGGAAGGAGGAAGGAGGAAATGAGAGAAAAGAAGAATTAAGAAAAAACACATTGAGTAAAATGAGTAAAACCCTTACGCACATGAGGGGCTCAACAAACAGAGACCGACATGGATAATTCACCGTGAAGGACCCCACTCGGACTAATCCCACTCAGTAGCTTCCACCGTCAAGAACCTTTTGCTGTCCCGGCTCAGCAACATGATGACATTGATGAGCCGTCGTGCCTTGGTTCGTCCCTAACAACCCATATACGCAGACACTGCCACGGCTAAGCACACCAGTATTGACCGCCCCACCGGTCACTTGCCCGGCGTTATTCTTCTGTCCACCATATGTCCAGGCAATGCACACTTTCCCTTGGAAGCTGCAGATAGACGGCCCATCGGTAGAGCTTTGGAAATTATCATACAAGAGTCTGAACCGGGTCGAAGGGCTTGTCAAACTCGTGTAATCCTGCGTTTCGGACGTGACAGTGTTGATGTTATTGGCGCCCGCGTCGGGTCCAACCCATGCCACCACTGGTGAACCCGTGGACGGGTCAACGTCGGCTGAAAGCCCATAAGCAGTGGTTTTTGTGGAAAGGATGGTCTTGACCGCTCCTGCAAAATTCGCGTAGTCGGAGTACTCTATAAAGTTCAGGAAGTTGTTGCCTTGCCCAGACCACGAGAGCGTCAAAGTCTTTCTGCCAGAGTTAAACACCAGATCTGGTCGGGCGCCCGATGTTTCACCCAATACTTGGTGTTGAAGCCAAGTCTGACCGCCATTGTTGGTAGATGCAATGTTTATGCTCTTGTTGGCGTCTGTTCCGGTCCATGCTACGAACAGAAGGCCATCGCCAAAGGCAAGGGCTGGCCCAGTAAAGCTCCTTCCCGGGGTCACTACCGGGTCAGACCAGGTCTTGAGGCCAGGATCGGTCGACTTGGCAATGTTGACACTCCCATCATTAGCAGTATCGGTGCCGGTGTAGGCGATGTATGTTGTCCCAGTGGTTGAGTCGAACGCCAGGCCAGGCTGGAACTGAGAAGCCTGGTTGGGGATGATTCCGAGCGAGTTGGGGTCCCAAGTCAGACCGTCAGGGGAGAGCATCGTATTTATGGAGCCGTTCGGCCCAGTGAAGGCGAGCATCAGCAGCTTGTCGGCCTGGCTGGCGAGAGCAGGGCTGTAGTTTGTCGCCTGGCCGACGGCGAGTCGCTGTTGAAGACCGCCCATGCTGGGTTGAAATACGAAGCCGTTGGACACGGTCGGTGCACAAAACTTGGCAAAGTTTCCGGAGTCGTCCCTTGCATAGTTGTTGCGGCTACTCCAGAGCTCGGTAGCGACATTCTCGGGGTCGAATGCCCGCAAAACGCCTGGCCGGACAGACTGGTTTGCGTCGCCTTGGTAGGGGTGGTTTACCCAGAGCACGCCGGTTCCCGCTTTGGCCGGGTTGCCGTTGCAGGCGACCGTCATGAAGCCACCAGGCATCCCGGCTGTGCCGCCAGGGAAGGTATCGGGGTCCATAACGTTGGAGCGGGCGGTGATTGCGAGGCTCGTTGATCCTCCGGGCAGCGTGAGGGACATTTGCTTCATCTCCATGTTCTCGGGCCAGCAGAACAGTGTGACGCCGTTGGGGCCCTGGTAATAGACTGGCGAGCCATGGATGTGGTGGGTTCCAGTACCCTGCGGATCGATGTTCGGTTCGTATACATAGAACTTTTGCAGCACGTTGTCCGTGCTTGTGCTGTACTTGCCCAGATTGCTGCGGTCCATGAGGTAGAGCGCTGACCTCTTTCCGCCGCCTGTTACCAGGTTCGTGCCCGGAATCAGGAGAATGCCGCCGGAACCGAGGTCATCATCGACACGGGACATGTCGTTTGCATCAAAAGGGCAGAAGTAATCCACCACCTGGAGGGTAGGGCTAAGCTTCAAGACGCTGCAGCCAAACTCGTTCTTTGTCGGATTGGTTCCGTTGGCATCATTCTTGCCCTCGGCGTTACCCGTCATGAAGTAGAGATTACCCTGCTCATCCACGGCAGGAGCCTGGCCCGCTTGCCAGATGCCAGCAGCATCGTACTCTTGGTTTGGCTGTGTGCAGAAGACAGCCTTCTGCACAAGCGTGCTTGCATCATACCCAAGGACCCAGCCTTGCCAAGGAGCACGGTCGCCGTATGCCGCGAAGGCAAGGTAGACGAGGCCATTTGCCAGTGCAAGTCCGGCGCGTTGTAGCTGTAGGTTGCTCACAAACGTCTTGGTACCGTATGTTGCCGAGAGCGGTGTCGTGGCGGCGAGGATACTCCCATCGAGGCCCAGCTTCCACAGTGTATGAGTGATGTTGTTGTTCTGGTCCTGGTTCGTTGAGACGACAAAAATGACACCAGCAGCCGTGTCAATGACGGGCGTAGACACAATGCCGACTTCCCAGGCGATGTCTTTGTATGCTGGAGGGGCTGTGCTGCCGTTGTAGGGTCCAACTTGGGGATTCGGCAGCTGGATGGGATCGCCAAGCTTGCGGTGCCAGAGCTGCTTGCCTCCCGTAAGGCTGGTAACGTCGAAGCCGTATACGGAGTTGTGCATAGTAGCCACGTACAAGACGTTCGTGGGCTGCGTCTGCCCAGGTAGTGTCACATTGCAAGCGACGAGTGGCTGCGCATAGACACTGCCATCGACGGCGAATTCGCGCAGCTTGCCGAACATAGCGGCCGTCACATTGTGTGTCGTAAGCGTCTTCTCGTTGGGGTTGTTGCCCGAGCGGAGGTTATCTTGGTGTTGGGTGAGGATGACCATCTTTGCTGCGTGTCTTCAGACGTGGCCACGAACTGTTTGACTGGAAGCAACTGGAATGAGAATTCGAAGGAAGCCTGCTGCTGCAGCTAACTGGAGTGGCAAGCTGTTATGTGTAGATAGCGAGCGCTGATCGACGATGGCTGATAGCGGGGTGTCTCGGAGTAGCTTGATTTATATCCCGCAGGATAACGGGTATTCCGTACCTGCGTAGCCTCCATACTGTAGGAGGATCGGGCAGGATTATGGTGGTGCTCAGTCATGAGATTGCAAAACGCAGAAAGAATGTCGCCGTGCTGACTGACTGACAAGACGAAAAGGCAGAAGGACGCGTATCACACCGCATCAGCCAGCCTCATCACAATGCAGTGTGACACTCCCATCACTGTCGGCCCAGAGTCGCCTACACGGAAAGGGTGTAAGTTAGCTTCCTTCGAAAGTTCCAAGAACGGCTCTTTCTCATGGTTGGTGTGAAGCTCACATCCTTCCCATATGCAGCCTTATCGGGCATGCAGGCTAGCTGATCGGTTCCCGGTCTGCGAATGGTTAGTTGCGGAAGAATCTAGCCGGTCACATTGGGGAGGTGACACAAAACGTAGAGCGCCAAGCGTAAGCAGTTATGGCTGTGCGGGATGTGAGCTGTGTTCTGTCTGCCATCCAGTCATACCATCGCTCGTATGCTGAGCGTAAGCCACGCGTGATTCGGGCTTAGCTGACCGTCAGCACCCCACCCCAACTCGCAAAATAGAGCAGATCAAGGCCGGTGAAAAAAAGTTGTGACGAATAGAAAGATTTAGGTTTGTAATATGGCGTTAATCACGCGAACAAATGACCTTCAAGCGATTGGAGGGAAGGAGCGGTCTGGGGATGATGTCATTGATCCAGCCCGCATTCTGTCGGCGAGGTTCAGCCCTACACAAAGCTTAACTTTGCAGAGACACCTTGGCATGTGTTTAGAGACATTGGAAATGCCTTCTGGGGTCGCTGTAGCTTCTTGGCCGCATGGGGTGGAGGGGTGCTGGAGAATCTCCGACGGGGTTCTCCCGTCGCACGTTTGCAGTTTTCGGGATTGAGACAAAGAAACCGTTTCAGATGTTCTTCCGGTCCTGAATTGCGTGAGGTCCATATTTCTCAGTACCTGACTCAACGTAGACATTCCCGGTTGCATCTGCGAGTTTCATGGTCTTGAGTCACTCGACATTTGAGATAATCATGATGCGTCTTGGAGATAAGGCACCTAAGGTATCAACTGTGTGGGGGGAGAGTATCCGTTTATTTTTCTCAGATACCGATCTTAGTTTGATTGAACATGGCACTTGCTTGCCCAGCAAATGGCGAGGGGGGCTATGTAATACAAAATGGCAAATAGAGAGGCTAGAAGGCCCCAACAAGCGTCTTAATCTTCCCCACCGTCTTTCCCAATTCCATGAACCCCAAGCTCCTCCACCAACTCCTCTTCTTCCATCCCTCTTGCAGTGGCAGCCTCTCCTCCTGGAAGAATGCCTTAGCATAGTCACATCTAACCTTATCCCCATCTCCAAACACATCCAGCACCAGCGCGATTTCGGTGCAAGCGATCTGATGCTGCATCGGCCCGTAGAAGAGACCAGGGTTATCCTTCTTCTGGACAGCAATGCGGTGTCTCCTCAGGTTTGCTAAGTCTTCAGCAGTCAGTGTCTCGCCGTCTGACGAAGACGCTAGTAAATCGCGGATCAGGTCCGGCTGGGGTGCCAGATTCCCTTGGGGTTGAGCGCAATCCCGGCGGGTCAGGGAGATGTCGTGCTCAACCACACCAGGGAGAGCGAGCTGGTCGAGGTTTAGAATCCTGTGGTTGCTAGAGTCGGTCTGTCCCGGAGCGCGCATGCCAAAGGCGGAGAAGAGAACTGCCCAGGGGTTTCGGAGGTAATACCATATCTTGGCGAAGAATGATCGATGGGGCTGTTGCAGAGAGGAAGAGGGGGAAGGGGAGGGAGAGGTGTTGGCCTGTTTTTTTTGCCAGTGCTCGAGAAAGATGGGATGGCTGAAGACGGCGCCGAGGGCAGAACTGAGGCCAACCTCGCTCATGGCGGCTGTGAGCTCGTTGACGCGCACATTCCGGCCGTCGCGGGGCAGGTAGCCATGGTTTGCCAGGCAGTTGATGAGAGGGCAGGGACTTCGTAGGTCAGAAGGGGTCGGCGGGGCATACTGCCCCTTTGCGGGACAACCCGAGGAGAGGAGGGGGGTTGTGTCTGATGGCGACATTTCGACACAGATACAAATGCTGAAGTTCTGAGCAAGTCTTTTGGGTGCTTTGTAGGAGACGTTGTGATCAGATTTGAAAGATGATTAGCCGCAAATGCACCCAGGCAAAGGAAATGTCTGTATCCCTTGCGACTACAGCCAGCAGTAAATCCAACACCATGTGAAGCGTGGAAGAGGGGTAACGAGGCCCATTATACGGACAGCCCAGCGTAAATTCGTTGACACACCCCCCCTTTTTTCCCCGCGCGTATGTGACCCCTACTGTACCTCTTCGCCAAGTACATTTTTCTTCAGCTCAGAGTTTGGTAGATTGCGCCGAGCCACACCTCGCACGCACCTTTAACCCAAAGGTCTGGCCGGCTACCTTATTCTGTTCGAGGCTGCCCAGATCACAATCTGCCTTGACCCTGTAAATGCACATGCACATGTGAATGACATGCTTACCACCATCTGCATAGAGCTAGACATTGACTACATGTACCGAGACCTTGCGTGCAGGCTGACTGCGCGTGGTCCCGTGGTCTCTCACTGGCCCTACTGGGAGGTTCTCTCCGCAGTCTATCAAGCAACTATTATCTCCTAGACTCCTAGTGCATTCAGGCGTGACGATAAGGAGACACGATGGAACCGTTTCGCACGCTATTGGAGCGTTGTTGTCCACATTTGGCCCACATCTGGGGCGGTCCCCGTTTTCCCCACCAACGTAAGTGTCGCGACGCCCATCTCGATTCTCGTCCTCTCAATTGGATTATCGAACGCCAAATATTGTCACGCAGCCGGTATTTCAGCAAGCCCGCATATGCACGCTGCTTCAGCTCTTGCGATAACGCGATCTAGAACGAAGCGGGAGAGCCCAAGAGCCAAGTCTCAGAGCCATGCGACTCGGCAGTCCCAACAAAGTCACCCCGCCGTTGCCCCCACCAGCTGAACCCCCTCATCGGGTCAACCGTTTCAGGGATCCGTCCGCGACTATTGGTCTGGCGCTTCCAAAAGGACAACTACAGAATCACGCTAGACCGGTATGAAGCACACAAGCTAAACCTCAGTCAGCCTTTGATATTTCCATTGCGCAACCTAGACCTCCAAAGTTCCGAGCTGAATGCCCACAAAAATGCTACTTTCTTTTCATCGGAAATCCTTTTGCAGTGTTGCAATTGCGCTCCTGCAGGCGTGAGGGGCATATCGGTCTTTCTGCGCACCGTTGAGGGCAGGCGCCGTGGAGGAGATGCTCAACCATTGGTTCGAGCTTGCCGAAGAAGAATGTGATGGCTTAATTTTTGGGTGGATACACGTGTATGAACGGCTTAGCATCACCGACTAGCAAACACGGAAGGCGCGGCCAACGGCCATGGCATCTGCATGGAATGCACTTCTGGTCGTTTCTTTGTTTGGAGCGGCAGGAGGTATATCTTCGACGGATGCCCCGCTACCCTCACTCATGGCTTTCGTTCCTTCCTGCCAGCGTCTCTCTTTCTCCCCTCAGCACTTTGCTCTGTTTAGCGCGCTGCGATAGGTGACAGTCGCGACAGAGCCTGGCAGATTAGCCCAACATGTCGTCACCTTCTGATAGGCAGCGGCTCTTGGTCAATGGCGACGGCGATCGCCAGCGCCAGAGGGAGGCCGAGATCGTCAAGTTGAATGATGCACTCGCCCATGCCCAGTACATGGCTAGCTTCCATGGCGATGCTCTTATAGGCGTGAGTGAAAACGATGCTCATATTGTCCAAGACCAACAGTTATACTAAGGCTCCTGCAGGACAAAATCACGCCCAGTGGCTTCGTCAACAACCTCAAACACACTGTCGATGACATTCGCAGAGTTTTCACTTTCAGCAATGTGCCCCAAATCGGCATTGCTATTGGAAAGGCCTTAAGCGGCGGGGGCCTGGATGTGCGTGTTCAAGTCCTACTCAATTTGCCTTATGCTTGAGACTAACTCATGACACATCAGATGCAGGCTGGAGCAAAATTGGTGGCGTCCATGGCCAACGACAGCAGTCTCCGGGCATCCATCATCGAGGGCCAGGTCAAGGCCAAGTACGAGCGCATGCTGCACCCGCCGTTGACTTACTTGGGAGATGCGTTCAAGTACCGTACGGCAGATGGCAAGTTTAACAGCGCACTGAATCCCCATCTGGGCCAAGCCGGCGCACCGTATGCCAAGACGGTCCCGTCCAAGACCCATCCGCTCGGAGCGCTTCCGGACCCGGGCGATCTCTTCGACAAGCTGATGGCCCGTGATGAACTGCGCCAAAGTAAGTCCGGACTATCGAGCATGCTCATCTACCATGCCACTATTATCATCCATGACATCTTCCGGACCAACGACAAGGACAAGAACATCTCCGATACTTCGTCGTACCTCGATCTCTCGCCGCTCTATGGCTTCACCGAAGAAATGCAGCGGCAGGTGCGGGACGACAAGTTCAAGCTTGGTCTTCTCAAGCCCGACACGTTTGCCGAGGATAGGTTGCTTCGCCAACCGCCGGGCGTGTGCATTATGTTGGTCATGTACAACCGCTATCACAACTACGCCGCCACGCAGCTGCGGCGCATCAACGAGAACGGCCGTTTCTCGGTTCCTGAGAAGTATGCTTTGTCGAAGCTGGCCGCCGCCGCCAAACACCTCGTCCCAACTGGCAAGATGGACAAGAAGGCCAAAGACCAGTTTCAGGAGCTCCTGGACAAATATGGGAAGGCTTGGAAGGCGTACGAGGCTTGGGATGACTTCAGACTGGAGAAAGAAGCGGATGAAAAAGCGGCAAAATCGACTGACAAGAAAGTGAAAGCCGAGTACGAGAAGAAACTCGCCCAGCGTGAGGAGGTGCACGCCAAGAACGAGGAGATCCGGGCCAAGTATACGAAGCTAAATGCCGACTACGAGAAGGTAGAAAAGGAGTACAAGGACCTGCAAACAGAGCTCCAGGCCATGCTTGACAAGGCCATTGCCGATCAGGTTGCCGCGGACAAGGTCAAGGCCGAGGACGCCGACAAAGAGGGCGAGACATTCGTGCCGGGGCGACCGCAGCCTGAGACGTTCTACCAGGAATGGGAAGCGGCTTGGAACAAGCTGGACGACGACCTCTTCAATACTGCTCGCTTGTAAGTTGACCACAGGCATCTCGCATCCCCCTTCCCTGTACTGACAACCGTTAGGATCACGTGTGGCATGTACATCCAGGTGTCGATTCACGACTACCTGAGGGCGTTGATGGGCTTCCATGCATATGATACAAACTTCACACTAGACCCTCGCGTCAATATGGCCGAGCACAAGAACGTGTCACGTGGCCTAGGCAACCAAGTCACAGTCGAATTCAATGTATGTGGTTCTTTTTCTGGCCATTTCCACACAAGGTGCTAATCATATGGCGGCAGTTGCTTTACCGGTTCCACTGCGCTATATCGGACGCGGACGAGAAATACGCTGAGGAATATCTGCGCCAAGCCAATCAAGCTACATTCAGGGACCCGGATTTTGACCCTAAGAAATTAACTTTGGAGGGCTTCTTCAAACTCATGGGAGCAGCCAAACAAACTCCAACTCCGCCGTGGAAACAAGAGTTTGGTCTTGCGAACGAGGAGTACCGCTTCCAGCGCGATCCCGTCACAAACCTATTTAACGACGAGAAGATGATCAAAGCACTCACGGCTGCAATGGATGAGCCGATATGTAAGCATTCCTCCTTCAACTTCACTGTCTGGAATTTTCTAACGGCTACGCAGCCAACTTTGGCCCGAAGAACGTGCCCAAGTGTCTGAAGCCTGTGGAGATTTTGGGAATTATCCAAGCACGTAAATGGTTAGTCCGCCTCCGGAAAGAAGGTTCAGCGACGGACTTTATTGACATGGGCGGTGATTAGGGAGATTGGCACGCTTAATGACTTCCGTGAGTTTTTCGGAATGAAGCGACATCAGACATTTGAGAGCATCACACGAGACACAGATGTGCAAAACTCATTGCGAGACCTTTACGAACACCCCGACAAGGTAGAGCTCTATCCTGGCGTCTTTTGCGAGTCCGATGAAAAGATGAATGCCGACCCTGGCCCGAGCGACATCGACTCTGCTCTATGGGCGGCCATCTTCTCAGACGCCATCACGCTGGTCCGCTCCGACCGCTTCTACACCGTGGTACGTAACCCTGTGGAGTCATGGTAACACACGATGCTAACTGTATGGCAGGACTGGAACACAAACTCTCTGACATCGTGGGGAATGAAGGAGGTAACGCCGGACAACGACGTGCTCAAGTCTTCGGTTTTCCACCGACTACTGCAGCGTGCATTTCCTGAGTGGTTCCCGTACGACTCAATTCGCTTCTTCCATCCGTTCTACACGGCCAAGAAGAATGCAGCTCTCGCGCGCGAGCAAGGGTATGCCGACGGGTTCAGCATGAACGCGGTACCCACCGGGTTTAACATCTTTGGCCGTCCAAAAGACTACGTCTACGAGGTGGACGCCTCCGATCCCGCCAAGCCGGAGAAGCCGGTCTTGCTCACCACAACTCCGGAAATCAAGGCACTCCTTGCTGATCAGAGCGACAAACTCGTTCACCCTGCTCGACTAAAGCTTGCAGACCTTCCAAGCAAGATTGCGGACGTGTTGGAACCACGCCAGAAAGTCTCCAAGCCAGATACGAAGCAGGAAGAGATTGATATCGACGAGAGCCTTATGACACAGTACTTCGTCGACCTCATGCGGGACATCATTCGGCGTGAGTTCATCGTTATGGACAAGGACAGGCCAATCTATCAGATTGACATCACCCGAGAGTAAGTTTTGCGTTCTT
This sequence comes from Diplogelasinospora grovesii, assembly GCA_033297225.1. Taxonomy (NCBI): domain Eukaryota; kingdom Fungi; phylum Ascomycota; class Sordariomycetes; order Sordariales; family Diplogelasinosporaceae; genus Diplogelasinospora; species Diplogelasinospora grovesii. The sequence continues at coordinate 126,371 of MU853826.1, read as the reverse complement.
GCTCAAGATTCATCATTCCATTCCCAGTTTGCTGACACAGCATTAGCGTGGCAATCCCTGTCATCACGCGCTACGTAGCCGACTTCCTGGGCTTTGGCGATCAAGTCAAGAGTGACAGGAACCCTCGGGCGCGATACTCGGAGAATGAGATCTACCAGCACATCACCAACTGCCAGATCTTCCTATCGTATAATGCCGACGAGACGAAGCTGCTGAAGCGACGACAAGCTTTCAAGTCGTCTATGGCATTCTTGTACAAGCTGACGCAGGCCGGTAACATTTACGATGCGAACCGCTGGAGTCTCACCCGTTGGACTGCTAACGGTCTAGGTTATCTGCTCGGGAGAAGTGGTAAGAATCCGATGCGTGACCTCGGATTCAGAGTCGCGCGCCACGTTCTTGACCAAGAAAAGGATGCGGGCAGGGCAGCTGCGATTCTTCTTCTTATTGGTCTCGATGGTGCTTACAATGCAGTTCTTGCTGTACGTCCTTCCCTGCTTTCATGTTTCCCGATTTTCACGATTGCTGACCAAGGATGTAGTTCTCTTCTGTGCTCAATTTCTTCATGCAGGACCTATACGCCACAGCGGCAAAACCCCAAGGAGAGGGAACGTCAAAGACGCAAAAGCTGTGCAGCTGGCAGGAGATTCAGAGATTGGCCTTTGACGACACCGAGGCTGCGACCACCCGCATCAAGCAGCTCGTCTTAGACGCGCAGCGCCGGAGCGTCCGGTTACCCATCATTCGCAAGGCCGTGGAAACACGGGATATCGAGGATGCGAGCGGCAAAAGACTGTTCACTGTAGACAAGGGCCGGACAGTCATTTGCGACATTGTACGTATCTCACCTCTTGAGAGTTGTCCGACCATATGCTAGAATAGGACAAAGGACTAACCTGATGTATAACAGTACCAAGCAGGCGAGAACGATCGCAAGGCAGCCGTTAGCTCGGACGAACACGACTACCTAGCTTACCGCTCGAGCTTCACGGAAAAGTTCGCCGCAGCCTATCACCCGAAGCACCTGGCAGCGCTCAGCCTGACAACCATGGTGAAAGTACTAGCCCAGATGAAGAACTTGCGCCGTGGCCACGACACTCAGGGCCGTCTCAGAAAGGTCCGCCTCGACGGCTCGTACGAGGGTTACTCGAACTACATGGCGCCCATGCGTATGATCAAGATCCCGTGCGACTTGGAGAGATGCCGACTCGACCTCCGAACAAAGCTTGAGGTTGAAAGCCTAGGGAAAGAGGAGAGAGAAGCGCTGCAGAAGCAGCTCGAAGGACTAGACACGATTTTCAGTACCGAGGTGCTCAAACCTACCACCGACACCTTCCTCACGCCTGAGTGGGACGAGTTCGTTCCCTTCCCAACGAGTAAGTTATTCCTGTCCTCGCTGAGCCTGTGTTTCTGGCAACTAACAGTCTGCAGCCTGGAAAGTCCGCTTCGACGGCTTCGGAGAGTCAGATTATGGTGGTGATGGACTGCCTATGCTCAAGCAGGCCTCTCTGCCCGACTATGTCCCTCCCTTTTATCAACCTACCGGCCCTAGCCATGTTGGAGGCTCCTTCGCTCCCCCGGCTTGCATCTGTAACGCGGCAGGGAAGAAGCCCACGAACGATACTAAATCAGATAAGGAGACAAACCCGAAGGATGAGGGTTATTATATTGTGCAGCACGCAGTAGCTGGCCCGGTTGTAGGCACTGCTGGATGCGGGCTCCCAGGGCCGGCTGTCGCAAACGGACATGCATGAGAAAATATTGAAGGGGATAATATGGGTGGATTGTGGAGCGTGCAAGGTCTTTGTAACATGGACTGTATTTCTTGTTTGTATATCACGGGGGCACATCTGAGTGGATAGGTACTTTAGATAATGGGGTATATGAACTTGGAAACGCGATCGTTGGATTCTATCGCTCCCCGAGTGTACTGTGGTGAGACTCGGAAAGGGTGCATCGAGACAACCCAGCAAAAAGTGCAAAAGACAAACGCCATTGTGATTGACGACTTATGGGCGACCCCGGAATCGAACCGGGGTTTGTTCGGATGTCGTAATCTGCGAACCACAACGAACCGTCCTAACCACTAGACTAGTCACCCTTTTGATTGGTTGGCCGTTGGACTTCAAAGCCCAAGAATGCAGCTAGTTCTTCTCAATTGACGAAGGTAACTGGAAGCGCTGCACACTCTACTGCACTGCCATTAACATAAGATTATAGGCGGCTCATGCATACCAGATCCGTTAATAACAACTCGTAGGATTTTAGTATGACATCGTTGCATATGTATAAGAGCGATCTTGAACGCACTTATCTACGTGAGATGAAACTTGAGTATTTAGTATGACATCGTTGCACACGTGTATTAAAAGCGACCTTAAACGCACTCATTTACATGAGATGAAAATCGGGGATTGACTACGTACGGTGCACGGGGCAGGGTGGCAGGTAGGTAATGGGCGATCTTAACGCATTACCCGCCTTGCCCGCGAGTCCGCCAACAGCACCCACCACTGAAGCAACCAGCGTATTGAGCATTGGTTTATGTTTGGGATAAACAACGTTTGCGCCGCACAGAGTACAAGGACGGAACTACCAAGAACAGGTTTTTGTCGCGTGTTGAACCTGCATTCCATTGCTGATCCCGTGTCCGATCTCCCGTGGCGGGAAGAGCAATGACACCCCTTGACCCCGTATGACGTCGGGTCTTACCGGACTCGGACGTAGACAACCCTCGCCCCCGACCCCGATGCCGCCCCCTTCCTCCTACGTACCTACCTCGCGTCACGGTGTAAGGAGTATTAATGTTCCTGGTCCTGCATTACCTCAAACGAAACCTGAAATCGCCGTTTTCTACGTCACTACAAGTTACGAGCATAAATCAGGTACCACGCCCTGTCTTTCTCATTCCTCCGTCCTTCAATCAAACACATACATTAAAACACAACCCACCACATACAATAAACCAGCAGCACCTTTTACATAACCTGTAAGAGGCGCCCAACGATTTCACAACGGATTATCATCAGAACCATACGGAAACGGATTATCATCAGGACCAATACAACTGGACCCTCGCCAAGATGGACGCGCTGAAAGCGACGTTGGGAAACAAGATGGACCAGAAGGCGCAGCCGGGGGATAGCGTCGAGGGGAAGGCTGATGACGCTGTCAATTCCGGTATGTCCCTCGGGCGGAGGCTCCCATACTATCTTTTCATCTTACGCGGGCACGGAGATGTGTGCTAATGAAGGTGATTGTGGTGTGTACTTAGGCATCGACCAAGCGGCCAACAGCGCCGGCGTGCCGCAGCAGGACGACCACGCTATAAACGACGTCACGGACAGCAAGGTCAACTCGGACATTCCTGGTGGGAATTAAACGTTACATAGGCACATTACCGTGTGTTTGTTTTAAGGGGTTTCGGAGTTGTACATACTTGTATCTTATCTCGCAGGAGTGTAAGGGATCGAGGAATCATGAAAAAATGTCAATGTCACATGTGAATCCCCCATGCATAATCTTTAAGCCAGACACGAGGTTCCTATAATGTAACGTGGCAAAACGTGGTAACACACCTGTGGAACCGTAGCCTAGGTGATATCCTCGTATATGGACGGTTAAGTGGGGGGGGGGCAGGGCTTGGAATTTAGTTAGTGCTTCGCTACCGGCCAAAGTGGTACGGCATTGTATAAGTCATGCTCTTCTCCGGCCAATTCGACTGACGTTAACCATCTTGAAAGACTCGGGGCCTAGGCGTTAAGTAACTGTATCGGTCCCTGCCTGATTTGGCGGCCAAATTACCTAGGTAGGAGAATTGGGGCAATGAAGATTAACAATCGCGACTCGGCAGCTTTCATTAGGGACAGCATCGGCCCGACACGGTGAATAGATGGTACAAGTATGATATGCTGTTTTCGTTGGCAAATTGACGTACCGAAGTGCGCGGGACGTCACCCCGCCCGTCCCTAAATTCAAGCCCCCCTCACTCAGCCTCGCTCCGGGTTGATGCAACATTCACTGCATCCGGTCAAGCCTGCAGATGTGAATGAGTCAGTGGTCCTGTGCGTCCGCGAGACAAGACTTCTGCCTACGAACAGCCTTGATTCACCTCCTCTCTTTGCTAGTCGCATGTTCCTAATGTTGAAGTGAGATGTTAGAATACCTGGAGCCTTAATTGTATGTACTAAACTCCCGTGTACGGGTACGGGGAGAGCCTGCACTATATACACCTATGGGCAGTCTTGTACCGGTACAACGCCCTGTAGACTGCCACTGACAATGCCGTTCAGCACCTACCACAGCTGACTGAGGACCAAGACATCTTCAACGTAAATCCTCACAGCTGGATCCAGAACGTGCGAATTTGTCGGCCGCCGCTGAATAGTTAGCATGCCAGTCCAGGGAGCATTGTCCAATCGAGGTGACCTGTCTACCTCCCAGGTCCAGTGAAGAACCGCATCCGCGGTAAAGATCGGTACCCAATTCCAAATTAATTGGTCAGAAGCATAGGTGTGGACAGTGACTGCTAAGTTCCGAATTCCGAAGATTTCATTCAGTGTTGTCTCAATTTGGGCAACCTGAAGAGGATATAACGGACCAACTCCCTGGACAATTTGCGGTTTCTCCCAGACGTGTGCTCCCAGAGTCACCTATAAGCTTGTGGCGTCATAATTATCACCGAGAGAAAGTCAACGAGTTCAAGGTCGAATGGCCCACCCGGGACAAGCAGGTTAGCCAAGCCAGGATAGGCCTCGGCTTGATTTCCATCGACAAGGAAATCCAGCACTTCGGGATCGAAGCGGGCACCGTCGTCGAAAAAGCCCTGCCAGAAATGTGCCGTCCAGGCGCCGAAATTGGACACGACCGACACTATTGTGCAGCCCCAGACGGGCCCGGCACCGGTGATAACGTTGGCGGACGGATTCGGGGTGAAAGGAACATAGACGGATGACGCCTGCTCGGCACCGGTGTCGGGATCAACGCCGTGATTGGAACCGAGCCACCAATCCAGGTTCTTCGCCTGACCACCACGCCGACATGGCCATCGAGATCGGTCCCCATGCGGCACTCAAGGGGCCCGTCCTAGAGACGCTTCGGGGGAGCGACGGGGAGGCGGTGCCCTATGTGGGCCTGTTGCACCGTGGAAAGGACGACGTCGATGCGCTCTGCAATGCTCTTGGCGACCTCTGGTCCCGGTTTTCTCCCGCGACAGTCGACTTCCGCACGGTGGACTCGACGGCATCCGGCGCGCACAGCCGGGGCCTCCTCAAAGACCTCCCCACATACCACTGGGACCATGAGAGGCTCTACTGGCACGAGTCTCGCACGTCCAGAGCCAAGGCCATCGCCAACAACCCCCCGCATCCACTGCTCGGCACGAGGACGACAGATGTCACGGAGGACGAGATTCGCTGGAAGAACCTGCTCAAGCTGAGCGAGATGCCATGGGTCCGCGGCCACCAGCTTCAGGGACAGGTCGTCTATCCGGCGACGGCCTACATTGCCACCGCGGTAGAGGCCGCCAGGCGCCTGGTACCCGACAAGAACATCGCCGTGATCGAGATCCAGGACTTTAGCATCGGGAAACCGCTCGTCTTTGGAGACAACGATGCTGGCATCGAGACTCTCTTTACGCTGCATGGCATAGCCAAGGAGGGCGACAACAGCTATCTCGCCTCCTTCTCTTATCACGCATCCGCCAAGGTCGAGGCGGAACGCCTGTCCACCCATGCGACCGGGAAACTCCGAGTCACGACGGGCGAAACGCATGCGCGATGGCTGCCGTCCCGAAACGACGATCCTCCCAACCTCTCAGCCGTTCCAGAGGACCTGTTCTACTCCCTTCTGGAGCCCATTGGCTACGGTTATAGCGAACAATTCCGGACGCTCTCTTCGCTTCAGAGGAAGCTCGACTACTCGTCTTCGACGATCGCGGTGCCTCCACAGGATGATGAGCCGGTGCAGATGCTGCTCCACCCGGCCATGCTGGACACGGCGCTACAGGGCATATTCTTGGCCTATTGCTTCCCGGGCGACGGCAGTCTCGAACAGCTGCACGTCCCCACCGGAATCAAGAGCTTCCGCGTCAACGTCGGGCTCTGCGAGCAGAATCTCCAGCCCGAGAGCAGCGTGACGTCCTGCGCGCACCTGACCGAGAACCCTCTGACCTCGAAGCAACTCCAGGGCGACGTCGATATCTACACCCATGACGGAGCCGGCCTGGTCCAGATGGAGGGCGTTCAGGTCGTCGTCTTTGCCGAGACCACGGCGGATGCGGACAAGAAGTTTTTCACCGAGCACAGGTGGGCGCTACTCAACCCGAACTGCGAGGTGGCCATGGGCGGCTACAGGGCCACCACCGATGACTACGAGTTTGCCGAGGCCATGGAGAGGATTGTCATCGATTACATGCAGCGCATCACCGCCCTCTTCCCGAAGAGCGTCCGAGAGACCATGAACCTCGAGTGGCACTTCAAGTGTCTCTTTGAGTCCTACGAGGACGTCATTGCCACCACTGGGACGAGACAGCATTCCCAGAGGAAGTGGCTGTATGATACCCCTGAGGACATCGCGGCCTTGAAAGCCAAGTAAGCCCCGGCCTTCGTCCCACGACGGACCTTCCCTTCCATTGCTTTCTCTCTCGTCTCTCCATTCTGCGTCACCAGGGATGCTGACTGTCACACAGATTCGCGGACAAGACAGAGCTCCAGCTCGCCCTCGCAGTGGGTGACAATATTCCGGCTGTCCTCAGGGGCGAGACGACGATTCTCGAGCACATGACCAAGGATGGTCTGCTGAATCGCTTCTACGAGGTCGGCCTGGGCTTGCGAGAGTTTAGCACCTTCCTCGCCCGGACCGTGAAGCAGCTCGTGCATCGGCACCCTCGCATGAAGATCCTCGAGATCGGCGCGGGCACCGGCGGAGCTACCAAGCTCATCATGAGCGAGATTTGCCGTTCGTTCGACTCGTACACCTTCACCGACATCTCGACGAGCTTCTTCGAGACCGCCTAGGAAGTCTTCCACGCCCTCGGCGACAAGATGATCTTCAAGCCGCTGGACTGCGAGAAGGACGTCCTGGCACAGGGATACGAAGAACACTCGTACGACCTGGTGGTCGCCTCGCTGGTCCTCCACGCGACTACTAATCTCCGCCGGACCCTGACTAATGCGCGCCGGCTCTTGAAGCCGGGGGGCTACCTGGTCATGCAGGAAGTCACCAACAACCACTTGACCCGAACTGGGTTTCTGATGTCTGCAACCCCAGGCTGGTGGCTCGGAAAGGACGACGGGAGGAAGCTGTCGCCGTGCGTGTCGGAGCTCGAGTGGCACAAGCTGCTCCTCGAGTGCGGCTTCTCGGGCGTCGACACGGCAACCCCCTAGCTCGACCCCTTGCCCTTCACTCTGAGCATCATGGCCACGCAAGCCGTCGACGACCGCTTCATGTCGCTCCGCGAGCCACTCTCGGCGCCCGCCATCCAGGCAGCCGGCGAGGAATTGGACTTGGTGCTCATCGGCGGCCAGAAACTGGGAACGAGCCAGCTCATCAGCTAAATCGTTCGGCTGATCCAGCCGTTCGGGGTGAAGCATAGCGTTTTCACGACGCTCGGAGACATGGTTGCTGCCAAGACCTCGCCTAGCAGCGCGATCCTGTGCCTGACGGAGCTGGACGAGCCCGTCTTCCGTGACCTCTCGGAACAGACGCTCAAGGGGATGCAGCGGCTGTTCGAGACGCACGGAACCCTCCTCTGGATCACGCAGGGATGCAGGCTCGAGGAGCCGTACATGAACATGTCGGTCGGCCTCATTCGGACGGTACTGCTGGAGAACCCCGACCTGGTCGCGTAAGTCCTCGACCTGGACAGCGGCGCTAAGCCCGATGCGCGACAGCTTCTGGAATCGCTCCTCCGTCTGCGCTACGGCGCTATGTGGGAGAAGGACGGCAGCATCGACAAGATATTGTGGACACAGGAGCAGGAGCTCGCCATCGAGAACGGGGAGCTCATGGTTTCTCGCGTTTATCACGACAGTGCCTCCAACGACCGGTACAACGCGTCCAGGCGAACTATATACGAGACCATAGACCCGCAGACTACCCCGCTCAACCTCTCGCTCGGTTCCTCTAAGCCGGCTCTCGTTCATAATGCCTCACTCCGAGCCAGAATGTCTAACTCGCAAGCTGCGGCCGAAGATTTGGACGTTGTGATTAAGGTTAGCCACTCGCTCTTGACGCCCGTGCTCGCAACGCCTCTCCAGCCGTCCTACCTAGTCCTGGGTACCAGCGTGGCAACGACAAAGTCCGTGGTAGCCATTGCGTCTAATAACGGCTCGTACGCATTGGTCGATCTGGAGAACGTGGTCGAGGTCCAAGTGCCTGCGGGCAGCGAGTCTAAATTCCTAGCCCAGCTGGACAATTTGCTGCGTGTCGAGAACATGCTGTCCGTCTGCCGGAGGGACTCGACGGTGCTCTTCCATGAGCCCTCCCGCGAGATGGCATCCAGCATTGTCGAGGCTGCGTCCCTCCTGAACGTGACCGTCTTCTTTAGCACCTCGTCTGCACCAGCCACGGACGGCCCGTGGATCGCAATGAGCCCCTACGCTCATAAGAGAGAGATCCGGTCTTTGCTGCCTCCCGGCGTCACTGTGTTTATCAACGCCTCCGAGGATGCCCACGACAGGCGGCTGGGAGTAATGATAGCCTCCTCCCTGCCCGACTCGTGCTTTCGGACGACACCTGCGGGGATACAGGAGCTACAGCACGCTCGAAATCTCATCGTCGCCACTCCACGCACGAGGCTCAACAGCGCGGTGCAGTGGGCATTGAAAAACACCGCCCTTTCCGGGGACTCGGGTTCCTTACCGTCCATTAAGTTGGACAAGCTGGTCGGTGGATCTGAAGTCGACGCGGTCGCACCGGCTATCTTAGACTGGAGCAGCGGCTCTCCGGCAACAGTTCCCGTACAGGTTTCCACCGTCGACGGCCTCGTCGGCTTTTAGAGCGACAAGACATACATTATGTTTGGGCTGACGAGCGACTTGGCGCAGTCCACCTGTATCTGGATGGCGTCTTACGGAGCGCGATACATCGTGCTCACAAGCCGCAACCCAAAGGTGGATGCCAGGTGGTTGGACCTTATGACAGAGGCTGGGGTGAGGGTGGAAGTCTTTATAAAGTGAGTTTCCCGGACTAAAGAAAAATAAGAGTATATCTACAGTAAACTGACAAGATGTGAACAAAAAAGTGATATCACCGATAAGGGAGCTCTTTGTTCGCTCGTGGACCACATACGCCAGACCTTCCCGCCCATTGCGGGCGTCGCTCACGGCGCCATGGTTCTCGACGACGTCGCGTTTGCCGAGATGCCGCTCGAGAAGATGACTAAGGTCTTAGGGCCCAAGGTCGACGGAGCCATCTACCTGGACGAGATCTTCCGTGCAGACGCGCTGGATTTCTTTGTCTTTTTCTCCTCGGCCGTGACCATCGCCGGAAACCGTGGACAGGCCGCCTACAGCGCCGCCAACTCGTTCATGACGGCGCTGGCCAACAAGCGGCGCAGCTAAGGACTAGCCGCGTCGGTTCTCCACATCGGCGCCGTCATGGGCGTGGGATACATCAACCGCGGAAAGTTCATAGGAGCCGTACACGAGGCCTCCCGCAAGGTCGGCTTCCTACTACTCTCCGAGAGAGAGTTCCACCTCTGCTTTAGCGAGGCCGTCCTAGCGTCCCACCCGCTGTCTGGGCGGAATCCCGAGATCATGACGGCATTGAGGACGTCGGGAATGGACGAGATCACGATCCGCTGGCCCAAGTTCCCCCGGTTCTCACACTGCCTGCAGGGCGATTACGGAGGCGACAAGAAGGCGACTAAGAGAGCGGCTAAAGAGTCTCTTAAAAGCCGACTGGCCGAGGCCGCCACGGAGGAAGAGGTTCACGATATTGTGCAAGGTGAGCGTATCTGCCCTGGCGGGCACTCTAGAACATAACTGACCTTATATAAACGCCCTTATCCGTAAGCTCCGTGTCATGCTTCAGATTCTAGCCGATAAGGAGGCGTCCCAGGTTCTAGCATCGAGAATCGACGATCTCGGTGTCGACTCCTTGGTCGCTGTGGAGATCCGCTCCTGGTTCCTAAAGGAGCTCGAGACCGAAATCCCCGTGTTTAAGATCTTGTCTGGCGGCCTGGTCGGAGAGCTGCTCGAGCACGCCGTGACGAACATGCCTGCTCGCCAGACGCCCGGTCAAAACGGCCCCTCGCCGAGTCCCGAAGCAGCGAAGTCTGATCCGACTCCGCAAGTGATCCCGGATACTGCTCCTTCGTCGGAAACCCCACAGACCAGCGAGAACTCGTCCCGCCTAAGTGACTCGGGCGACGCAGGACAAGCGGGAGGTCTCGTCTGCCACCTCTGCCTCCGTGGCAGACTTTAAAGAGGTCTCCACGCCGTACTTCGACAAGGTTCTGCCGATATCCCCTGGCCAATCCCGGTTCTGGTTCCAGAAGCACCTGATGGACGACCAGACGATGGCAAACAGCACTATATGTCTTATGATCAACGGCACTGTTAGGCTCGGCAGTCTCGAGAGCGCAGTCCAGAAGGTGGCGGCGCGCCATGAGTCTTTCCGGACCTCGTTCTTCGTGGACGAGAACCAGAGGGCCGTGCAGGCCATCTCGGGAACGTCGTATCTGCGCTTAGAAACGGCGCCCCTCGCCGACGAATCACGCGTGGCACACGAATTCGAAAGCCTCAAGAACCACGTCTATGGAGCGAATGCATGCGCATCATCCTCCTCGTCCTGACGCCGACCAAGAGCTATCTCCTTGTCGGGGCCCATCACATCATCATGGATGGCATCAGCTTGGAGGTCCTCCTGGACGACCTGCAGAAAGCCTACAACGGTCAAGACCTTGTCACTAAACCGGCATACCAGTACTCGGCCTACTCTGAGAAGCTGCGCGAGGACTTGGCATCGGGCGCCATGCAGGGGGAGATTGAGTACTGGAAGACGGAATTCGCGGAGCCGCCTTCGCCACTCCCTCTGCTCCCATTCTCGGCGGCGACGAAGCGCACCCTTTTCGCAGCGTACGCGCACAACTCGGTGAGCCGTGCCATCGGCTCCCAGCTCGCGAGGCAGATCCAGGACGCGTGTGGTAAGCAGAAGGCTAACGTGTTCCACTTCCACCTGGGCGTGCTGCAAGTACTCTGTTCAAGATCTTCGGCGACAGCGACGTCTGCATCGGCATGGCCGACGCTAACCGCTGGGACGACCGAGTCGCTAGGAGCATCGGCGTGTATCTGAACCTGCTGCCGCTCAGGTTCCGTCTGGACAGCCAGCAGTCGTTCGAGGAGGTGCTTAAGGACACACGTAAGAAGGCCTATCTTGCAATGTCCAACTCGAGACTGCCATTCGATATGCTGCTCGACAACGTGAGCTGCGAGAGGTCGACGGCTATCAGTCCCCTTTTCCAGGCATTCATTAACTACCGCCAGGGCGTCAGCGAGAAGCGACGGTTCGACAATGCCGACTTGGAAGTTAAGGAGATGGAGCTTCCGAAATCCGGCTATGACATATCCCTGGACATTATCGAGAACCCGGGAGGCGAAACTCGCGTTACCTTTATGGTTCAGCGGAGCCTGTACTCTGACAGCGATGCATCTCGGTTGCTGGACATGTACTTCGCCCTACTGGGCGACTTGTCTCGGTCTTACAAGCAGCAGCTCCAGTAGGTGTCGTTGTTCTTAAGCCAAGATGTCAGCAATGCAATCCAGCTTAGGAAGGGTAAGGCCCCCTACATCTTCCAAGACACCTATCTGCGTTTATGACCTCAGCCCAGACCCTAATGAAGTACTCACCTTACTCACAATGCTGCAGGCCCCAGCATGCTTTCTAAGTGGCCCGAGACTCTAGTGCCCCGCGTCGACGAGATGATTGCTAAGCACCCGAATGAGGTCTCGCTCAGAGACTGTAACGGCAAATCGTGGACATACCAACAGCTCGATAAACAGGTCGAAAGGATCTCGTCCGCCCTTCTCAGGGCAAACACGAAGCCAGGATCGGTCGTGGCGGTCTTCCAGGAGCCGTCTCCCCACTTTGTGTTTTCCCTGCTTGCCATCCTGCGGGTCGGCGCCGTCGTCGCGCCCCTGGACTGCAACATCCCACCAGCGAGGCTCCGCGTCATGATCCAAGAGTCCAAGTGCTCTGCGCTGCTCGCTAACACCACGACGGCTGCTAAGACCGGAGATCTAGGGCTCTCACCATCTGTCACCGTTCTGGATGTTCTCCGTCTCCAGGACGGAACACCAGTCCGCCGTCCAGTTCCCGCCCGAGCAAGCGACCCTGCGGCGGTCCTCTTCACCAGTGGCACCTCGGGGATCCCGAAGGGCGTGGTCTTATCCCACGGTAGTTTGCGCAACCACGTAGAGGCGCTGGTGCACACGCATGGATTTGGACGCGAGACGGTCTTGCAGCAGAGCTCCGTGGGCTTTGACATGTCTCTGAACCAGACCTTCATGGCCCTGGCTAACGGGGGAACGCTCGTCATTGTTCCCGAGGCCTTCCGCAAAGACCCCGTTGCGGTGGCTAAGATCGTGCTGGAAGAGAATATCACGTACACCAGCGTAACCCCGTCCGAATATCTGGCCTGGCTCCGGCATGGCGCCACCAGCATCTCCCAGAGCACGCACTGGACATTTGCCACGGCCGGTGGTGAGAAGTTCCCACCAGAGCTGCTGCAGGGCTTCCGCCAGCTCGGCGGCCGCTTCGGACGCGAGTTCCACTTCTTCAACGCCTACGGCCCGACCGAGTGCTCCATGTCTTCGAGCGAGCTGGATCTCAGCCGAGGAGACCACGATGGCCCGCACATTCCAGCCGGTAGGACCCTGCCGAACTACGGTGTCTACATTATGGACCAGAACCTTAGCGTCCTGCCCGTCGGGTTGTCCGGGGAAGTCTGCATTGCCGGCGCAGGTGTGGCTATAGACTATATTAACAATGCCGAGGAGTCGCGAAAGAAGTTCCTGACGGACCCTCTGCCGTCGTCAGTGGCTATTCAACACGGGTGGACCAGGATGTACCGAACTGGTGATAAGGGCGTCCTCCGGCCGGATGGGACCTTGGAGATCATCGGTCGCATGGAGGGGGACACGCAGATCAAGCTCAGAGGTCTGCGCATCGAACTGCAGGATATCGAGCAGTCCATCCTGGACGCAGCCAAGGAACGGGTTAAGATGGTGGTGGTCACGCTTCGTGGAGAACCAGCCCTCCTCATTACGCATGCGGCGATGTCGCTCTCGGACGCCTCGGCGGAGAACGAGGTCGAGTTCCTCCGCAAGCTCGCCGCCTCGCTGCCCCTGCCGCAGTACATGCGCCCCGCGGCCATCATTCCCGTCCCCTCGATGCCGCTAACTGCATCAGGCAAAATCGACAGGAGGGCCCTCCAGAGACTTGCCGTTCCTAGCATATCGCGGGAACCCGAATCGACAGGAGAGCTGACAGAGACGGAATCGAAACTGGCTCAGGTCTGGCGAGACACGCTGCCACGACAGGTGCAGGAGGTGCATCGCATCGACGCCGCTTCGGACTTTTTCCATGTCGGGGGCAACTCGTTGCTGCTTATCGAGCTGCGACAGCTTATCAATCAGAGATTCCAAGCCAGCCTCCCCCTGATAAAGCTGTTTGAGAACAGCACACTGGGCGCCATGGCAGCGATGATCCAGGATCTCTCGTCAGGTGCCGACATCGCGATCGACTGGGAGGCCGAAACGGCGATCCCTAACGACCTTCTCGAAACCCGCACACAACAAATGCCGGCAGTGGCAGTGCAAAACCACACGTCTCCTAAAACCGTGGTGACCAGCGGCGCGACAGGCCTCCTGGGCAGCTCCTTGCTCCGACTCCTAGTCAAATCCCCCGATGTCGGCAAGATACACTGCATCGCTATCCGCGACACCAGCAAGCTGGCCGAGTTTGCGACCTCCCCTAAGGTCGTGCTGCACAAGGGCGATCTTTCCCTTCCGCGCTGCGGGCTATCGGAAGACGAGATGGAGTCGATCTCGGGCTCGGCAGACGCCATCATCCACAACGGCGCCGACGTCTCCTTCCTCAAGACGTACCGCTCCCTTAAGGCCCCCAACCTCTCCTCCACTAAGGAGCTCATGCGGCTCGCGTCCGCCCGCCGCATCCCGTTCCACTTCGTGTCGACCGCCACGGCGGGCAAGTTTAACAAGTCCGAGACTCTGGCCCCCGAGTCGCTCGTGCGCTTCCCGCCCGACCAGGCCGGCGGCGCCGGGCTCGCCGACGGCTACGCGGCGTCCAAGTGGGCCAGCGAGGTGTTCCTGGAGAAGGCGAGCCGGCAGCTCGGCCTGCCCGTCTTCATCCACCGGCCGTCTGCCATCATGGGCGCCGAGGCAGGCGACGACGTCCTGTCCAACGTCCTGGAGTACGGGTCCCTCATCAAAGCGCTCCCGGACTCGAGCCGCTGGACCGGCTACGTGGATCTCGTGTCTCTCGAGAATGCCGCCGGCGGCATCGGCCGCTCGGTCCTGCAGGCGGCGCCGGGAGTCGCCCACGCCGACGCCCGCGTCGAGTACCTGCACCATGCGGGCGACCAGGTCATCCCGGTGCAGAGCATCCGGGACTTGCTGCACGGCGAGGGGGGTGCTGACCTGGAGTCGCTGCCCATGGGCGAGTGGGTGGACGGTGCTGTGCGGAGTGGCATGAATCCGCTGGTAGGCGAGTTTCTGCGCAACGCGGACGAGAGTGGTGGCCTGCTGATCGGACAGAAGCTGTTGTTGCGCAAGGGGGACTAGGTACCGAGGTACCTAGAGGGAGGCATCGGTTTGGAGAGCCGAAGCAAAAAAGATTTTTATATGTTCGATGGCGTAAGGTTGGTAGATAGATAGACTTAGTTTTGTTAACTTGGCGTTTTGGTACCTGCGAGGATCCTTCGTCACTTATTTTCACGCGCATGCGAAAGTAGCTATCTTGTGATTAAGCACGGATACTGGGAGGTGTTAAGGTCGGTTCCATTGTTAACGGAAGGTCCGTGCACGCACGTGTACGCACGTAACAGCGCTCTGCCTGCCTGCTAGAACGGAGGCCTATTATGTGCATTATTTGGTGGTGTAGGTTATTGCCTGGGCGGACCTTGTCACGTGCGTTGTGCTGGGTTAAGTAGTTATGTGACTCATGTCCCGTTTACGGTCCCGTGCGGAAATACATGCAAGGCCTGACGCTCCAGAGATCAGGGTTAGGGTTAAGTAAGGGGACCGGGCGTGGGTCTCAGTTGACAGAAGCGGGATTTTCCCAATGATCGAGGCATTATCTCCCGACATCAGTAGGTAATGAGGAACCTGCTTCATGCTATGGTTTATTATTAATATTGTCGGGAAAACCTATTTGCTTCCCGGCGCACTCTTCCGATTAATGCTAAAATGCTTGTCTAGAAATTGGAAGCTCTTCTGCGCTAACAGGGGCTAGGCTCCAATCTTGGCTGTTAACCCGCCGTCTGCTTCCTCCGTCGGGACCCAGAGTTCCTTGTTGCTCTCCGGCACCATGGTGAGCAACTTGTGGATCTTGAGCGCCCCAGCCTCTGCCGAAGAGTACATCTCGCGACCGGCACCGGGACCCGTGAGAAACACGGGGCAGGTGATCCTGTCCAAGACCTTCCCGTCCTTCTTGGTGTCCAGGGAGAAGTCCTTGAAGCGTCGCAGCATGGCAGAAAACGTCTCAACTCCCGTGCTGCTAGTGCCCAGGGCCAACTCCCATCGAGTCAGGAAGTCTATCCTGCCCGCCAGACCCGAGGACCAGTTGAAGAAGCCGTCGGTGATCCAGCCCCTCTCCCACAGGCTGACGTAGAACTGGGGGAGGCGGGTCATGGCCAGCTCATACATGCTGAAGAACGGGTCGATGGACACGCATGCCTTGACGCGGGCGTCGGTGGCGGCGCGGAGGGCAAAGTATCCCCCGGTGGCTGCGCCCGCCACGGCGATCCTGTCCAGATCCAGCTGCAGCTCTGACGATCGAGACAAATTCTCGACAAAGGCCAGCACCTTGTCCGCAACGACCTCAAATTCAGGCCGCAGAGGGACTCCCGACTTCTTCAGCAGCAGGCCCTGGCCGGGGCCCTCCAGGCAGAGGACGGCGTAGCCCACCTGCGGCCCCGAGTGGCCAAACAGGAAGTGCAGCTCCTCCTTTGTCGAATCGGCTCCGCCAAAGTACAACAGGAGCGGTATCTTGCCGGGCAGTCGTGCATCCTGGGGAGGGAGATACAAGTAGCCGGGCATGCTAAAGCCGTTTTCGTACGGGATTTCCACCAACAGGACCGCGCCGTCCATGAAAGACGTTGCGCGCACGAAGGCCGCGACCGACCTCTCGGACAAGGGCACGACCCTCGGATCGTCGTTGAAGAACAGGTACGACGCGGCCCGGAAATAGTTGGCCGCGCGAAGGTATGCGTTCTTTGCCAGCGGCTTCAGGCCATCCCTCGCGGCCTCCTCGGCGATCGCCTCGGCCCGCTCTCCCTGTTCTTTCCAGGCGTCGTGCCACGACTCGGGATCGTGCTTCTTGATCTTGCCCACGGCGGTCAGGAATTCGCAGGCATCGCAGCCGCCGGCCGGCGTGCTGCCGAGGAGCCGGGTCAGCTCGAAATTGAACATGAACGAGTCGAAGAATTTGAACATGGTGGAAGATGCGCCGAAGCGATGCTCACGATGTCGAGGCTCGCTAGTTGGCGCTTCAAGCTCGCGTGGGAGAAATAAGTTAGATACCGATGTAAGGTAGGTAGGTAATGAGCTCAGCTGCTCGAGGAACCGACCCAGTCACCGAGAACCTCCCGCAAAGGGTGACTGTCAGCCTAATCAAAGCATCGATCGATACAGTCCCTAAGCGGACAAACTGGTGCATGTCGCGTAATCGACACGTCCGAATCCTGCCTCTTTTCAAATGTCCCGATTAGGAGCCGAGTCCGCGGTGCGTCGGCCGCCAAGCGTCAGATGGATTTTGGTGGAGTCTACGAGTCGGGACTTTTCGACCGGCACTTTACATCTCCGCTCAACTTTCTTTAATTTGCTTCCACATTTTGTGCGGGTTAACGGTGTTTCGAGTCTAGCTACTACCCTCTCTTTGGCTCTTATTATGTTTCTTGTCGTATCGGCATCGCGGCTCCATTCTGCCCATCCCGCCGAGCTAGTCTGAGCACAACAGGCTAGATATCCTTTACATTGTCCACACTGCGATCGATTTGCGCCTGATTCAAGATGGCTACCCCGTCAGATGTCTTAATGCAGGATCTTACGGGCTCTTGGACACTGGTAAACGACCCTATACGGGCAATATAAAGTTTCTCCCAAACCGTTTGACAGACAGTAACAGTTTCCAGAGTAAAACTCTTTCCGACCCATTTGACCGAGTCTTCGCCATCCAGGGCATTCCATGGATAATTCGCAAGGTTGTCAGCATCGCCACGTTGTCATTAAAGGCGACCCAGCAGGTTGACGAATCCGGAACAAAGACACTGGTCTTCACCCAGGCCGCGTCCGTCGCTATCGGTGGGCTCAGCGAGGAGAATGAAGTGCGCGTGCTGGATTGGCGAGAGGAATTCCATTCGTCGACTCTCTTCGGCACTAGCTCTCACCGGTCCCGCCTGGTAAATCTATCGGCTGCTACCGGCCACGACGGGAAGCCCTTGCACTCGTTCTTGAGCTAAGGCTTTCTGGACGAAGGGGAACCCGGAGGTGACAACAACTTGTATGATCTTGTCGTCCATCAGACTAACGGCTGGGTCATGGAACAGATATGGGGATTTAGTATGTTGAACGATGAGAGATGGCTTATGAGAACCATGGTCGTTAGGAAAGGCAACGAGGTGGCCACTGCCAGAGCCATTTATGACTGGAAGGGAAAAGAGGATGGCTAATAACGGGGTTACTCTGTGTAGTTTAAGAGCAGATACTCTTGGCAGTTATTAGCAAACGTTAACCTTCCTTTTCCACGAGCGTACCATGATGCCTAAGAGTCATAAGATAGGTTACCTTGGTTACCTCCATCCAGGGTTGCAAATCAATCCACGGCGGGGGTCGGTGGATTGATTACGGGGGTGTCACGTCCCTCTTAAAGAGCCGTGCACTCGCTTAACTGCCTTAAAACGTACTAGCCGTCCACGACGGGCGTCCGTGGGTGGATTGACTTGCAACCCTGCCTCCATCCACGGATGTTTATCATTTGTGCAGTTTCTTTGCATGTGATATATGACGCAGGAAATTAAGGAGGTGTCGGGTGGGACAAGATACTAAGGTACTGCCCGAGATCATCTATCCTCAGCGACCAGAGCAGACCTGACACCTTAGCAAGAACAATACTATGTATGGCATTTGGAGACGGTAAAGCCTTACAGAAATACTATGATCTATTACCTCGCCCGAAAAAATGCCACTTGTACCCAGCGATGACCCGTCCTCCTTCGATGGTGGTGCTTCCTGCGCTTACCGCCGAGCACTTTCCTCCATCACTTCAGGGCGCCATCCCAGCTAGAAGAACCAGCTGACAAACTCGAGAGCGTAGTCTTTCCCGGGGCCTAAGAACCCGACGCCAAATATCAGCCAGGTGACCCACTGTGAGACGTATTCGGGGAAGAGGGTCTGCTCTGTCTGGCCCCGCCCTTCGTACTGAAGGCCGCCAACCTCGCCGCCAACGACGCGGTTTGCGAACCCGCTCAGGCCGTCCCCGTTACCGACACCCATCTCGTATTGTACCAGGATGTGCTCCAGCTCGAACCGCCACTTCTTGTCCCGGGACGGCGAGACAAACTCCAAGGTGTTGCCCGTGTTCTTGTCGGCAAACCTCCCCGAGATGCCGGCGTCAAAGTTGGCGGTGATGCGGGCGTAGTCGTCGGTGTCGGATACGTTTCCGACGCGCGTGCCGACTAGGAGCTGGTCGTTGTAGAATAGGTGGCCCGAGTAGAACATCGTGCCCCAGTCCTTCTTAAAAGTCACGTGCCAGTAGGTAAAGGTGTAGGGCCCCGCCCAGGCCCGGATGGCTTTCCAGCCCTCGGTGATGCCGAGCCAGCCGTTATTAGCCCAAAGGCGGGTAGAGCCACCCTTGCCGCGGAAGCCTAGCTTCCTGCCCCCCGACACGACGGCGTCCACCTCCATCTCGCCGCTGACCACGGGGATGCTATAATAGAGCCCGGGCGAGAGTTCGGTCACGCCGGGCTTATCCCCGCCCTCCGGGTCCCAGAGCGAGCCGTCGGCGTGGACGGGAGGCGTGGTGGCCGACAGCTTGTAGGTGCCGTTAACCCTCCACGAGTCGAACATGAGCTTGATGTGCTTCAGGTCCTTAGTGGCGTGGAACGAGTACGACTTGTCGGAGCTGTTCCAGATGCCGGCCGTGTAGGTGGGGCAGTCGATGACGATGGACTCATCGACGTAGTCGAGCTCCCGGACCGACGTGCCGTCGGCGAGATTCATGTAAACTTCTATGCGCAGATTTCCCTTGCCGAAGAAGTGGTACGAATAGTCCCGGGAGAATGACGTTAGGAATAAGGACAGGCCGTTGTGAGAGAGGCCGTCGAATTCCCACTGCTCCCAGTTGGTCCTGTTGATTAAGGGCGTGATCTTAGGCGAGTTGATGTGAGCGTCCGCCGCCGTGGAAAACGTGTTGGGGCCTTCGAGGATATCGAAGGCCTTGCTCCTGCTGATCGTACACGAATCGTTATCCCAGTTCGTCGTAAAATCGTAATCGGTAGGAAATGGTTGGGGACCAATGGGAACCTGATACAGGTTTGCGGCGGCAAGGGAGGAGAAGAGCGCCACAAGGGCAAACGTCTTGGACATGGTTCCGCTAAACACTTTGGACATGGTTCCAGACGGATGGGGCAAACGTCGAGCTACTAGCCACTGTCCAGAGAAATGAACGGGGCAGAGAAACGTCCGCTCCTGCTCCCTTTCCCTCTCCCCCAGACCTGACTGACCCTTATACAGCGCGGACCTGGACATGCAAGGTAGTTCGCCTCCCTGCTGGCACCAAATACAGAAAGTCCCGAGGTCTCCATCCACTGGCCCTGTAACCCTGCGAAGCACTCGGCCAGCTCCGGGAAAAGTCCCGACTGCCCGACTTCAAGCTCCGGATTCCCTAAGCACAACCAGCAATTGCCGCTCTGGGGGCCATTTCTGCCCGAGGCGAAGAGACGTGGTAAGCTCTTCGCCGGAGTGAAAAGCAGAGAGCTGCAGCTGGGCCGCGATACCAACCCAGGGTCGTCATGAAAAGTTTGTGCCCTCCCGCCGAGCACCACAACATGGCGACAGCGACTCTCCCAGCGCTTCCATCATCGCGGCAGGCCATCGTGCAGTCGGCTAACCCCGGGTCCTTTGAGCTGTGCACCACTCTACCCATGCCGGACGTCTCGCCCGACCATGTCCTCATCAAGGTGACCGCAGTGGCGGTGAACCACTGCGACTACAAAATGCCGGCGCGCGTCCCTTGTCCCGGCACAGCCAATGGCTGCGACTTTGCCGGCACCATCGTGCGCCTCGGCGAGTCCGTAGCTCGCACGCCGAGGGGGCTGCGGATCGGCGACCGCGTTGCCGGGGCCCAGATGGGAAACCAGCGCCGCCGGCCCTGGTCGGGTGCCTTTACCGATTACATTGCTGAGAAGCCCGAGAATATGTGGCGCGTGCCCGAGCACCTCTCCTTGGAAGAGGCGGCTTCGATAGGCTGTGCCGTGACCAGCAGCGTGGGGATGGCGCTCTGGTGGGTGATGAAGCTGCCCGGGACGCCCGAGAAGCCCACCGCGGACCCCAAGTTCTTTCTTGTCTATGGGGGCTCTACTGCCAGCGGTACCCTTGCCATCCAATTACTGAAGCTGTGAGTGGCGTGTGATTCTCCCTTTCCCTGTTTGGGCGTGCAGACGCTCGCTCATGAGTGCATGGTGATTGATCTGGTGCGTTCCTCAGGTCGGGCTACCGAGTCGTCACGACCTGCTCCCCAAAGAACTTCAAGCTTGTCGAAGAGTACGGTGCCGAGAAGGCCTTTGATTATCGCTCGCCGACGTGTGGGGAGGACATACGGGCATACACCAAGAACACGCTGGAAAACGCGCTGGACATCATCACGGAAGCGCGAACCATCCGCCACTGCTACGCGGCCATCGGGCGTGGTGGCGGCAGATACGTTGGCTTCGAGCTCCTGCCCGAGGACCTGATGGCCACGATGCGGAAGGCCGTCAAGGCTGAGTGGGTCATGGGGCTCGAGGTGACCGGGGTGGAGTTGGAACTACCGGGAGGGTATTATCGCAAGGAAAACCCCGAGCTGCACGCCTGGCTTCATGGGTGGATCAGACGCTTCTCCGCCTTGTACGAGACGGGAAGATTAAAACCACATCCCATACAGGTGAATCGGGGCGGACTGGCAAAGGTGATTGATGGCATCGGGGCTTTGTCGCGCAAGGAGGTCTCGGCCCAGAAGCTGGTGTATCCCCTGTACGACTAGGTAGGTCATCTCTAATCGAGTTTGGGGCAAGTTCAAACACCAGCGATAGTTAAGTTAAGGTGCGCTGAGGAAGGCAACTTGAAGCCCAGTGAGAGATAGCATCATACCTAGCAACAACACCCAGCTGTTAAGTTCCCAGTGCTTGCATCGGGAAATTAAGGTAGTACTTATCGGTAAGATGGAGAGCGGCTCGGTATTTTTGCTGATTGGCTGTGGCCACAAACCCTCCGTGGGGGTTTTCTTTTTCTGGCATGCGGGCGCGGCAACTTTGTCTCGCTTGTCCAACCAACAACCGCACCTTGTCCAACCAACCTTGCCCACCATGTCGAGCGTCGTCGTCTCAGTCTCAGCCTGGTCGTATCGCACTCGATTTCTCGTGTCTCCTTGAGTAGGAACCCTACCTGGCTCTAGTCCGATCCTCGCGAGTCCCACCTCGAGCCATCACGAATGGATACCAACATGTTCAAGCCGGCAGTCAGGCGTTCTGCCTGCGACCAGTGCAGAGCGAGGCGAGTGCAGTGCCTTCGCGCCCAAAACAGCACGGCGCCGTGCGCCCGCTGCTCCCACATCGGTGCTCGATGCGTGATAAGCGCCCCCGGCCATCCCGGACGACCGCGCAAGCCGCGTCTCGTCGACGGCGACACCCCGCCCAGAGGCCCCGCGCCGAGCCCCGCCGACGTCTCCTCGCCCGGGCGGCATCGCACGTCGTCGACATTGCGAGACACGAACTATATCGAGGTCCATGCCCCTGCCATGGCGGGGGAGCCCGCGTCGGCCGGCGCGCCTGCAAGAGCGTGCAGGACAGACAGACACACGTCGTGGGACCGGCTGGACGGCATCGCAGAGTCGGACCTCGCGGCTTCCAAGTCCACCGTGCATCCGCCAAGGGATCCGTTGGCTCACGGGCCACAGGCAGCAGATTTCTGGGCAACGCCGGGCGACAGCTCCGTTTACTTTCACTCCCCATCGATCGAGCAAAGCCCTGCGCCGGGCGAAGACATCCTCGCACTGGTGGATCAGCTGAGCAGTCCATCACAACTTCAGGGGCTACTGAGTGCGGATGATGAGCTCAGCGCGATGCTCCACATGGGCCGGGACTCTAGCACTGCGCTCGACATGGATGTTGATCCGCTCCTTGATCCGTGGAAGGGCGTGCTCCCCCCGACTCCCCTACCACAATGCTTAAGCCCGGCAAGCTCGCTGATGCGGTTCCGAGAGGAAATAGACCAGCGAATTACGACGATGGACGCATACTACTCGGACCCCCTCGAAGTTGTGCAGGGCTGCAAAGAGGAGGGCGCGGGCCGGGAGCCCGAGAATCCGGCTGCGGTACTCCTTACGTGCAGCAAAGAGTTCATCGACATCATCCAGAGCTTGACGCCGGCTGGTCGGACGCACAAACAGAGCGAGGATGCGCTTAGCACGGAGATCGTGCTCCTGGCTTTGTCGAGCTACCTATCCTTGATGAGGCTCTTCGACGCTATGTTCCACACCATCCACAAATTCATCTCCCAGATGCCGCCGGACTCGTTCAAGTCCGTCAAGGTCAAGTCGGTGCTCCGCATCGGCGGCATCTCTTCGCTCCAGGATATGCCGCTCAAGACATATGCCACGGGCATCCTCGATGCCATCCAGGGCCAGGTGCGGACTCTGGAGCGCTGCATGGGGATTCCGACCGAATACTGTCTCTCGGGCGAGGCGGCTGCCTCACCCCCGGCGGCCGCCCCGGGGATATTGTCCCGTGCGGATCGAGCATGGTTGTTTTGGGCTGTTTTGGCACAGGAGGATGTCAAGTCACGACAGGGAAGCAAGTCGTACGTAGAGTCGATACGAACCAGCATCCAGGAGTCGATGAGATTTCTCGATGACTAGGTAGAATTAAGATATCTATCACAAACCATACCATGGCGATGTGCCCAGAAGCAAGAGAGAACGCTTTCCATTAAATGCACTCGCCAATCGCCAGTTCCCGCCGCCCTCTACTGTATGTTACCCTTCTCGACTGTGGAAAGGCCCGTGTCTTGAGCGATATCACGACGCGGCCGCTGGGACCTCCTTCTCTGTTGTGCTCCTAGCCTCCTCCTCGGTAGGCTTGTCCTCCTTCTCCACCATGCCAAATTCGGTGTTGTTTTCCTTCCTGAGCGGTATCTCCTTCATCAAAGCAGCAGCGATGAGGCCCAGCGCGCCGAAGCCAATGGCAACCTGCCAGGACCGCTGGAGTGCGCTGTTTTGCACGGCGATCACCTCGGCGCGCGTCTGTGCCGAGAGCGAGTTGAGAAAGTGGGGTTCGGCGGACGCGTACGCCCCGCCGGCTATGCAGTGAGCGGCCACTGTTGCGTTGCTGCTGATGGCGCCCGCGGCGGCCAGCTGCGCGGACCGGTTGGTGTAGACGGCGCCGCCGACAGCGACGCCCCACATGACGCCGAAGGTGCGGAAAAAGGCCCACACGCTCGTCGCCACCGCCGTGTCCTTGTCCGTCAGCGGGGCCAGCAGCGCCGGGAGCATGGCCGCCATGCCGAAGCCCGCGCCGAAGGACTCGACCACCTGGAAGCCCACCCAGGCGCCCGTGCTCGAGTTCTCGTCTAGCATCGAGAAGAGGCCAAAGCCGACAGCGATCAAGGCGAAGGCGACCATGAGGATGGGCTTGTAGCGGCCGAACTTGGTAAGCAGCACGCCGCCCATCCCGGCGGCCGGGAGGAGTGCGAGGATCGTGGGAAGCAGCATGATGCCGGAGCGGTAGGCGCTCTCGCCGAGAACGCCCTGGAAGTAGACCGGGAGAAAGTATGTGGCCCACAGGGTAACGATGCCGTGGAGAAAGGTGAGGATGAAGACGATCAGGGTGATGGAATGTTGAAAGAGGTAGGTGGATATCATGGGATTTGGCACGAGGCGGGGATTGCCTTCAATCCAGACGAAGGCTCCCAGCGCGGCGAGACCGACGATAAGCGGAACGAGGACCTGGTAGGAAGACCACGGGTGGAGGCTACCCGCCCAGCTGAGGGCGATCAGCACAGGGATGACGCCGCCGATGAAAAAGACGTTGCCCAGCCAGTCGAGGCTCGATAGCTTGGTGGCCAGCGTCTGAGACTTGTTATACTTGACATTCAAGAAGGCAACTAGCAGCACTAGCGCGACGCCGCCAATGGGCAGAGCCATGTAGAAAGACCAGCGCCAGGTGCTATAGCTGACGAGGAGTCCGCCAAAGAGAGGGCCGAGGGCGGCTCCCAAAGCGACCATGCCA
The DNA here is from genome assembly GCA_033297225.1 of Diplogelasinospora grovesii. Lineage (NCBI taxonomy): Eukaryota > Fungi > Ascomycota > Sordariomycetes > Sordariales > Diplogelasinosporaceae > Diplogelasinospora > Diplogelasinospora grovesii. The sequence continues at coordinate 101,647 of MU853826.1, read as the reverse complement.
AACACGATGCCCATGTAGGTGCCCCTCTCGCGCAGTGGCACCAGGTCGCAGATGATGATCTCGCAGAGGACGCCGATGCCCGAGGCTCCAATCCCCTGAATCGCTCGGCCGCCGATCATCATGGCTATGTTGGAAGCTCTGTGCATTGCCCGGTCTCGTCAGCAAACACCCGACTCTGGGCTCTGGCGGAGAAAATGGCTCCCCGGCTACCTAGGTAAGTATGAGAAAGCAGCAACTCACCCGCCACATAAACCGCTCCCGACCATGAAGGCTGCCGCGGAAAAGACCAGGGGCCACTTGCGGCCAAACACGTTTGCGAGCTGGCCAAACAGGGGCAGAAAAGCAGTCCTACACAAATCAATTCCCAGAGGTGGTTAGATACGGCCGTGTCTCTCTCGCGAGAGGCGGGGAGGCTTACATGGTCAAGAAGGTGGCGTTAGCAATCCATACGTAATTCTCGCCTCCGTTCAAATCGGCAACGATGGATGGCAGGATCGTCGAGGTGACGGTGGTTTCCAAAGACGTGAGGAGGCTGACGAGCGCGAGGACAAACAAGATGATCCAGAACCTCGGCCCCCGCTTGAACTGCGGAGGGCTTTCTTTCGTGGTCGCATCCTTGCCATCGACCGAAGCTTCTTTGGACTCGAGAGTCGAAGCAGACGCGTCTTGTTGTGTCATGGTGACTGAGAGGATGAGAGGCCGTTGGGCTGAAGCGAGCGAGGGTCCAAGGGCTGTCGGGTTTCTCTTGCGAAAATTGGATTGAAATCACTTTCTCATCTGAGATTCGGCGCGAGGAATTGTAAGTAAGGTACCTTGGCTACCTATTTAAGGCCAAACGAAGTTCGGTACTTGTTCGGTACTGTGGCACAGTACGGGTGGCTCCTGCTCTTTGGGCGAAGGCCGCGGAGGGTTTCGTTGAATAAAAGTGGGTCCGACCTCGCAGGGTTTTTAGACTGCGTACAATGGTACCACATATCGACGCAGGTACGGCATGGAAAGTCCCTTGAACGGAGGCCGACAATTTCGACGGCTTAAGGGTACAGTACCACTGGAGTGCTTCAATCAACACTGTCCACTAACCGCTAGTACAGGTCTTCGTTTTCTACTTCATCGACCGGGGGAGGGCGCTTCTTCCGCTGACGATCAGAGGATCTTGTCGGCATTCTGCTACCAACGCGGTAATGCCTCAGGTTAACGCTGATTAGGGCAATACAGATGCGCTTCCGAGAGGACGAGGTGGTGGTTGTAAGAGGCCGTAGGCTAGGCCAAGGGAATAGCACTGCTTAAGATAGAACACTCGGAAGGGTCTACTTAGTTAGCTTATCTAGGTAGCTTACTAGAACAAAAAAGGACTTAACTAGGAATTAAGGAGTCCTTTAGAGTTTAATATATACTCCTAAGTATACTTATGCCCTTCTTAATAGCTAAGGCTGCCACGGAGGAGGGAGAGCCCTCATGGATTGACTCATGAATTGGACACGTTAGGACTGAAGAGCTAACGTCCATCCCTGCGTGACGAAAAACCCTCTGTGCTAAAAAAATTAACAGGTACTTTGACTTTAATCTTGTCAAATTCTCTACAAATATTAACAGCTGCCAAATTTTTGTATCAGTTGTGTTCCATAGCTACCCGTGAACATTCTAAACCTATTTCGCTAGAAATTACTTTCACGTTACTACCCTAGCCACCTAATCATTTAGACATCTCTGTTCATAGCAAAAGAGAGCCTCTTCAATATGCCTATACAATCGAGCTCTTATTACCTCTAATATTTTACAAAAGGGTTACATTTAAGCTTTAGAGCCTCGCTACTACGCTAGCAATCGTTATAAGGCTTGTAGCCGTTGTAGTGCGTAGATCTATGCAACGCTGCTAGGCGGATTAATACCTTGCTCGAATCAAAGCTTGCAGCGATTTGGTTAGAGCGGAACGACCCTGCATGTTAAAGAAATATTGGGCTATAAGCGTTCATACCTCAGGCATCAGGGCCATTTCGTGTGGCTGTCCTAGACTGTGGCTGTCCTGGACTGTGGCTAACGCAAGGCTTCGCTCACGTAAGACATGGCCATTGCTCATGTGACCACACCTCGTGCAAGTCTATATCAGGTTAAGAGCGTCTTTATGACAGTCTATGCCTTTCTAAGGCTAGATTGTTCATGCTCTATTCCTTATCGGCACCATATGCCAATAGCGCAGAGCTCGCGGTTTCGGTGCCTAACTGAGGCTGAGGCTGATGCCTAACCTTACCTCTATATATAAACATATACCCAGCACCAGTGCCTGAGCTGCAAATATCGCGCAGAGAATCCACAGTCTACAAAATGGCGTCTTCAGCAAGTTCTCGTTGGATTCACTCCAATTTTCAGGTAAGCATACACCCCAGGAAAAGTCTTGTGATCGGATCTAACTATAATCTAGCGGGTGCGTATATACTAAAGGGTAATAAGCATGATAGGTGATAAAACTAATTGTCACGCAGAAGCGGGAGCTGCAAAGTAGACTTGCTGTGAGAAGAGCGCTTCGGAAGTATTGATCAGAGTTCCTTGATTGATACAAAAGAGAGTGAGCGAAGCTCGCAGTATATATACATGACAAAAGAAAGAGCTTAGTAAGCTGTATGGGGTGCGCCTTAGGGCGCACCTGAAGCAGCACGTGAAGCACCTTAGCCCACGTGACCACCCTGAGACACACCCTGCGACACACCCCCCAGTTGATCTACTGCGCAGGAGATTAACTGTTTGCAGCGCTGGTGACGACCTGTAAGTGGGTTGAGAGTGATCTCAAAGTAAGCTGAAGTCCTTCTGAACCTGTTAAATCCATCTGAGAAAACGGTCAAGTCCATCTTAAAACCCTTTTTCCAGCCGTCATCGCACCACCTTTGTGACCCATGACCCCGTCTGATTGGTCTTCGGGTGCGCACTATCCCCTTTTAAGCCGTACAATGGGAGTCTGCACAATAGAATGACCGCACAATAGGAATGCGCTCACAATAGAGTGACCGTTCTGGGGACCCACCCGGCCTTCGTATAAAAGGCTCCTTCGATCCCATACTGAGCCTTCTTTTCCTCCTAATAACAACATCTGCAAACACAATGGCTCGTAAGAAGAGCCATGCCGCGCGCCTCGCGGCGCTGAAGAAAGCTCGGGCGACTCGTGCTGCCGCTTCGTCGTCTTCTGCCCCTGTGCGGTCAACCTCGCCCACTCGCGCTGTGTCTGTGGCGTCCTCTTCGTCGTTGAGCGCCAGCGAAACCCTGGCTGCAGAGAGGTATGTACCCTTTTCCAGCTTCCTGACCATGTTTCTAACCTTTGCACAGCGTTCCTGCCCTTATCACCCCCAAGGGAAAGGGATCGGCCCGGGCCCCGCCCTCTGGTAGCGGGAGGTGAGTCTTGTCTCACTTTCTTCTTGTTTTGTCTCCCACTAACTAGCTTCCGGCAGCGAGAAGAAGAAGAGGAAGCTCCTTAAGAAGGGGAGAGTGCGGGCGACCCCGTGTCTCGGTTGCTTGCGGTCCGCGTTGGCGGGGAAGGGGTCTGGCGTCTGCTCGGACGCCGATAACAGCTCACGCTGTTACCACTGCTTCATATATGGGCATCTATGTGATGCGATGTTAGTTTTCCTGCTCTCTGTCTTTCCTAGTGCGTGTTGCTAACAGGTTCCTAGCCCCGAAATCGTTAAGGGCCCTGCCCGGGAGCTCGCTGCGGGGATTCGCCGCGGCGTAAAGGCGTCTGCGTTGTTCGGCCTGCGCTAGGCGATTCGCACCCTGCTCCGGCAGGACGAGGCAAAGAAGGCTGTGGTGAGTAAGGGGAGGCGGCCTATGGCCGCTTCCCCGGTCGAGGAGGACGAGGATGAGGATGAGTTGGAGGAGGAGAATGAGGGAGACGAGCACCGAGAGCGCTTCCTCGCCGCGTGCGGCGAGCTTTACGACTGTATCATAGGATAACATCCTATGAAATCCTTTTTTTTTTTTTTGTATGTGGCACCGGCGTGTGCCGGGCGGGTTGCGCCCTGTTGTCCTTACTGTAGTTTGCGCCGGCGAGCGCATGGGACTCTGTCCCCTACCTATTAACACTGTTTTGCTTGCTTGGTTTAATGAGGTGACGCGTGTCTTAAAGGTTTAGAAGCGCCTTAAAGTGTTCGAACTTCTACCGTGGTAAGTTCTTCGTGAGACCGTCGGCTAGCATCTCTTTTGTGGAGAGGTAAGTGACTTTAAACGCTTTCCTTAAGTGTTCCTAGCGTAGCTATAGGTTGTGGATGTTTATATAGCGTAGCTTAGTGTTGATCCTTTCTTTATCGCCCACCACGAGTTTAATCGTTTGTTAGTTGTCGTAATAGACTTTCTAAGGCTCTCCTAGGTTTAAGGAGATCTCTTTAAACAGCCTTTAGAAGGCTATCGCTTCTTTCGCGGTTAGGGAGAGGGCTAAGAGCTCTGCTTTAGTGGATAATATGGTTACTATGTCCTAGCGCGCCGCTTTCCAATTGATTAAACCGCTAAAAAGCATTATCGTGTACCTTTATACAGAGCGCCTGGTCTTAATGTCGTTTGTAAAAGATGCGTCTTTTGCGATCAGTAAGACTTGCGTGCCATTTATTACCCCCTTATACTATATCCTTAAGAACCGCGTTCCGTAGAGGTACTGTATAGTTTGTTTAGCTGCCTTAAGGTGTTCTGGGCTTAGATTCGTTAAGAATTGCGAGAGCTTAGCAGACGCGTACGTAACGTCGAGTCTAATTATAATGGCTATGTACAGGATGGATCCTATAAGCTCCTAGTACCGCTTCACCTGCGTAACGGTAGCTTGCTTAGTGGATTTTACCAGCTCGGCTGTCGGTAAAGGCGTGCATAGGAAGTAATGAGAGCTTATTAAGTCGTATCGAAAGGCTATTTTCTCGATGTACTGATCGTGCGTAAGCTAGACTTTCTTAACTGCTCTGTCCTTAATCACCTTAACGCTTAAGAAATACTTAATGTCGCTTACGTCGTGAAGTTCGTATGCTCCCTTCAGTCCTTTTATCACGCGTTCAGCCTTAGCAGAGTGCTTCTTCGCGTAGAACACTAGGAAGTCGTTAACGTAAAACACGAGCATTACAGTTTTGTTTACGTTTATAAACAAATAAGGGTCTTCTCCCGATGGTGTGAGCTTAAGTAGCTTTAAAGTGGAGCAGAACTCTTTATACTATAGATAAGGTGAGTCCCTTAGCCCGTATAAGGCTTTCGTAAGCTACACGCACATTCCTTCTTCCTTAAAGCCTTTAAGAAGCTCGTAGTATACTATAGAACCATCGTCCCGGTTAGCGTTTAGGAACGTTTGTACGATGTCGAACTGCTTAACCTTTAAGTCCTAATGTGCAGCGATTGCTATTATTAATCTGAAGGTTCTTACCGCTAAGGTAGCCGCATAAGTGTCTTAAAGAGTGGCTTTTTAAAGATCACCCCTTACGCAGATACGCGCCTTATGCTTTGTAACGTAGCCTTCTGGATCGAACTTGTAAGTGAACACCTATTTAAGTGGAAGAGGCTTGCCTTTCGCCTGCGACCGAAGGATCTTTTTCCAAGCCTTTTTACTGATTAAGTTATTAATCTCGTCGCTGCAGGCCGCTATGAAAGCGCTTCGCTAAGGGTGTTTAGCCAGGTCCTTCCAGTTCCTCGGTACTGCTAGTGCTTTAATAAGATCATCCCTATACAATCTCTTAGTTAAGGCGGCTCCTAGCCGCTTCGCCTGCGTTTATTACACTGCCGCCGCGATCACGGCATGTAGCGTCTTATGCTCCCGGTCTCCCTCCTTAATGGCTTTCTGCTGATCAGGTAAGAAGGTTGTGAAGAAGGTATATTAGGAACAGTGTTTTAAGACGCGAATCTCAGTCCCTATGAACATAATCGTAATAAAAACTCCGCTTACACCACCTGAGCTATAAGGACCCTTTAGATCCTGCTTCCTAATTCTCCTGCTCTCGCGCGTTCGGGAACCATAGTCCTTCTTCGTGTACTTACGCTTAAGAGCTTTAAGGGAAGTGTTCTGCTCGGTTTAAGGGGTTTCTGCGCATGGTTCCTCCGTGCTTACGCTTATAGGAGCGGTTTTAATATAAATAACCTCCTCTTCGTCGGTAACAGTACTGCCGGCAGCTTTACCGCCGCTTATAAAGGGACTATCACCTTCGTCTCCGCTATCTTCCGGAGCTATTAACTAAGATTCCTTATTTTCCGTAAGTGGAATTAAAAGGGGTTCTCCTTAATCGTCCCTTATCCTAAGCCTTAAGTCCTTACTTTACAGCGGGCTTTCCCCGCGCTTTAAGCTTGTCCTTTGCTTTAAGTCTCCTCCGGCATAAGGTTTCGGAGATCTTTAAGGGGTTAGGAGTTTAACTTACGCGTTATTAAAGGAGCTATTAAAGCCGTCGTTAAAGCTGTTAGGCTTTTCCGAAGAGATAAGCGTTTCGAAAGAGACAGAGCTTTCGTCTTCGCCCTTTATAGCTTCCTCCGCGGTTACCCCCGAGTCTTAATTAAGGTCGGGAAGCTCCGCACCCCCGAGCTCTTACTTAAGCGGATAAATCATAATTTAAGGCTTTATTTATGCTCGACCGTGAATGTTATCTTACGATATAAGCGTTTATAAAGCTTACGTAGCGTCTTACAGTTAGCTTCCGATATTAAGTCCATTCGCTACCTCCTTTATAATAGGAATTAAGTGCGCTTCCCTTTTCTCCTGCTTAGGTTAATAAAACTTTTCTTCGTTAAACGTTATATTACGGGTAGTAATAACGCGGTCGAGCTACGGAACCTAGATCTTATAGATGTTAAAAGTAACGTATCTTACTAAGTATCTTATATAAGCCCGCGGTCGCGTTTTAAAAGCTCTTCTGTCCTTTCCTACCTCGCGTGCCTTATTAAGAGGGTACGCTCTGCATCTATACGCGTAGATCCGGCTTTAATTTAAGCGTAAATCCTAAGTAAGACCTTTAACCATATATAGTTCGTACCAGCGAAAGTACTGTTAAAACTATATATTAAGTATCTCGTTAAGTGAGCGCATTTTATGTGTAGGACTGGGGCTGATATTATATAAGTATGCCGCTGCTTTATTAACCTTTAGCTAAAGGTTCTTCGGCAGGTTAGCACCATTTAGCATCGCGTTTACCTTACTATTAAGCTTTTATCTTACGCGCTTACTCTTACCGTTAAGCTCGTACGTGTTAATCGGGGTTGTTTCGATATTAATCCCTTCTTCTTACGCTTATAGCTCGTAAGCCGTGAAACCCCGTATGCCGATCGTAACCGTATCGTTATCCTACCGGATCTTACATACTAAGAGTTTATATTACCATCTTACCTAGCGCTTAAAATTGCGAATCGTGTTAAAAATCTTTATAAGCGACTTATAAATAAGGGGGAATGTAAAAAGCTTTCTACTATACTCGTCTTTAATTATTAAGAGCTATTAGGAGCCGTTAAAACCTTATTTAAAGTTAAAGAGGTCTTAAGAAATGCGTTAGAACGGTCGGATCGATTTGTTTTCTAACGTCCGCCGCGAGACTCGCTGCTTAACATACGCTTAAGCGCATTACTAGCATTTAATCCTAACTGTCCCATTAATCTTAACGTTCTTAGTGCTTATAACGAGTGCTTTAAGTGCCTCTAGTCCCAGATGCCCTGAACGAGCATGCTAAAGGTCTTTTAAATCTTCCTTAAGGCGCGGTGGATCCTACGATGGCCGCTACGTACGCCTTAAAACTTGTCTTATTATTAAACCTATTGTTAAAAACATAACGGTACCTACGGCGCTCACTGGAATTACGGTTAGAATGCTGTAGTAAAGAGAAAGAGGCTTGTATTCGAAGAAGACTAAGTTGTGCTTACGTATAAGGGTCTTAACTATAACGCTCCTTTCCAGCTCTTTAAAGCGAAGTGTATAGTCCAATCCGTAAAACCAGATATTCGCTGCGCGAAGGCGAGCTTCCGAGACTATGTTCACATAAAACCTATCGACTACGGCGACGTCGTTAAGCGTAAGATCCTCTGTATTAAGTCCTCTCGTCCTATTAAGAGCGTTCTTAAGCACTTAACGTCCCTTTCTAACGATAAGAAAGCTTATTATACCGGCTTCCATTAACTTATTGTTGTTATAAGGCTTATACGAACCAAGTTCGAGCAGGTCCTTATTGTTAACTAAATGGATAGCACTACAGTTATCGACGAGAATACTGTTTAACAGCGGGTGGCGGGCGTGTTATATAGCGGTATAGATCCTATAACCTTTACCGAGATCGCTTATAAGGCCTGGGTTTATAGTTACGGCGACCACCGAACTAAGGTAGCTTATCGAGTCGTCTTTTCCGCTATTAACCTTGTTATAAGGGGTACCGTTTTTATTAAGCTAGCCTTTCTTAATTAACTTCGCTCGTAAGCTTTTCTAACGTGTGAAACGAAGGCGAGTTAAGATCTCTTCGCGTTTCTTCGCGGAAATGCCGTAAGGACGCCTTTTAGCCTTGCCGGTGAGCGCGTATTCCAGGTTAAAGCAATTCTCCGCCTTCTAGCGATAGGTGACTGTTAGGTCGTCTTCGTAAGGACACGAGTGCTGGTTAGGTCCACTTAGACTGTTAGAAGCGGGTTTCGAAGCGCTTAGCACATCTCCTAAGCGGCTACTGAGCGTGGAGAACATGCCCGGGCCCTTGCCCGCGGCGTTCAGCTTTTCCTCGTGGAGCATAGCTTTAAACACCACTATAAACGCTTCCAAACTCTTAACAGGGAGCTCTTTAGCCTCTTGTTCCATTACAGTTTCGTATTAGCGAGTTGCTTACTAAGGTGCTATTCGCTTTACAGCCCTTAGAAAGTCTTTCACTGCTAAGGTGCTTTCGGCTTCGCGAATTCCGTAGGCCCTTACGCGAGTTAAAACGTCTTTAAACTCGGCTAACTAGCGTTCTCTGTTAGTGCCTCTTAAGGAAGCCTGTGTAAGCACCCTTCGGTACTCTTACCGCACAGTATCTTAAGTTAAACTCGGTCTTAGTGCTAGATCGTTCTTTAAGAATCGCATAAGTCCTTAAAGGTTAATAATACCTTACAGGTCGCAGCTTTATAAGGCCGTTTGGTACAGTCGCTTATCGGTGTTCTTCTCGACCTAAGTCCATAGCAAATTATACTCGGTCGAGTATAACGAGGCTTTTGCTGATCGTGCGGTTCTGATCTTAAGGATGCGATCCAGCTCCTTATCGACCTCTTCCACGGTTGGTTTTACTGGTACAGTCGGCTCTTCACCTCGCTCTTGGTCGTTGCCAGCTTCTTAAAGTTGCCGAGTGAGCTGGTACCTTTCCGTGCGTTAAGCTATTAGATTATCGTAGATCGTATGGAACGTAGGTTGCTTAGCGTCTTTAAGGGTCGCTTTCGGGATGATGGGAGGCGCGTTTAGCGCGTCTGGATTAACGTAAACATCCTAAATTCCAAGCCGGTGAGCGTTGATCTTAAGGTTTAAGTACCAGACTGGCTATGAGAAGCGGTCGGTTAACTTAATGGACTTCGGGAAAAGGTATTCTTAGCTGGAGTCGCTTGCTATAATGAATCGTACGAGTGAGAGTGGGAACAAAAGATAGGTAAATAAGATAAGGAAGGAAACGAAGCACTCTTCCCACATTAAAGAAGTGGATTGCGTAGGGGAATGGTTATTGAACCTGCGGGAACCGGGCTTATAACTGTCACGCAGAAGCGGGAGCTGTAAAGTAGACTTGCTGTGAGAAGAGCGCTTCGGAAGTATTGATCAGAGTTCCTTGATTGATACAAAAGAGAGTGAGCGAAGCTCGCAGTATATATACATGACAAAAGAAAGAGCTTAGTAAGCTGTATGGGGTGCGCCTTAGGGCGCACCTGAAGCAGCACGTGAAGCACCTTGGCCCACGTGACCACCCTGAGACACACCCTGCGACACTAATTCTCTATAGGCGGTATGTATTATGTGATCTATGAACTAAGATAACGTACCTGCATAGGAAGTGGGCCAGCATAGCAAGTGGGCCACTTTTCTTCCTTTTACAACCTCTCGACTTTGGTCGCGAATTTCTTCCACAAAACACAATGGAACCTCTCCCAAAAGAAAGTCGCATAATCCTTGCGCTCGAAGCTCTAAAAAAAGACCCCAAACTCTCCGTACGAAGAGCCGCCACCATCTACGAGATCCCAAGAACCTCGCTCCAGAACCGACGCGCCGGAAAGCAACCACGATGTGAACTACCTCCCAGCTCAAGAAAATTGACCGACTTCGAAGAACAAGTCCTTCTTGACAGGGTCCTCGACCTTGATGCGCGAGGATTTCAGCCCCGGCTCTCCGACCTTCGAGAAATGGCCGATCGTCTTCGTACGGCACGCGACGCTAAACGCGTTGGACCCCGATGGGCGAACAACTTTGTGGACCGACATTCCGAGATTACAACGCGTTTTCGACGACGAATCGATTACCAAAGGACCCAATGCGAAGATCCCAAGGTGGTAAACGATTGGTTTCGGCTTGTACGCAACGTAATCGACAAATATGCGATCCAAGAGGGGGATATCTACAATTTCGACGAGACTGGGTTCCAGATGGGCATTCTTTCGAGTGCAAAGGTCGTGACTAGCTCCGAACGGCGTGGTCGGCCTCGTACAAAGCAGCCTGGCAATCGGGAGTGGGTTACAGTGATCCAGGCTGTGTGTGCGGATGGCTGGGTCGTGCCGCCGTACTTCGTCGTTAAGGGAAGAAACCACCTCCTCCCCTGGTACCAGGACAGCCGATTCCGGCCCGAATGGAGAGACGAGCGAGAATGGCTGGACTACAAATGAGATTGGTCTCGACTGGCTGAAACATTTCGATCAGTCTACCAAGCGTCGTACAAGAGGGGTACATCGACTGCTCATCCTCGACGGCCCATGAAAGCCACCACTCGGTCGACTTCGAGGATTTTTGTAAGGCTAACAACATCGTTCCACTTTGCATGCCTCCCCATTCATCTCACTTCCTTCAGCCTCTCGATGTTGGGTGTTTTAGTCCGCTCAAGGTCTCGTACGGCAAGCAGATTGAGCGGATGATGCGGATGCAAATCACCCACATTACGAAGGAAGACTTCTTCGATGGGTTTGTCGAGGCATTCCACGCCTCTATTACGGCAAACAACATACGGGCAGGCTTCAGAGCAGCTGGCCTTGTCCCTTTCGACCCGGAATCGGTAGTTTCTCGCCTCGACTCTAAGCCAATTACCCCATCTCCTCCCAGCTCGCGTCCTGGAACAGCCACATCTTGGGTCCCGAAGACTCCCTCCAATGCGTACGAAGCAGGCCAGAGCTCCAGTACTCTCAAGAGGAAGATCGAAAACCATCAAGGTAGCTCTCCTACCCACATTTTCGACGTCATCGACATGCAGGCTAAGAGCATTTCGAAATTGGTACATGAAATGGTGTTGCTCCGAGCCGAGAACAAGGAGCTACGTACAGCGAATGAGCGGCAAAGCAAGCGACGAAGGACAAAAAAAGACACGTTTGCAAGACGGAGGGTCACTTAGTTTACAAGAGGCGACAGTTTTAATAGCCGACCGGGGACTTGGTGGTCAGGATGGCGAGGAAACGTCTGGGAGTGGTGATTGTATAACCGTGGGTGAGCTACGTGTTCGGCTCTGCAGCAACTGCAAGAAGCCCGGCCACAATGCACGAACCTGTCAAGTAGTTTGGGAGACTTCTGTAGAAAGCGATTCCGAATAGTTTCTGTTGATAGAAGGCGTTGTGGTTGAATTGACTTATATAAAGTGATTGAGGTCTGATGAAAGTGGCCCACTTGCTATGCTGGCCCACTTCCTATGCAGGTACGTTAATGGTAATGACTAAAATTAATATATCTGCTGGTGTAGGAGGTAAGTGGATACCTCTAAGATAGATGTAATAGGAATGACTGACCTTGATGCGTCTGCTGGTATAGCTGATAAGTGGGTGCCTCTAAGATAGATGAGATAGGAATGACTAACCTTAATGCCTCTACTGATATAGCGCGTAAGTGGATGCCTCTGAGATAGATGAGATAGGAATGACTGACCTTGATGTGTTTGCTGGTGTAGGATATTAACCGGATTAAGAACGCCCGCTCGTTGCTACAGTCCAGAGAGTCTCTGTATCAAGAGGCGAAGGGATGAATGCTTCATTACCCTACGTCGTTTCGAACTTTTACACCGTCGTATTCGAGTCTTCCCGCCCGACAGTTCGACCGATAAGAGCACAGAGGAGCAAGATAAACAACGCGTACCAACAGGTAGCAGCATGGACCAATCGTATCCAAGATACCTCTTGTCAGCTCTTACGGCCAGGATCTTGCGTTGCGGTGGATGAAACCTGGGGCGCACGGGCCACAACAGGAGCTACTCCGGTTGTGGCCCGTGCGCATGCGAACCTTCACAGGCTTGACAAAGGCATCGGTTCCTAACGAAGTGTCACGAACCTGGAAGAGCCAACAGCCGGCAGGCAGCTGGGATTAGGGCGGCAGGCCCAGGGGGACTGGCGGCCAGTCAGGAGTCAAGAAAGGCGGCACAGAGCGGTGGTACCCAGTGGGGCTTAACCCCGCAGGAGCGGACCAATGGGAAGAGGCTCACCAGGAAGTGAGCCTGTGCGTGTACCAATGGGAAGAGGATCACTGGGATCGCGGTGATCCAAGTGATCCATGGCTCACCAGGCTCACCAGTGAGCCAAGTGAGCCTGCGCGCCTGGGATCACGGCAGAGGAAGTGATCTAAGAAGTATATATACGATGGTCATAACCCCGACTACAGATAGTTACCTTTGTTACGACAGTAAGCAATTATATGTGCTAGAGCTATTCTACAATCTTGTGTCCAACCCAAGTGCAATCACAGTGCAAGAACTTGCCAGTCAACCTCATCAGAGTTCCATCGTCTGTATCCTAACAGAGTGGACGCCGGATTGTCACACGAAGCCCCTCTCAAATAGAACCGTGATTTCTCCCCTAACGTACATGATAAGCGAGTGAAACATCTAAGCGAGTGAAACACTTTCCACCGCGTTGCGTATCCTTCACACTTAACCTTAAATTATTCCACAACGAACCATGGCTTTACCTTCCAACGAGGCCAGGATCATTCTTGCACTTGAAGCTCTTAAAAACGACCATACTCTTAGTCTTCGGGCTGCAGCGAAGATCTATAGCGTTAGCCCCGCGACACTTATACGACGACGCGACGGCCGGCCTGTACAAAGCGATATTTTAGCCAACTCACGCAAGCTTATAAATTTAAAAGAGAAGGCGATAGTTCAGTATGTAATTGAGCTATCTATACGCGCATTCCCGCCTAGATTGTGTAGCGTAGAAGATATGGCTAACTAACTGTTACGCGAACGCGACGCGCCTCCTGTCGGTAAACGCTAGGCCTATAACTTTGTTAAACGCCAGCCAGAGCTCCGTACGCGTTATACGCGTAGATACGACTACCAGAGGGCTAAGTGTAAGGACCCGAAGGTTATTAGCGAGTGGTTTGCGCTTATGAGGAACATAAAGGCTAAGTATGGCATTCTGGATGAGGACGACTACAACTTCGACGAGATTGAGTTTATAATAGGTATTATTTTCGCGGGTATGGTGGTTATAACCTCAGATGGCCGTAGCAAAGCGAAACTAACCCAGCCTAGCAACCGCGAATGGGCTACGGTGATCTAAGGTATAAATGCTCGGGGCTAGGCTATACCACCGTTCATCATCCTAGCTGCGCAATACCACCTCGCCAACTAGTATTTAAAGTGCAACCTTCCAGCTGACTGGCGCATCGCAACCACCGAGAACGGCTGGACTACTAATGCAGTAGGCCTAGATTGGATTAAGCACTTCGACTACCACACGGCGCCCCGGACACAGGGCAAATACCGGCTGTTAATCCTCGACGGCCATGAAAGCCACCACTCGACTAAATTCGAGCTCTACTGCCAGGAAAACAACATCATTACGCTCTATATGCCTCCGCACTCTTCTTACTACCTCCAGCCACTCGATGTTAGCTGCTTTAGGCCACTGAAGCAGGCGTACGGTCGCTAGATCGAGCACTTAATGCGCGCGCATATTAACCACGTGAGCAAGCTCGAGTTCCTCTATACCTTCCGCGAGGCCTTCTTTGCTTCTATAACAGACAAGAATATACGCGGCGGCTTTACAGGGGCTGGCCTTGTACCGTACGATCCAGAGAGGGTACTTTCTAAGCTGGATATAAAGCTTCGCACGCCAACACCTCTTAACTCACGGCCTGGCACTGCATAACCTTAGGTCTCCCAGACATTATATAACCCCCGAGAAGCTAACTCGCAGTTAACGCTCATTAAGACTCGTATTACCAGCCATTAAAATAGCTCCTCAACTTCAATGTTGGCTGCTGTAGACAAACTTACTAAAGGTACAACGGTAATGATGCACCAGGTGGCTCTTCTTCGCGTAGAGGTCTCTTCGCTACGTAAGGCTAATAAGGGACTAAGCAAGCGCCGAAGAGCTAAAAAAACACGCGTGCAGCTTAGAGGATCACTTACTATGCAAGATGCATAGGATCTGCTTAATTAAAAGGCTATGGGTGGGGAAGTAGTATAAGAAACGCAGCAGGATGGTAGTGGTACGGAAGGGGCTCGTAGGAAGATTCGGAGCTGTGGTGTGTGCGGTAAGCCTAGCCATAATGCACGCACTTGCTAGGAGGCCGCAGAATCGTCTGATTCAGTTGTTTCTAATATAATTATAGTTGGTTCTTAGTGTTGATGTGTTATAGTTGAGGATAACTGTCGTGGGGTGGATAGAGGTGTTTCACTCGCTTAGATGTTTCACTCGCTTATCATATACGTTATCGTACATATCCTGAATAGCTTGGACTACTGGAGCCACATGTGCCATTACCTCGGGGCGGGAGGCCAGGTAGTTCATGAAGACAAGGGTGACGTGGAAATAGGATACTGTTTCTGTTAACGAGCTCCATCCGATGCTTGATGGGCGTAGAGTCGTTAACGAGAGGATCGAGGATTCGATCCAACCCAGGTATCCGGGCGTAACTTTATTCCTATACTAATCTAAGACTAGCTTGCCTGTACTACATGTACCAGCGAGCAAATCGGTTACATTGAGCTACCCCACTGTTTGCAATCCTTTGTGTGTCCACGATGTCTATTTAGGTACTCGAGTTCGCGCGGGTGATATGCACAGGTCATACTCCATAACCCCACCTTAACCCTAACCTATGCAGCCGACCGATAAATCCCCCGCGCATGATGCCCTAAGCGTCGCAGGCATCGAAATGCCGTGGCTCACGTTAGAACCATCCCCAAGCGCTGAGGGAAAATCTTGATCAATGTGTTAGCCCTGCGCGGGCGAACAATGTCATTTGGTCTTTCGAAAGCTGCTAACGTCCTTAGTCCCAGGACAGCGGAACCCAATTATGACTGCCCCGCTTCTGCACGCCGCCAACAAGGAGAGAACCGCGCAGTATCAGTCGGTACTCGGTGGTTGGTCGCGCGTTCTTCGTCTCACCACCCCGTGCCTGCGACAGCACCACAACTGTCCAACTGCGATTCTCTATATCCCGTCTAAGGAGACCTCGGATTGCGCTCCGCACCTTCCGGTGAAGCGTCCGCATACGCTACGTAAGCTTCTGAGAATAGAAAAGCAGACGCCTGTCTGACTCATACGCTAAGGCTAGATCGTGCTGGCTATAGTGCAGATTCGGCGCCATAGCAACGACACAGGAGTCTCTCGTCTTTATGCAGGTGAACGGTCTATACCGTTTGCTCTAGTAAGTGATGATCTAAGACTCGTAAACAACCGAGGTAGGTTTAGCCCGTGTTAATGTAAGGCGCTTCTTAAATGCATATCCTAACATACTAAGGCACGACCACAATTAGTACCTTTGCTACCGTGTGTTTCAGCTATTTCCTGGACTTTCGTTAAAAGACTGGTCGTCGTCGTTAAGGAGTGTGGCCTCGTCGCTGTCCTGGCTGTCCATTGTGTGATATAGAAGAGAAAGCTAAGTGGAGGGACGGCTACTGCTTTTGTACGTGGGAGAACTGACGTTAGGCTTTGCCCGGATCTTGATTCTAAGAGTTGCTCTATTAAATTCTAAACGTCCGAGATCTGACATCCATTCATCTTAGATACAAACCCTAACTATAAGTCTCAGCTTAACCGCCGTTTATAATACGATCTTAACCAATACTATCACTTAGTACAAACCACTATAATAACTCTCTGGCCCTTATGTGTCATAGCCGGGGCTTATATATTCGTCGGGACCGTCGTAAATATTCGCCGAGCCCACTAAGAGGGAGGAAGCGCTAGAAGCGGTCCTCCTCCGTTAGACCAGCGTCGAGAGACCGGAGTGTTAGAGCTGGAAAAGATCGGAGATTAAATGTGTAGCGTGACGGAAGCCTAGCGATAGTACTGGAGGAGGTTGTTTTAATAAAACATTATTAAATTCCTAGCTTTAAACACGTGAAATTTTAATCGGTTCGATTATTATTAAAAAGGCATTCTTAGTGCTAATGCGTATTAATGCGCTATGTCCCGGCTTAACTAACCGGACGTGCTTATAAGCTAAAGAAGCAAATATAGCTTGAATTCATCGAGAGCTGCTAGCAGCCCATGGTTTATATAGCATACCCCGTGTTATGCGTTAAGCAGAACAACGTTAAGTGGTCCCGTATAGATAATCTTTACACTTGTCGCCTGAGACTCCTCCTTAGGTTCCGCGCTCTTAGATGCAACCTTAAGTGGTGAGAACGGGATGGTGTTATCGTAGCCGAAGAAGGGTTTATCCTCCGTGCTCCAGTTTATGGCTTAAGAGAGCAAGAATATTTCTTGTGGGTCCAGTTCTTCATCATTACAGGTGCTAACTTGCTTCACTGAGAGCCTTTTAAGAAGGCGGAGCCGGCTTCGTCTCAACTGTCGTTTCGCCTCTCTGTCTGCCGGCAAGGTCGACATCATGACTTGTGGAAGACTAAGTTCGGCTACAAGCGGCCCGTAGTAAAGGAGCGTCTTGTACTTCGCTACTTCCACCGCTGTCTGTAATGACGATCGGATTTTTTGCATTGCCTTGGAAAGTCGACCTCTTTGGCAAGCTGCGCGAAACCTTGCGCAATCACGTCTTTAGCAGAGTCTGGATCCATGGTGAGTTTTATGACCTCGTTAGCAGCGTCGTCTGCTATGCCGCAAGCATTGCAGACCATGAAGAGCGGCATCCATTTTGCAGCCTTGCCGTGGATAATATGCGTGCGCAAAGGATCCGCAGAGAAAACAGAGAATAAGACAGTTCTTACTGCCATTTAAGGCCATGGGAACGGAGAGCATCGCCATGAGTGCAAATGATGTGGTCGAAGATGGGATGCAGCCGGCTTTCTCTTTATAGGTTTTAACGACTTGCCTTTTATGGAACGGGCTGGCGAAGACGAAAAACGAGGAGGGAAAGGAAGGAATCCTAGCGTGCGAGCCTTTAAACACGGAAAGAGGGAGAAGATAAAACTTGAATTTTAAATTCAGCATTTATAACTGAGAAATTCAGATCCTACCCACGTTTTATAGGCTCTTTATAGGGCCTGGTAAGACGGGACGTTCTTTATCTTCCTTTGGACAGACTAACTTGGTTCTGTTTTAAGAGATAAAATGCTGTATATGCATCCGAAATGTCTTGCTCTACTTTCGCTCTGTAACACTTAACTGATTCTTAAGCAGTTCGCTAGCGGTGGATTCATCGACCTTTGCACCGGTAGGTTCCTCTCCTTGCATCCCGACTAGACACTAAATTAATTACAGATGTCCGAGTGCACGGCAGTTAATAAATCGGAGCCGGTCCAATCGGGGCCGACTACCGCTTATGGCCTGGCTCCTTACTCATTTCGTACTTATACTTAGATCTCGCAGCCTGCCTTTGGAACAGTGGCGGCCACCTTACCTTCTCTAATTTAACAGATAGCTGCGGCGGGGATTTCCCGGCATCGTGCACCAATTGCTCTCTCTCTCATCAGGTTCGGAACCAGATTAATCTGACTTGCTCTTGCAATACGGGCGGTGCAGGTAGTAGTACTTTAACTTCGGAGGTCGACCTAAGTACGTTTTCTTTACACACTCCCTTCTACCGAACGTGTAAACTGATACGAATTGGATAGATCAGTTTGTTGGTGCTTACTGACGGCCATCTGAGCTGCTTGGAAGGGGCGTGGATTGGTGCTCGTGACCTAAACCAAACGGCCTGTCTAGATAAAACCCAGCATCTCATTACTTCGACAATGTCCATGACGAGTACGGTGACTTTAACCTTAACTCGACGATAGACGGAAGGGAGTGCGCCTCCGGTTGGCACTTTAAGAATGCAAGACTGTTATTTCTCAAAGTGTGGCGGTTTAGTTAATATATGCCCAGATTGTAATTAAATGCACTAATTTCAGTCTGCTTAGACAGCGGGGTTTGTTAAGGGACGGGTCACAACCTGTAATCGAGTGCATATCGGTAGTACTAATAACATATAGCATGAAGAGCGTAATCCATTTATGGTATCTATGTGTGTCAGTCCGATGAGATTAGAGAACGCGCGTGTTGCTAATCTTCTATAAATCGTTCTTAAAGGCTCATTAACGCCTTCATCTACGCCCGCACGCAAGCCTCTCTGGACCCGGCCCTACTTTAGAACGCACTGGACGCGCGAAGCGTAATAACTTCTTTAAGCTCGAACATCGGCCGATGCTTTATTGACCTGAGAACACCGGAGCAGATGAACCTGCCACTCCTGGCGGGAGTACATAGTATATTGTGAGAGTTCGGGGACTTAGTCGTCACCTAAACCCTACCAAGGTCTCTGAATCTAGCAAGGAGTTTTCAGGTTTCATACTTCTAGCAGGTTCTGGCTCAGCCATTTGGTGGCGGGGCGTTGCGGGGCGGCGGGGCGTCAGAGTTGCCTTTCGTCATACCATTTGGTATTGTAAGGCTGCCTTTTGAGTTTGACGGGCAATGTCCTCTGAAGCGGAGCGTGCGACTATGAAATGCGGCGACCATAGACGGCGACCATTTAGGCATTGGTTTGCATCATTCTTCCTTTTGAGCCTATTCAGGAGCTTTCCAATCTACGATGTAATAATCGCAGGTGCCGGGCCGGTCGGTCTGACATCTGCAAGGCGCAACTCGCATGCTAAGAACGCCGCGTTCCCGGCTTCACTTTGGATCACCGTCACGGCTCCGCCAGCGCTCCAGGCTTCGCTTTGAATGGACTGGATGATGTCGGGCTCGTAAGTGGCGCGTCTTCCTAGGATGGAAGGTTCGAACAACGAAGTAAAGTTAAGCTAGACGGACACTTAGCGTCAGTCCAGACTGCGAATAATAGTCCTGCATTGCATTGCTTCCTTTGCCAAGGGCGATTCCCACTAAAATCAGGCAAATGGTGAAGAGAATAACTAGGATGACTGTAGCGCCCCATTTTAACAAGCTTTCCCGATCTTTAAACACACTTTATCTTATCGACTTTTCTCTATACATGGTCTCCGTAGTTAGTGGTAAGATGATAAGAAACACCTACGATATGCTTGTTACTTCTTATATAATTCCCTCCTTACTCGCGATCCCGCGGAGATGTAAGCACGATTTACGATCAGAAATCTGGCTATTTGCCAGCGGGATTTCTAGCAATGGGGTCTCTGCATTTCTGCGGCGGGGACTATATAGATCCGTTCTAAGCAGCCGAGCTCCTAATAGCGAACCCGCTCCGTTAGGTTTATGGGCAAATACTCAACCTTTATCCCTCTCTCGCCATGCCTAAGCAAGCTAGACTGCCTAGAATCCGTGACTCGCTTAAGTCACTAGGAACCCTGCCAGATCTTTTGCCCATTTTTTTTAGAAACATAGAAATATAAACTCGCCCTTAATATGTATGTACGAAGTTACATGAGCGCGATAACTTTTCGTTAAGGCAACGATTCTCTAAACACAAGCAGGAAGAAAAAAGCGTGGAACACCCATTTCGTCGAGGCTAGCCTGCGCCTTAATCACAGTCTCGTCATGGTGATGTATAGGTGTTACCACCGTTGGAAAAAGCTCCTCTTTCAAACGCACCGTATTTTTAAGGGGGGCATGTTATCTAATTCTGGGTTCGCGCCCTATGCCTCCCTTTCGGCTGCGAACAATGCGGGATTTAGCGAAGTAAGAAACGTGGTCTCGTCCCGGTCTTGTTCGAGCAAAGGATCTAGTAGACCGGAAAACGAGGACAACGCAATCTTGTCCCTATCCTCGTCTCTACGCTGCCTTTTCACTGCGACAGGTACAGAGCCGTCCAAGCCGTCCCGGCCGCTGTCCTCGTTATACCAGCCTATCTTTCGTTTTGTTCCCTCGTTCGGCTGGGGTCTGCTAGTAGGGGGCATGACGGGCATTTCTTTGCCGGTCTAGCTATCGTGACCATAAACATCGGCCACGTGAGATAACCAGTCTAGGTCGCCGTGAATTATAGTATTAAACTCGGTTCCCGGCTTCTAGCATTCCGGGCATAGAAAAGGCTTTTTAAAGAGGCCTTCGCTAACGTGCTTATTAAAATGTAACGAAAAGACGTTTTTAAGAGAAACTACGCGAAAACAGAAAGGATAACTAGCGGCAAACTTAGTGGGCGTTTCTAACTTCAGCTAAGGCCGGATAGCGGAGAAAGTGGAAGGCACTTCTCCGCCGGACTGGCCGTCTCGGCCGTGAACTTCCGACATGTGAGATAACCACTTAAGGTAGCCGTTAATAATGGAATCCGGCTTGTTTTCCTGCTTTTAGCAGTTTGGGCAGGGAAAAGGCTGGTTAAATAAGCCTCTCTTTACGTGCTCCGTATTAAAGTGCGACGAGAAGCCTTTTCCGGGAGCATACATCTTGCTACAGAAAGGACAATAAGCAGTCCTCCCCTTTATGGTTGCGGCGTAGCGCGTTTTTAGTTATCGAATCTAAGGCGCCTTCTTTACGTACGTCTTGCCCGAGTATAGAATCGGCGCGTGCTGCTTACCATAACATCTCGCTACGTAATTGCTCCATTCCGGCGGGCTGCTTACGATGTAGTTATCTATTCGTAAACGTCAGCATTCGGGGCAGGGAAAAGGCTTATGGAAAGTCATCCCCGCCTCGATATGGATACGTATAGTATGCCGGGTTAGGGCGCTCCGTCTGGAAAATAACCTATACCTTAAAAGACATGTTAGCTTTACGCCTTACACCTCCCGCTCGGGTGATCCGCCTTAATCGTTAAGCTTTAAGGGGCATGATGGCACCGCGGCCTGTGGGACATTTACCGGCTATTTTAAAAGGACGTAAGGCAGGCGTCTTATATAGTTACAGAGCATGTCTATAAATAACACCGAGCATCGTTCGCCGTTAATATGCTTCTGCTGAAAGAAGAAGCCGATCGTTTTTACATCTGCCGCTCTATATAAACGACGCTGCTTAGGATGGTAAGAATTCGTGATAGCCACGCTATCGGTAGATAAGCCTTAGGGTCTTAGCTTATTAACGGTTTCGAAGTATTCTTATCGCCTCTTCTGAACCGCTAACTTCGATAGCCTCGATAAGAGATTACCGATTTTACGGCATAACGCTTTCATATGTTTATACTATAAGCCGAGCTGCTAAGAGAGTTTACAGTATTATGCTCGGAGCTCGCGTATGTCTTAACGCTCTTTAAATCCTCGGAGATTATCTTCGGTTAGGTGGATAAGAGCCTTCTCGTCTCTTTAAAGCAACGCATCTTAAAGTACCTCGAAAAGCTCATCGCCGTCCGGCCCGGCGAGAGGGCCGAAGGCGAGTTTCATGAGATTTTGCCCTACGTGTTTCGGTTGGTAGCTGTGCCGGAATATCGATTCCGTGTTGCCTTAGATGTAACTTCGTAGTGCAAGAGTGAGGGCGCCTGCCATTCTGCCTCTAGCGCCTACCCGCATGGCGTATGGGCGTATTGGCTTTCGTAGTCCAGCGACCTGTAGCGTCCGGTGCCATAGGATCCGAAATCGATCATAGGATATTAGGAAGATGCATCGCTCTGAGAAGCCATCCTTCCATTTAAGCTTAAGGTAATCCATGTCCTTTAAATCCGGTTGTTAGAGGATCGCATCAAAGGATTTAAAGTTAATCTCGAAGGCGCCGTCGTAAAGTGCTTAAGCTGCGATCAGACAAGTAAGGCAGAGGAGCTGGTAAGGGACAGGAGTGATAGAAAAGGACAATCTATTTAAAGCAATGTTAGGTAGGTAATAGGCTTGGTAAATGGAACAGCTAAGAAAAAAAAAAGGAAAGAAAGAAAGGGGAAGAAGAGGGGAGGGGAAGGGGAGGGTGATTTGCTTACTTCTCGTCTTAACTTTTTCGAATCCTTTTGTTTTTTATCTTATTATGGTGCACAGTGGGCGTAGCGACGACTTTCGTTCCTGCTGGGTTAGCCGGGTCCCGAACAATCGTTAGGCTAATTTGCCCATATGTCATCCCGATTAAGGATCCTAACCTCCAGCCGCTAATTCCGTCGAGGACGGTGAGAGAGTGCGCTCTCTAGGTTCATAAGGAATGTCCTTAACGCAAGTCCACAGCGTACTCAGCATCAGAACAATATCGCTAGCAATAACCTCCATCTTATCGAATTGCTGCTCACGAGTCAGGCCCGTTATGTCCGGCAATTCTTCATATATCCACTACAGGTTATAATTCGGAATGTTAGCTGCGCTATAAATTCGTTATGCCACCGAGGGAACAAGCGAGGAAGGAAGGGGACACCGCTTAAGGGGCTTTCAAACTAACCATAGTGATCTTATGGACGGGACCTTTTCCGTTCGGCTTAGGATCAACGTACTTCAGCGTCCATAATGATTTATTCTTCGGATCCTGCCTCCTCCTTTCCAATAAGATTATGGAGTCGGCCATTCCGATAAGCGACCTCCACACATTTAAAACCGATACAGCGGACGTCACGGTTCGTTTCCACTCATATTCTTCTAGCCCTAAACATGGACACAGCTCTTCGGAGTTTTCGACGTACGATTGGAGGAATGTCCGACAGTAGGACTTTGCCTCTTCCAGATCATTACACAAGTTAAACCAAACCTCGGCAGGGTTAATCTCCATGGTATCGAGGAAGAATCTGAAGCGGGCGGGGGAACAGTGTTAGGAACTTAAAAACGACACGTAATAAGGACTCCTTTGCTCGACGGCCGGAAAATCCGCCGTAAGTCTGCACTTACGCATTCCAGGCCTGCCACGCCCGCTCGCGATTGTACTCGGTCTCGTTACCAACTGCAGGTCGGTCGGGGATAGGGTTCGCCTCATGATGCTGAAAGAGCGCATGCGCCCTTTGCCTCTTCGACTCTAAATGGTCAGAATGGGACATCACAGCCGGAAGATGGATTCCTTTATCTGTCGTGAATCTGTTCGAAATCATCGTAGCGACGGGAGGCAGAAAGATGATATTAAGAACGCGAGGGAGAAAAAAACGAAAAATTTAAAAGTGTGATAAAATTGAACCAGCGGGAATTTATTTCGGTAATGAGTGTAAGTGAGAGAGAGAGGAAGAGAAAGGAACGACAGAGAGAGGAACGACGAGGGAGGAACGACGAGAAGGGGCCGAGGGGCCCCGCCGGGGGGGGGGAAGGGGGGAGGGAGAGGAGGCAGAGCAGCCAGGGCTTTGGCCGGCAGTTTCTCAACACGCCCCCAGGGTCGGCGCTTAGACGGCGGCGGGCGTTAGTAAATCTCCGCCGTCGTTTAAAAACGGTGCCGCGACGGAGATGTGGGTCCGAGCGCCCGCGCCCCGGCCGCGGCAGCCAGCACTAACCCACGTGGAATTCCACCGCAGCAGCACCGACCCACGTGTAAATCCACCGCAGCAGCACCGACCCACGTGTAAATCCTTGTTCGTGAGCGGGCCGGTGCTGCAGGGTGTGCGTCCTGTGTAGGGGGTGTGCGTGGTGTGCTGACTGCGGCGCAGTTGTGGAGCCTCATACTGCCACCCCGGCTATAGTTGCCAAAGAAGATAAAAATGGAGCCAACTTTGTAGGGATGCTTTTCTGGACTCCTGTTTAAATGCGTGGGTAACGTCTTCTGGATTTCATCCTTACTTTTAATTTCTTCGTGCTTTAGAAATATGATAATTTACGTCTTTTCTTCAATGATAACATTCCGTCTTAAGAGCTGTCTTCTGAATTTATCTAATCGTATTTATTCCCTTTATAAAGATCACATTATACGTAAGATATTAAAATAATAAATAACTAGCTTTAAAAGGTTTATGATAAATTATGTATGACATAGCTACGGAACTAATGTAAGAGGAATAAGTAAGTAGCTTTATCGGCATCACATTACCATTATAAAAGACCTTTAGTTTTCACCTTAATAGATTTACATTATTTTATAACGTTAACGAGGCAAACTAACGTAATTAACTTAGCTTTAATTTAATTTCATAATGTAATCTCACTAACTCGTAAGTTAAAAGGATTTATTCTTTAGCTAACAAATAAGGGACGCGCGTTTTAAAGGCTCTAAAAGCTACATAATAAGGATAAGAGAATAAAAGAATTGCTTAACCAGAGTAGCGCCTTAACGAAGGTTTAAAGTAAGCTTATAATTAACTAAATTATGTTAAGTAATGTAAAATAAGCAGATAACTAATTATTAGCATTAACCTTTATATATAGTTATTTAATAGCCTTTTAATAATAATAAAGTATAATGGCGAGGTAGAATGATGTTAGTTATTACGACTTTAATTGAAGCTTAAGAGTTTATGCTTATGAAAAGAGAAGACTAAGGAGGAGGCAGTGATATTAAAGGTACTTACTTAGTTATAGCTTAAGCTAATGTTATTATAATAAAAGCTTAAACACGAGAATCATTCCCTCTTTAGCTACGAGTTAATAATAAGCTTAATTAAGCTTTAAAATAAGTATGGTTATAAGATATTTATACGAGCCTATAACTTTACGGCTTAACGGCTTCTTTTTAATCTCTTAAATTAACACTCCCTTATGCTTAGTTATATTAATACTCCTTTAATTTCATGCCTTGTCCCTTACTCCACTCTCGCTTTACTGAAACTCGCTATCTCTAACATAACGTATTTATACGTTACGTTAAATTAACGTTTTTAATATGCTTATAAATACCTTTCTAAAATAAAGGTATAAATTAAGAAAGCATACTTTTAAACTTAAATCCATTAGTATAAAAGGAGGTAATTAAACTTAATAAATTTAATTTACTATAACTTAATAGTTAACTTCCCTTTACTGATCACTTAAAGCTAATCTTATAAAGGGTTTTATACTTTAAATCTATAAAGAGCTGAGAAAATTAAGCTTCCTCCTGCTTTTATACTTCTCCTTTTTATCTTACTATTCTTACGCTTAATTATTTCCTCGATTACTTATTAGTCTTATACCTCTTAACACTACCTTTACGAATCTATTAAATAAAGAGATGTTAAGTAGCTTTCCACGTATACTTATCGTAAGTAAGTAGAATTTAACGGTAAGGAATCTGCCGCTTTAATTATATAATATCGACTTAACGGCTTCTTAATAAGAAGTACTACTATCCATTTAAGAAGACTTATAAGGTAAGTATAAAAAGGAGCTTAATATCGTTTAATTAAAGGATCTTAATAAATATAAAAGAAGCTTAAATAGGAGTTTAAAGCGTAAACTTTAATAAAGAGCATTAAGAGACTTACCTTTATAAATGTCTTACGTTACTACTTATCTCGAGTGTAATCGAGAACTCGTTATCGCACTCGCTGGGTTTAACACCCTTCTTTATTTTATCTCACCACTTTACCTTAATTAACTGCATGCTCCTTAGCCCTATTACGTCCGCGTATAAATAGACCCCTGACCTTAACGTCAGTTAATATCCTTATCTAGTACTCTTAACCTTTACATACTCTCCTCTTCTCTTTAAATTCTTCTCGCTGACTTCGCTTTAAGCTCTTACGGCTTATGCTCTAATCCTCGTTTCCTAAGGAATTTAGCTCCGCCTTATTTAGCCCTAAATGCTTACCTAATCTCTATCTCCTTTGCCTCTCCTTTTAAGTTTCACATCGTAATATTACGTAAACTATCGGAGCCTTACTATTCTCACTCCTATCGCTCGCCGTCTTTTAAGACCTTCTTTAACCGTCGATATAAATACGTCTCGATTTCAACCTTAACCTCGACTCTAATACTAACGTTTATTTACCATATAAGTAGTTAAGATCTTATAACACGAACCATATTTAAGCGCTCGCCTTTGGTCTATAAGTTACTTCATATCTGCTTAAAGGATCCTTAAGTATAATTTACTCACTCCTTATCCTTAGCCAGTTATAAAAATGCCATAGGAATTGATAGCGTAAATGTAAAGGCGTTATAAGGCTCTCTTAACCCCTTTATAACATGTTTAAGATATCTCCGTAAGCAGGCTAAACGCCTCGTTAGTCGTAGTCAGACCGATTATGAGTGCAGCTGCAGTGAAGCATATAGAGGGCGAGTTACATACAGGGTGAGTGCGGACCTGATTCGATGGCTTTCAGTTTCTAATTTACGAGCGGTAATTTAGGCTATAATGGGTGTGGATCGTGAAAAGGAACCAGAAATGAGGCTATAATGGAATAGTTCAATTAGCATAAGTTACGGAGAGTAAGAAAAGGGGTCTCCAGCCTAACGAGGACAGGAAGTAGGCTAAGGGAACGAGGGGAAACTTAAGATAACGCGGCCTCACTTTAACGCTGCCAGTAGCTTATGAAGGCTTAACTACTAATAAGGAGGTATTAATGACGGATCTGCATTCCCGTAAGATGTTGGATGGTTCATGCCCTTATTTAAGCAATAGCTAAGTAAACAGAGCTCGGAAAGGACCTAATAAGCTGTAACGGCGCGAGTGAGGCAGCTTAGTAACACGTTACCCTATTATTAATAGTAATAAAAGGCGAGCTTATATAAAAGACGTAAGAGCATAAAGGAGGTGGAGACTATCCTGCTTATATTACGTTAGTTAAGCCATCTTAAGCAACCTCCGGAGATGCTATAAGCTATATGCCGTTAAATTAGGGGCGTAATTCATAATGATAACGATCTTTTATAAGGGCTACCATCTTTAGTTATCTTGGTTCTATCCCGGCAATTACATAATTAATAAAGGTACAAGGGATGGGAATTAATGCCCTCTTATTTGTTAACTATAATACGAAGAGCAGTTCGCGACTAAGCACGTTTTATAACTAGCCGTTAAGATTAGCAGCTAAGGGAGGCTTAAAGGGAGGATTAAGACAGGCTCCTTATTAGTCTTATAATAAAGACTCTTATTAAGTGCGCTATAAATATATCTTCTTTACTATATCTATGTTTATAAGTGCGAAGGTACTTTAGTTATCCATTTAACACTCTTAAGAATTATCTTTTATGAGGCCTTTAATATCTTTTATAATTTAAGTACGCTTAACATACTAGTAATATAATGGCGAACGTTTGCTTAAACAGCTAAATGTTTTCTACTCTTATAGCAATAAGTCGATGGTTTAATATATCCCGACTAAAATCATTATAATAATTATAAAGGAAAGAGTTTAATAAACTTAAGTATCTTAAGAGCTCTTATATAATCTCACTTATTTATTTATAAAACTTATTTTAAAATTCTTCTTCAGTTTAAAGTTTATTAAAATTAATAAGGATAAACTTATAACCTTTAAGGGCTGTTCTTAACTGCGTCGCTACTTATATAAAGCCTTTAACTAAGTATAATATAAGAGAGCTGATCTTAAATTACTTTTCTTTATTAATTATTTTATATTATTCTTTAAGATTACGTTTAACTACTTACTACTATTAAAACTATTCGAATTTATTAAAGTAGCACGTTTATAAAATCTTATCACGTTAAACTTAATAAAACATTTAAGCAATTTCTTAAACGAGGTTAAAAATGTCTGAGATTTAATAACCTTTACAGTTAAAACCATCGCGTTAAGTTTTATATTAAATTATTATCCTCTAGGTATATATAATACGTTAATAATCCTTTATACGTAAAATGCTATTAATACTCTCTTAGCTTTTAAATCTAGTGATGTTTTTTATACGTTGTATAAGGATGTTTATATATATGTTACGTAACTAGCTTTTAAGGACACTCACCTAAGTAAACTACTATTATTAAGTGCGTTTATTAACTTAATCCTATAGAATATAAATTTACTTTATGAAGAATATCTTATAGGAAAAAGCATAACTAAGATCTACCTTAAAGGCTCGAAGCTCTCATAACTTAAAGCATCTTATCCTTATTTATTACCACTTTATAACTAAATACCTTCCCTTTATCTTTAATAATATTATAGTCTTTTAGTTTTATTAGTTTAGATTGCTTTATACACGCCTTAATAAACCTTAAGTATATACGTACATTAATTATAAATGAGATTAATTAAATTATATAAGGTAAAATGTTAATTTTACTAATTAACGAGTTCCTTTTATAGTAACGATAAAATGTAAGTTAAGCTAACTTACACATTTATAATATTTAACATTATATTACTATATAAAAGCTAACTATATAATATAAACAATAAGTTACATACTTTTAACTCTTAATATAGTTCACCTTAAGTTATTTTACTTTTAATAACTAATAAGCTAATTAATGAGCCTCGGACTCTTTCCTTTAAATTTATTACTAACTCCGATATAAGATACTTTATATCGTTAGTTTTAACTTTAAGAGTAAAAGTCATTTAGTAAGGAGCTGAAAATAAGGGTTAAGAGAAGTAAGGGATTAAAAAACCACCCTTATTAATATGCCTTTATAGCGAATAAAGTAAAGATCATTAGCGAGATTTCTCGTTAATAGCGTTATGGTGCTCGGCGATATAATAAACGTGTTATCTTAAGGCGGAGATAGTAACTTTAAGAAAAAGATTACATTTAAGGTAAATAAAGAGATTCAGATCTCGTTAAGGGTTTAAGGATACTATAAACATTTAATTAACGGGGCCCCGTTCTTGTTTAATAAATTTATAATGACATAAGGCCTAAATGCTTATTTCGGGTCTATAAATTATAAAAAGAGAAAGAGGGAATTATATTATAGACCCAAAATTATAAAAAGAAAAAGAGGGAATTATATAAGGATAGGTTAGTCTACCTTAAATGAAAAAGGCTGCTTTAAAGTTTTAAAGCCTTTTTAACTTAATATATTTATTAAAGGTACTCGTAGTTCTTATTAAATGCATATCCATGAAAATTTACACCTTAATAACTTCACGTAAATGCGTTTTACCACCTTATTAAATAGTGGTTTACTGTCTTAATAAGGGAAGCAGAGATAAGTGTAATAAGTTTTACATCCTTAAAAAGCCTACATACCCCGAATATTCCCGCACATTAAATAATTAATAAGTAACTAAACATTAAAATCTTAAGAATTATATATACTTAAGTTAGTTTTAAATATAAATGACGCGTTCTATACTTATAAATATTATGTAATTTAATATATAATTTTTAAGTTTTATAATAGAATTTATTAAACTTATATAAGGTGTATAATTTATACTAATTAAGGTCTTAACCTTATACTAGCTTATTAACATCACGTTTAACTGGGACGTTTTTATATATAATAGCTTGTATTAAAGGGCATCTAGCTTAAATTGTAAAAAGCGAAGTAATGATTAATTATCCTTTACATTAGCTGATAAGCACATTGCCCTTACTTATAATATATAAGATAGTGATATATAAGATAGACGTTGAGCTTATACACGTCGCGATTTATTACTTCGTAAAATTATTTACATGTTTACTACACCTTAATATCATTATTATATAATAAGTATACTTATCGCTTACTACACGCTTACTTACCGAGTCCTTTAATATAAAACTATAAGGTTATTTACGTGATTTTCATAAAGTGTTAAGGTTTATTAGGCTACCACTATTTATTAGTCTGAAATCTGCTCCTATTTTTACCATCGCCTCCGCTGTAGCCTTAAACGCAGCTATTATCTTCATATATATAGTCCGTTATAAAAGCAGGGTAGTGCGACCTTATTAAAAGATATAGTCCTTATTTAAGCCATTTAAGGAGGCACCCAGAGGGGGGTTTTAACCATAAAATTCTGTAACCACGAAGAGTTCACCCTTATCTCCATCACCATTACTATTATGACGCGTCACTGCTTAATGATGCGCGAGCTTGCGTCAGCTACCCGAGCTGAGACCGGGGCTAGGTTTAAGTTATAAACATTTAATAAGTATTAACGAGTAATTAGCTTGCTTACGAGCTTTCCTTTTAAACTTAATAAACTTATTTTTATTAAGTTTAAGTATATCTTTCAATGATTTAATAACTCGACTTAAATTATTAATACCTATTTTATCCTCGCTACTTTCATCTTTTAACTTTATTACTCCGTTAAGTGGGATTTTATAAAAGCGAGTAAGGTAAATAAGCATATAATGAGTGCTTAAGTTAAACGGATTTCTTAAAGAATAAAACTCTTTTTAATGTTTAAAGAAATATTCAGATATAATAATACCTTAATTTAAATGATAAATAAGGAGTAGTTAGATTTAGATTATTAAATTCTTTAAACCAGAATTTTGGATATAAGCACCGAGTTATAAAGTCTCGACTTAAAGTTTTATAAATTATATATCAACCTTAGTAAATTATATATTAACCTTAGTGAATTATGCCTTAACATCCTTTTTAAACTCCGTAACTTCTTACTTAACTCGATTAATAAAGTCTCGAATGGAATAAAGCTTTAAGTTTAACTGCTTATCTTAAAGATTATATAAGTTGATATACTTATTACGGAGCATATAAGAGGATAAGCTAATAGTTTATATTATAAGTATAATAGGACCGGTTAAGATTATAATATGATAAAGAGATTAAGATAAAGAGATAAAGATTAAGTATATTAAATATAATAAGTAAAGTATATAGGTAAAGCGCCGAGAAAGCATAATTATATTTCGCGTAAGGTTAAGGACTTACTTTTATACTTATAAGCATCCGCGCGCTAATTACAAGAGATGATGTAAATCCCCTTATATTACGTTCCTTACGTTTATGATCACACTAATAATAAAATAGTAAAGGTATGCTTCAGATGTTAATAATAATATAGCTGGAGCTTCTGTTATTTAGTAATTTCACTCATCGGGGAGAGGTGGAGAGCTATTAAAAAGAGGTAATATCTCGATACACTTAACTTACGCGTTTAATTCCAGATTAAAGTAAAAAGGGAAAGAGTTTTTATAGCTACGCGTAAATAACCCTGCTAGTTATTACTAAATCCTTAAACTCGGCATACTTTAAATAAAGCTTTATTATATAAACATTTATAATTATTAGCTAAGCTAAGAAATTTAATGTAATAAGATCGCAGTAAAATACATATATAAGTATAACTAAAGGACTACATAACTTAAGTTAATAAGGTAAAGACTTAATATATAAATGTTCAGACGCTAATTAATGTAACATAAGAGACTTTATAATGCTATTTCTTTATAATACTAAAGTAAAGTTATAAGGACTTAGTTTTAAGTTTAATTTAACGGCATAATATAAGCTATTTACTATGATATATAAATAAGGCAGACTCAGAAAAGAAGATATAAAATTAACTAAGGATTAATAAAATGACTCAGCAATATAATAAGTAAAAAAACTCGTAAGGAGGTATTATATGGCTGCCATTCGGTAAGCTTAATAAGTTTATACCCCCTTAAAACTTATATAATAGCTCGTCTTAAGTATAGCTCTTCCTCGCTTCCTTCCTTTCATTAAGGCTAACATTAAGACTCCACCGCATAAATGATGCGAGATTATAATGTTAAGATAGCGTTAAGTTATTAACTATAATAAATCTAATTTTCTAATAGCTTCCATGCTTCCGAGCTAAGAAAGAGGTCGTTCACTTTAATTAGCTTATTTCCTCCTTATTATATTTAATTTAAGGGGTGGCTGAGTTATTTTAAATCTTCTTTTTTTTTCACCTTCCTTTTTACACGCGGTAAGAATTAGTGAGACTGAAAAATCAGCTTGGAAATAACATTAAATAAGCAAAGACTTATATTTATAACTGAAAGGACTTATAAAAGGAGTTTTACTTTAATATATTTATTAAGAACTAGAGCGATTATTTTATAAGCACTTACTGGTTATTATATAAGGAGGTTAAAAAGACTTTTAAAGCTATACTTAATATACAGTGCTAAACACTAAACTTTATTATACTAGTATATTAAGTTATATATCTTAAATTCACTAGCTAATATCCCCGTAATTATCTTATTTAAAACATAGCTTTAATCGACTTAAGCTGTCCTTTACGGTTAAACTTCTTAATGAGTAGTTAGTCGGGTAAAGTTAAAAACCTTATTCTAATGGTTTAAGCGTAAATTATTTAGCGTTATCCTTAAAAGCTTAATTATAACGTTAATTTCCACTTCCTTATAGCTTTTATTTAGATCGTAACTATTAATGGTGCTTACGTAATCTGCACTTTTAATTAAAAAGCTCTCGTTAAAATTTAATAAAAAGCTTATCTTCACTATCTTTACTGCTTCTTATAACTAAAGCTAAGCTAATGAAGGCACCTTTTAAGTGACTAATACTATTTCGACTTTTAACGGTTATTTATCTCATGCTAGGTTATTACTCCACGTTACTTAAAGAACGACATGGCGGGTCGTTATTCTTAATTAGAGAAGGGATCCTACCGAGGATAAGAGAAGACATTATTCGCAAGCTAAAAGAGATAAGTGATGTAAATGGGAACTTAATAAGAGAAAATGTTAGAAGTCACGGCTTACTTACACACATTTAATTAAGGTTAAAAGTAGTATCTTACTTATGTTCTGTTTTCTAGCTAACTAATTATTAGCCTACGCAGTCTATATAGGAGGGAGCTTCGAAATAGCTATTTTATTAACGGATCATCATTTATCTACATTTATAAGCCTTCGGGCCAACTAGCTAATTAAACTTCTTTAGCTCCTAAGTGCTCCCTATCTCTTACGCTAAGCGCTTATTCCATGACTTCAGTGGCTTCCATAGCTTCCATAGCTTCCTATTAGCCAGATCTACTGCTTCCACGTAGTTAAGGGGTCTTCTTTTCCTAAGCGCCTCACTACTTACTCTGGTCAATTTAACACACCTCCTTAAGTAAGCCTGCAGGGCGCGCCTGAACTAGATATATAAGGCTACTCTTAGTCTTCGTAATCTACAGTTTCTTCTTCACTAAGGACTTCTTTCCGTCACTTAGTAATCCTTTCTTTAATATCTTTTAAGTTTATCTGCTTTAAGAAACTTTCTTATACTCCCTTTAGCAAGGCTTTAGTCATTCTATCTACTATCATCTCGGCGCTTTTAGTGTAATAGACTGTGATGCCTCCGTTCTGAATTTCTTAACGTAACCAGTAGTTATAAATATCCACGTGTCGTAAGTTAGTCTTAAGGGTAGCGATTTCTGCGTTCACTAGCCTGATGATTTGCGCGTTATCACACTCTATTCGAATACGTGCGTCGATTTCGACTCCCAGTTCCTTAAGCAATCTGCTCATAAAGAGAGCTTCCTTCGCAGCTTATAATAGTGCCAGTAGTTCAACCTCTATTATTAATGTTATAACCATATCTTGCTTATTAGCTCTCCATCTAATCATCCCTCCAAATAGCTTCATTACGTAAGCTTAAGAGCTCTTTCGATCGACTATGTTATTGGTAAATGAAGTGTCACTAATAAGTCGGAAATCATTTTATCCACCGTATTAAAGCGTTAAATACTATATTTCTTATAAGTATAGGAGCACCTTATCTGCCGCAGCCTAATGTTTAGGTCCAGGATTAGTTACGTAATGAGTTAACCTCGAAATAGTGAAGGTAACGTCGGGCCGTGTAATCATCGCTGCGTACAGTAAAGAACCTACTTTCCATAAGTATGTAATGACGTTGGTCTTATTAGCTAAGCCTTCGAAAGGGAGGAGCTCTTCTTTAGCTATTAAGGTGCTCACTGCCTGCTTTATTTACGTTAAATTAGCAATCTTCTTAATATAGGATAATTAGAATAGCCAGATAAGCTTCTTTTCTCTGTCTTTAAGCACGTTAATGCTTAAGAACTACTATAATTCTTTTCCTTTAGTAAGCTTATATCTTTACTTCAGTTATTCACTTAAGGAGAGAGCTTTAGCTTGATCTTTCTCGTGAAATGCTAAGGTCATATCGTTAACGTAAAAGAAAAGGAGCACTTTATCCTTAATAAAGTAATAGGATTTATATAGTATTAGTTAGAAACCGAGTTTACGTAAGGTTTAAGTAAGTGATTGTTACTAAAGTAATAGTGACTGCTATAAACCATACAGCGCCTTCTTAAGTTTAAGTATTATTCCAGCCTTTCGATAGCTAAGAGGTATCTTTATAAACACCTCTTTATCGAGTTCTACGTTTATGAAAGCATTAACTGCATCGTATTATAGTAGCTCGAGATCATATCGAGCCGTGATAATGATTAACATTCGAAAAGATCTTCCTATTAAGGTCGCCGCATAGCTACTTATATAAGGGTTAAGAAGCTATTAATTACCTCTTATAATGAGCCTCGCTTTTACCTTATCGAACCTGCTATACTTATTAAATTTATATATATATACTTACTTATAGTTTAGGATCTTTTATCCTTTAGCTCTTAAGTCTCTTAAGCTGATTTCTACTTAAGACTTTATATCCTTATAGCTTTATAAATATACTTTCTTTACTTCTTTAAATAGTCTTCTTAAAGGGTGGTTCTTAAGCTATTTATAGCTCTTTAAAGGTAATAAGAGGTCTTTATAGTGTAGTGATTAAGGATTCCTTAATAACCTTTCCATGATAGCTTTTATAAAGACCTTCTATCTTAAATTAACTACCTTTCCTGCCCGGGTCCTTATGAAAAAGGCGCCTTACTAGCATTCTATGTAATGTATCTTTAAAGTAGCTAAGGTATGCTTTAACCTTAATTAGCTTACGCTTAGGTAGCTCTTAATGCTTATTTTCAGCCTTAATTAACTTATGCTTAACTATATTCTCTTAATATTACTATTAAGAACCTTTAACCTTAATTAGCTTGCGCTACGGCTTAGTTAAAGTATTATCTTTCCTTATAACCTTAATTAGCTTGCGCTTAGTTAAGGTATTAAAGTTTATTTCCCTTTTTCCCGCCTTAATTAATCCATTACTTCTTCCTTTTCTATAAAGCATCCTTTAAGGTCCAGAAAGGGTGGCTTCTTTAACGAGGTTATTACAGCTGCTAGCATTACTACCAGTAGTAAGGGTAATAGAGTAAGAAGAAGCTTAAATCTGGCCTTTATATACTCTTTCGACCCTAACTAATCCTTAAAGCCTTAATTAACTGCTTCCTCTAGTTTAGCATTAGTGTTCTTAATCACTTCTTACGCTTTAAATTCGCTTTTTACAAAGTCCTTTAGGTCTCTTACTTCTTAAAAATCTTCCTTTAACGGTTAAACTTACTTATTATAGTTTTCTTACTCTCCGTTCTATTAAAGCTATTTAGCTAAGGCTTTTAAATTAACTTGCTAAATATCATCTTGCATTTTCTAAAGATTCCCATTAAAGAAGCTTTTCTTATTAATGATCACGTCTCTTATAACTACGACCTTATTAAGCACTAAGTTCTAGATGCAGTAAATATTCATTGAATTATAGCTAATTAGATAGCTAATTTAGGCTTTAAGATTCATGCGTTATTTATAGTTTTCCCGCTTTATAGTTTTCATAATAAAGGCGTAAGCTTTATAGTTAAATGTTTATAAGTGGGCTTAGAATAGCTTCCTTTACTCCCTATTCTTTAAGTAAAAGCTTTTAAATAAAGTTTTCTATCCATTCTTATATCTTAGCGTATGATTTAATAAATATACCGCAGTTCTTAAGATCTCTCTTTAAAGTTAGCTTAAGAGCTTTACTCTTACTCTTATTAAGCGCATCTTATTTATTACCATACCCCTTAAGCATTTAGCGCCGCTATTTAACGCTTACGTATAAGGAGGTAAAGGCTTAATTCTAATACTTTAAAGCTTAATAAAGTATTTCACTTTAAGTTTAATAGTAACTATTTCGTTATTACATTTAATAACTTTAACTTTAATCCCATATTAACGTTTTAATAAGCTTAATAGGATTTTTAGCGCGGTAATAATTAATGCCGCAGTTTAGTCTTTTAAGTAAAAGTCTTATATGTAGCTAGTTATGTAATATGTTATTAGTATTTAATTAAAATAGCCTTCTTAATCTTCTTCGTAATTATAAAAATCAATCGTTAGTCTTTCTCCTACTCCTTTACGTAGCTCCTTAAGGTAATGCCTTATTTAATGCTTTATTTTTCCTTATGCGTAAGCATCACATTCTGCTATTATAATGCCCTTAATTTGCACTCCTTAAGAACTATTAACAAGATACTTAAGAGCTCTTAGGCCTAAGTAACCGAGACGAAGATGCTATTTAAGCGCATTCACTCCTATTAGCCTTCTCTTAGTTTATATATTAAATTAGTTACTGCGTGTGAAGAAGGTCGCTTTATTAACGTCTTTTAAGATGTACTTTATTATGAATTAGTTATATTGTTTAGTTAAAGCATATAAGACTGATTTATTTGATTATTTTAAGAGCGTAAGATTTAATCTATTATCTTAATAAAACCCTCTTTTACGTAGCTTTCATAAGAAAACTAGGTTATAAGTAATTTCTTCGCAGTATGCTATATTATATAAGTGTAGAAGTCTTTTTCTTTTAGCTAGCATTTAAACCTTAATATCTACTTCGTTATAACCTTAAATTAGTATTTAATAGTTACTTACTTAAATACAATCACTTAATGCTACTCGCTTAAACTTTAAGAAGCGGCTTATTTAGTTAAAGATATAAAGGGTGGAGTTAAAGTTAAGTATTATTAAGTATATAAGAGGATAAGATTAAGTTATAAACGCTGCTCCCTTTATAGTTATAAAGCTCACCTTAATCTCTGCTATCCTTTTAAGTAGTTAAGAGCGCTTTAAAGAGTGCTCCTTTTACCTCGAATCATCGGTCGAGCTTATAGGATTCTCTTTCTTTATCTTTTTCTATTTCCTTAACTCCTTAACCTCCTTCTTTAGCTTTTCATCCTCTTTAAGGGCCTTATCTGCTTGTTTTTATATCCTTTTAAAGGATTTAAACCAGTTTAAAGCTAGCTTAAGGAACATGTAATAGCACCTTTCCAGTGTGTGGTAAGGTAGCTTACATACACTGCACTTAAGCTTATCCTTAAACTTCTCGGTTAATAAATGCTTCCTTTTATTACTTCTCTTCTTTCTATAGTCTTCTCCCTCACTCTTATCATCTTATTGCTAGTAATTATAAAAGGAGCCTTTTTTAACTTCGAGTTTAGTCTTATTATTATTATTTATAGTGAGTAACTACCTATTAACTACGTTAATAAGTTCACGGTAGTTAAGAGTACCTCTCTTGATCTTCACGCGGTGTATTATATTAAAAGCTTAGATCTAGTACTTTCACTTTGAGTCTAATTCTTTAATCGCCTTTTTAAAGTCATTAAACTAGTCTTCCATGTTCTAAACCTTAAGCATAGCATTCTACCTTACTTTATAGAATGCCTGCTCCCAGTCTAAAATCCACTTACTCATATCGCGAGGCAGCTTCATAAGCAGTTTAATCGCTTATTAATAGTTACTTCGAGTAGATATCCTTTCTTCTACTTTCATCCTTCCCACTTAAAGCTTTAAGCTATTATACTATTCTTTAATGCTAGTTCTAGTAAGATATAAGGTTTTAATGAGATGTAAGCTGATTATTAACGTAACTTAGTTCTTAAGGGTTTTAATCCTATCGGTATCTTTATCATAATTAGCTTAGTCTTATTTGTAAAGCAAGAGTGCCACTTAGTAGTTTACTCGTCCTTTGGACGAGAGCTTTATAATGCTTTATGATTCATTCAGTGATCTGAGTTCCTTTCTCTTTTCATATACGCCCACCTGTGATCTCTAAGGCTTAGTGAGGAATTCCTCTTAATCGTAGATTTCGGGGTTAATCTTATCTTATAGTTAGGATGCATCTACCTTTAATTTAAACTCGTCATTCCAATCCTCCCAGTCCTTAAAGCTAGCGAGGAAGATCTTCTTATCATTTATTAACATGGTTATTTTAATGTTATTAGGTGCTTATAAGCGGTAGACAGTGATATTAACGTAAGGGAAGTCGTCTGCGAGCTGGGCTCATAACTGTTAGAAGTCACGGCTTACTTACACACGTTTAATTAAGGTTAAAAGTAGTGTCTTACTTGTATTCTATCTTCTAGCTAGCTAATTACTAGCCTATATAGTTTATATAGGAGGGAGCTTTAGAATAGTTGTTCTATTAACGGATCATTATTTATCCACATCTGTGGGCCTTTAGGCCAACCGGCCAATTAGACTTCTCTAGCTCCTGGACGCTCCCTATCTCCTGCGCTAAGCGCCTATTCCATGACTTCAGTGGCTTTCATAACTTTCATGGCTTCCTGTTGGCCAGATCTACTACTTCCACGCAGTTAAGGGGTCTTCCTTTCCTAGGCGCCTCACTACTTACTCTGGTCAATCTAATAGAAAATCATTAAAGAGTAAAGAAGCTTAAATATGCAAACGGTTAGTTTTATACTTATATTAAACAATTATACCACTGAACTAAAATGTAAATTGATACTTAGCTGGTGCTAATAAGTCCATTATAAAGTTATTATAAAATCTAATAACTTAACGCTATTTAGATGCCTTTACTTACGTCCAGCAAGCTTCCCGTAATGCAGCCTTTAACGTCGTTAATCGTAAGTAGAGAAAGGGAGTAATTCTTCTTATAGCTAAGCATATAACGCTTTAAATACTCTTTACATATAAGAAGGCTATTTCTTAATGAAGTAAATCTTATTCTTATGCCTTAAGATTCTATATATAGTAGGAAATATGGTGTTAATTTATCGATGAGGCCTCTTAAACCTAGGATTCCCATAACATGATTAAAGTTAAACTCGGACGAGAATAGTTATAAGCTAAGTAACGAGTTTAAATATTACTATAGCATCTACATTAAGACGCGTGGCTCTTTAAAAATGAGACCTTAAAAGCAATAAATGCAATAAAGCGTGTCTCGTAAAGGGTATAGATAAGCACTACTATACGCTCCTGCTAACGAACTAATCGGCACCCCTTTATAATACCTTAAATGCATCACTCTTATTCATAAGTACTCGATGGTTATAGTCTCTTTCCTAGCTGAAAGTTACTTAATCTTACCTATCTTATCTTATGTAAGATGCCTTATTAAGCTGCCATTTATTATCCATCTATAGCGAGGATTACGATTAACTTAATTTACTTTATTTAAGCTATGTTTACCTTAATAACTAGTTAATAATCCTAATATTATTTTGGAGTACTTTAATATATTATCTTTAACTTATTCCTTATGTTCAGCTTAATGGAGTGGAGCTACTAAACCGATTATCCTAATATAAGGGCTAAAAGACCGGTAACGCACGTTAGTAATAAGCAGGCTAAAGAGTATAAATAAGGAGATCTTACTGCGGCTAAGGGGGGGATGAGAGATGGAAAGGGGTAGTTAGTAGCCTTAAAGGACGTAAAATTAAAAGCAATATATAACCTACTATATTTATAACGGGCTTTAAAGGATAGAACAGCTTAAAAATGATAAAGGATTATACTAAGTATACTTAAAGGACCGTTTCTCGCCGCCTAAAATGGGGCGATAATGGGTAAAGTGAACGAGTATAAGTGGGTGAGCATTTACAGTTAAGGAGAAAGCTATAGAGCGCAGTGAACTGCGAGGCAGACTTAAAAGATCTAAGGTTTAAAGGAGCACTCGGCCAGGGAGGAAAAGCTATAGTTATAGCAATGTAACCATTAGGCATAAGGAAGTTAAGGACTTAAGAAATAACTTTAAGAACTGGGGTAAGTTATAATAATGAACTCCGCGAGTAAATGATAGTAAGTCATGTGTGGGTAAGAGAATATAGTTATAAACTTAATCTGAAAATGACTTCGAGCGGGCAGCCTTTAATTAAAGAGAAATATAGTTATTTACTTAAGTTTTATAACTTTACCTTCCTTATAACTAAGTAAAATTACGCTATCGAGTATTATTTATTTCTCCGCCTTTATTCACGCTGCTATTTATGCATCTCTAGTAGCCTCTTAACTTACTCACTAGCCTTATTACCTTTTAAAACTTTCTGCTTTCTGTTTTAAGTTATTTACCTATAAAACTAAAGAACTCTCTTTTTCTTTATAAGTTCTTTATAAACTTATATAAAGATCTAACGCTACTTACTTTTAACTTTACTCTCTTTCCTTTATATTTTATTATCTGTATAACGTCCCGTTGTAAACATAAATATAATCGAGTTAGCTTAATATAATAATACTAGCTTCTTTAAGTAAGTTTTATATTAATTAACATAATAGTAATTCTTATAGTATTTTAAGGAAGTATGAAATTAATGTCTTAATCTCATTAAATTAAAAAACTTTTTCTAGTTATATTTATACTTTAACATTAATAAGTTAAGCAGTACTTTTAAAGCCTTAAGAATATAAGCCGCCACTAAAAGTAGTTGCGCATTTACTGTTATAATAACTAATAACCTCCTTAGAGACTTACCTTTAAAGGACTTCATTTTATTCGTTTTAACTCTCTTCTCATATTATTAGAACCTCTTTATAACTTAAGTTTTCATCTCGATTAAAGACTGCGAAAACTACTTTTTTAAGTTTATTAAGTTCAGTATAATTAGTAATATGGAACGTAATAAAAGAGTCTTAAAACGTGTAGCATTTTTCGTTATTTACGTTTACTA
Organism: Diplogelasinospora grovesii; assembly: GCA_033297225.1. Lineage (NCBI taxonomy): Eukaryota > Fungi > Ascomycota > Sordariomycetes > Sordariales > Diplogelasinosporaceae > Diplogelasinospora > Diplogelasinospora grovesii. The sequence continues at coordinate 60,759 of MU853826.1, read as the reverse complement.
TAATCTTCTTTTAAACGTTCTTACTGTTTTATATTTACAACCTTATTAGCTACATAGCTATATATAACATACTCGATTTACCGCGGTTTTAAATATATATTGCTATATTAAGATCTTCTGACCTTCTTCTCATTAAGAAGTTACCGATAATTTATATAAACTTTTAAGCATTTTAATTGAAGCATTAAAGGAAGAGATTAATAAGAATAAAGCTGAAGAAGAGGTAAATTTTAAAGAAATAAGGGATATTAATAATAAACAGATTGTTTTTAAAGATATGGATAGCATCATCGCGGATCTTAATGTTAATTTAGAAAATCTCTTCAGTTTTTAAACTAACTACTTAATAAAGTAGTTTGCTAATAGCGAAGACTTAAGGAGTGATAACTTAAAGAGTCTTAGCTTAAAATAGCTTAATTTTTTTCTTTAGTTTATACTATCTTTACTTTTATTTAACATCCGCATAATCAGAAGTATTTATAATCTAGTTCAGTTGTTTAACATCTGATTTATATAAAGTTAAATTAATAAGAGAAAGGGGCATCTTAATAAGTAATCTTATTATATAAGTCGTATCCTTTGAACGTTTCCTTTACACTTTCTTTTAACTTTAATTAACTAAAGTATTATTATACTTAATAAACAGTACGCGTTATTCCGAAGTATTCTTTTAATAGTGACTCGTAAATTTACTATATAACTTCGATTTATTACTTTAATTATATATATGCCTTCCCTTTATATTATAGCTTCCGTTATTATAAGTACACTCCTTTTTCTTTTTCACCTTCCTCTTACTCAGCTTATATCTCCTTATCGAGTTCTCTTTAATACTTTCCGAAATTAAGTCGCTATTCTTAATACATAGCATAGCGTTTTAACTAAGCTTATAATAATTTTACCGTGAAATAGTCCTCGTTAATTCATAATTAATACCAGAGCGATCCGTCTTCTCACTCCTTTAAAACTAATAATGTCTCTTTCTTTTCACTTTTCTTATAGTCCGCTCATTAACTTAATATGTTTACCTTTACGTTTCTTGATCCTTTAACGTAATATATTTCGAAACTAAAGTTTATTATAAATTTTACTTACTTTACTTATCTCCTATTTAAGTTTTATAAGCTCGTTTAATACTATAAGTTCTTATAATTTATATATACTTACATTAAGTACGTAATTCTACTTAAGTATAATATCTACTTTTTAAACGCCTTAACTATAATTATAAGTTCCTTATTATAAACTGAGTAATTAAATGCTAGTTTTAATTAAGCCTTTAAAAAGAATGTAATAAGGTGTTGCTTCCCTTAATTATCTCTTTAACTAAGTTATCCTCCAATTATAAAGTTCGATATATCGGTCTTAACTTTAAATAGTTTCATTAAGTTAAGTAGTTTTAATATAAGGTTACTTATAATAAGTTCCTTAAGCTATTAAAATACCCGCTCTTAATTCTTTCCTTAATAAAATTTCATGTCCTTTTTAATTAAATCGTGTAATGATTACACTACTTCCTTAAAACCTTTAATAAACTTTAAGTAAAAGTTTATAAATCTAATAATAGCTTATACTTCTATAACGTTCATAAGCATCAGTTAATTTTATACTACTTTTACCTTTTTTAATTTTATCTTAATCTGTTTTAATAATATTAAGTATCTTAAGAACATAGTCTTTTATATATAAAACTCGCTTTTCTCTTTTTTATTAATAAGTTATACTATTATAATGTATTAAGTACTTCCCTTACGTACTTCTTATATTCTTTAACATTCTCGAAAAAATAAGAATATCATTAAAATAATATACTACTATCTTATTTAAATATAGTTATATCATATAGTTAATAATAACTTAAAATATAATAAGCGTATTTATTAGTCTGAACGGCATTATAAGGTAGTCATAATGTCTATAAAACGTATAAAATGCAGTCTTTTATTCGTCGCCCTCTTTAATGCGAATATAGGCGTAAGCGATAAGAAAGTTTAACTATATAAAGTACCTCACTCTAATGAACTAGTCCCTTAAACGCGAGATTAATAGTAATGGATAATGATTCTTTACTATTTAATTATTTAACTATCAATAGTTTATATATATAAAGCTTCCCATCCCTCTTTAACATAAATAACATTAAGTATCTTACTAATAATATCAATTCCTTAATATACCCTCTTTTTAAGTTTTCTTTTAAGTACTTCCTTAACTCCTTATCTTATCGTGCATTATTATAATATACTTTAAAAAGTTATAACTATGCTCCTTCCTTAAGCTTAATTTTATAGTCTTATAAATCTCTCTTTAATAGTCCTTTTAAATGTTTACTTTCAAATGTTAAATAACCTTAATACTTCGTTAGTATACTATTCTTCTTAATCCCCTTATTTTACTAGTAATATATAAACTTATTAAATATTATAATAATATTTATAGCTTTTACTTAAGTAACTTATCTTTAGTATGTTAAATATCTACTCTCTTTTATAAAGTATATATTAACTTTGTTATATTCTTTTAATAACTCTTATACTAGCATTATCTTAACGTCTTAGCTTCTTAATAAATTTATACTTCTTCTTTTAATAATTAGGTACTCTTATTATCTCGGTTATAACTAGTTATTGCACTTTTATTTAATATTTAAGCTATACTTCTCATACTATAATCATCTTAAAATTATACCCTTACTTAGCCTTATATTTATAATGTTAAATATTATCTTTATAATCTTTCCTTTAACTTGAACATTTAATAGTACCATTACTCTTTTAACTCACTATATATCGAATAGTCCTTTAACTATTACTAATTACTTTTTTTCTTCTTAAGGTATTCGTAGCTTATTAATAACCTTTAGTAATATTAAGTTTAATTATAATCCTTTATCGACCAGTACTCGGATCTGATATCCTTCTCATTTTATATTTATATATAACTTATGGTCTTATTAAGTAATATCAATCTCCGCTATCTTCTTTTCTTAAAGGTTTATTATTATATCGCTAATCTCCCCATTATTAGTAATATTTACTTTACTATAAAGTTAAGTGCTTATAACCCACTCCCCCTCCTCTCGAGTGATCTCGATGCTTAGTCTTATAACTAATTCTTCCTCGTTTAACGCGTTAAATCTACTTAGCTACATTTAACTAATATATTACTATCCTTTATTACTAGCCCCTTTAATTATATACCTTCATGGTAATCGAAACTTATTATAGTTCTTATATTACTGCTCGCACTTTATCCTTACGTAATATATATAGTTTATAATTATATAATATAGTAACGAAATATTTACTTACGTTTTATTATTTTTATATATTATTAAGTACTAGTATCATAATTATACTATTACCTTAATAACGTTTAATACCAAGTTCTTATATTTCTTTACTTCTTAACGGCCTTTTAACGAGTTCACTCGATACACTTACTGAATTAGCTTTACATCTTTATTAGTATCTCATAATTATTCCGGCTAAAAGTTATGCTTATATTTTTCCTTATAATATATTTTACACCTATAATAAATATAATAAAACCACGCTACTTATTAATGTCCTACGTGTCTTTAATTTTGCTCGTTAACGTCCTTAATATAAACTTCTTCTCGTAATTTATATCCGTGTTCTCGGATATAAGAGGTTATTCTCTCATCGCACACTTCTCCTTTCTGCTTTTAATAATTATACCACGAGATAAATAGCTGTCCTTCTGCTATCCATCTCTCTTCTTCACTTTCGTACTTTTATTCTAGTAATATAATCACGTCCTCTTCCTCCTTTTCTTCTGATCTTAATAGTCTATCTTACCGGGTCTTAATTATCATAACTAATCCGATTATTTATATAATATTACTTTAAAGTTAAGTAAAGGCCTGTTTAACTATTTTTAAAGCTTCTTACTTTCTTTATAACTCGCTTCTTACTATTATAATCACCCTTTATGCTTTAAGTACTTTATCTTATAAATAAACTGCACTTAGTCTTAATATTTAGCCTACTTAAGTGCTTTATTATCCTCTCTCATTTTAAGTTAATGTTAAACCTTACTACTTAATTATTAATAATAGCTTTAATAGTAGCTTAATATAATTAAACGAGATCCTTAAATTATCGTCCGTTATACCTAACTAACTTACTTCGTTAAAACTATTACTATCGTTATTATTATCGTTAACTCCTCTTCTTAACATTTAATCGTTATCTATAATATCTTCCCCATTATTATAACTAGCGCACGTAACTTTTAACGTCTTAATTTCTTTAAAAACATTTACTATCTCTTTCCTTAAGATCGACTTTTACCTAATCTTTTTTAACTTCTTATATTCTCACGCGTAATCTCCCTTTTTATTATAGTTATAGTACTATATGTTAACTTTATTTTAAGGTCTCCTTACTTAAGCTTACATTACGTTAACGTCCATGCCCTTATGACATTCCTTTATACTTATTCTTCTTATAACTGTCCTTTAATATATACCTAACAGGTTAATAGCTCTTTCCTCCCTTCTTTTCTCGCTATTTACTAAAGTTACGGTCGTCGATCTTAACTATTAGCGTTATAAAGGCGTTAAGCTTTAACTCTTATTAATCTACCTTATATACTTTATCCTTTACACTATCTTTTAATCCTTTATAAAATGCTCGCTTTTACGTATCCTTATTTTAACGTGTCTTTATAACCTCTTATATAAACTCCGTCGCGTAAGTAAACGCCGCTTTAATCTGCTTAAGCCATTTTAACTATTCCTCGGCTCAGCGAACCTTATCTTACTTCCTGAATACCTTCGTAATTTCTTTCGTGAATGCCTTTATCTCATTATATAGTCGACTAATATATAATGAGAGTTTCTTATTTCTATCCTCCTTTAACTATTCTTTTTACACTGAACTACACTACTTAACAGCTTTTCCTTTTAGTAATAAAATAATAAACACCGACCCATCTTTATCATTTATAAACTTCTCGTTATAATATGAATAGTATAAATGTACTATTAATAATTAAGGCTACAGCTTATCTTACGTGCTGTTAAAATGTAATAGCACTAATAGTTTCACCTTATTCTTTATATCTACTTTCTCCTTCAGTTCCTCTCGCTTTTCTTTAACGTTATTAACCTTATCACGTGTTTCTTTACTTTTTAACGTTAAGGCTTAAACCTAAGCAATAAGACTAGTAACTGCTTCTTTTATCGTAAGCTTAATAAGTTACGTTACTTAAGATATAACATTCATAAAGTTCCTTTATTTTTCCGTAACAGAATAAAGGGAGTAATTAACGTATAACAATTCATATCCATACTATTAAGGAACAGATAATAGAACTTTAATAAGGTTAATTAGCGAGGCTTTAGTACTATAGTTACACTTAAGTTTAAATATAAGACTATAAAATAGCTTAAGTACTTATATTAATTACTATCATAATAAAGAAAACTATTTAAGTCGTAGTTATAACTATCATATATATACTTTTTAAATCACTTTAAATCACTTTAACTTATCGTAAGCTTAATAATCTTTTATTATTAGGATCACTTTAAATCACTTTAACTTATCATGAGCTTAGTAATCCTTTACTGTTAAGATCACTTTAAATTACCTTAGCTTATCATGAGCTTAATAATCCTTTATTATTAAGATTACTTTAAATTACCTTAGCTCACCGTAAGCTTAGTGATCCTTTACTGATTAGTCTACCTTAATGAGGTTAAGCCTCATTAGTTTCTACTACCTTATACTACCTTTTTTAACTCCTACTTAGCCGTTAATCCCACTTAGTCCTACCATCTTATCGCCAGTTACCTACCAGCTATTAACTCTTCTTAAATTCATAATAACGTGCCATCGAAACGTAATAACATTAGTAGCTTTACTTTATTCTTCGTATTTACTTTCTCCTTTAATTCCTTTTACTTTTCTTTAATACTATTAACTTTATCACGTGTTTCCTTACTTTTTAACGTTAAGGCTTAAACTTAAGCGATAAGATTAATAACTACTTCTTTTATTATAAGCTTAATAAGTTACACTAGTTAAGATATAATATTTATAAAGTTTCTTCGTTTTTCCGTAATAAAATAAAAGGAGTAATTAATATGTAATAATCTGGTATCTACACTATTAAGGAATAAATAATAAAACTCTTAATAAAGTTAATAAGTGAGATTCTAATAATATAGTTATACTTAAGTTTAAATATAAGACTATAAAATAGCTTAAGCACTTATATTAATTACTATCATGATAAAGGGAATTACTTAAGTCGCAGTTATGACCATCGTATATATATTTCTTAAATTACTTTAAATTACCTTAGCTTATTATAAGTTTAATAATCTTTTGCTGTTAAAATCACTTTAAATCACCTTAGCTCATCGTGAGCTTAATGATCCTTTACTATTAGGATCACTTTAAATCACCTTAGCTTATTATGGGCTTAGTGATCCTCCACTGATTAGTCCGCCTTAACGGGGTTAAGCCCTACTAATTTCTACTGCTTCTATGCTTCCTTCCTTAGCTCCTACTTAGCCATTAATCTCACTTAGTCCTACCGTCCTATCGCTAGCTGCCCACCAGCTGTTAACTCTTCTTAGATTTATAACATTAAGGCTTCTTACTATAGTAGTTATATACTAGTGGGTAGTATGGTGGGTGAGAAAAAGCCATGTGAAGAAGTTACCTTACTTATTACACCTACTTATTTACACGTGCATCACCATAACCACTGCCCGGGCCCGGGATCAGGGCTTTTTAGCCATACTAATGCATCCCGGGCGCAGGTGGTGGTTATAGTGATATATATATAAGTAGGTAGGTGTAATGGGTAAGATAACTTCTTCCAACCTCTTTTTCTCAGCCATCTTACTAGCTACTGGTACGTAGATAATATAGCTAGAATCATTAGAAAAAGACGATTCTAGCTATATTATTATATATATACTAGATTATACCAATTGATGTAATATTAAGGTAGAAAGGTAAATGGTGTAAGAGATTAAAGGCTCAAAAGGCCCAAAGTATCTAGTTAGTTAGGTGTTGGAAGTCACGGCTTTTAGTGCACACGTAGTAATTGAGGTCAACTTGTGTTCTTCTTTTTCAACTGTCTGGCAGGCCGTTTCTGGCCGTTTGATGGCTTATATGAACAGGTCTGGAACAAAGAAGAGCGCAATGGATCATCATTTTCCCGCGTTGTGGAGCAGTCCTTCCGTTTGCGCCAATTGGCTTCTTTGTCTGCCGGAAGCGCTCCATTCCATGCGTTGTGGGCCAAATGCGCCTGCATTCCTCAGGCGCCCATTCCACTGCTTCCGGCCTGCGGCCTGTCACGTGACATCCTTTCCTGGGGCACAGTTCAACTTGTGCATCCAACATTAGGTGTGCAGGAAGGTGTGGGGCTTAATGGTACATGTAGAATTCAGCGCGACAACTTGTTGGAAGTATGGCTCACAGCGCATCAATGGAACAATCTTCTTGGGTACTGCAATCTTGGTCTTCTTGTTCAATCTACTGCAACTGTACTGTAACTGGGAGGCTTGAAATACTGGACTTATTGTTAGGGAACCCCGAGAACCCGGCGTTCCGACTGATCCGAATGCTCCGGTCGCTCCTTAGGCTAGGCCCAATTGGCCTTGGTTCAATGGAGCGCTCCCTAACCATAGGTCACATGATCCAACACGTGCCCGGGTTCCACTTTCCATGCGCTCCATCTAACACACTCCCTCAGGTAAGCCTGTAAGGCGTACCTGACCTGCCTGCAATGGAGCTATTCCCAGTCATCTCCTTCGTCAAATATCTCTTCTATTGGGTCCTCGAGATCTCCTTCTCCTTTCCTTCATTCAATGAGCAACTCCCGTATGTCCTGCAGATTCATCTGATCAATGAAGCTCTCCCAAGTTCCTTTCGGGAGCGCCTTAGTCAGGCCATCCGCCATCAACTCTGCGCTCTTAATATAACAGACTGTGATCTTTCCATTCTGCACCTCTTAACGAAGCCAATGGTTGTGGATATCCACATGCCGTAAGCTAGTCTTAAGGGTAGCGATCTCTGCGTTCACCAGGCGGATCATCTGCATGTTGTTACATTCGATCTTAATGTGGTTATCGTCCAGACCAATACCTAACTCCTTAAGCAATCTACTCACGACTAGAGCCTCCTTAGCCGCTTGTAAAAGCGCTAAGAGCTCTGCTTCTATTGTTAACGTTATAACCATCTCTTGCTTATTTGCTCTCTAACCAATCATCCTACTAAATAGCTTTATAGCGTAAGCTTAAGAGCTCTTATGATCGGTCTTGTTATCGGCGAAGGAAGCGTCGCTAGCAACTCGGAAGTCATCTTCTCCTCCGTATTGGAGCGCTAAATGGCTGGTTTCTTTCAAGTACAGGAGCACCCTATCGGCGGCCGCATGGTGCGTAGGTCTAAGGTTCATTATGAAACGTGCCAGCCGTGAGACGGCGAAAGCCACGTCAAGTTTTATAATCACCGCTACGTATAATAATGATCCTACTTTCCTTAAGTAGTTCACGATATCCGCTTTAATAACAAGGCCTTCGAATAAAAGGAGCTCTTCTTTCGCTATGGGAGTGCTTGTTGCTTGCTTTGTTTATGCTAAATTAGCTATCTTATCAATATACGAAGATTAAGAGAGCTAAATAAGCTTCTTATTCCTATCTCTAAGCACTTTAATACCTAAGAACCATTAGAGTTCATTACCTTTAATAAGCTTATAGCTCTTCTTTAACTGCTTAATTAATTTAAAGGTGACTATCCTGTCTTTCTTCTTAAACGCCAGTGTGATGTTATTAATGTAAAAGAACAGGACCACTCCATCTCTCATAAAGCAACAGGGCTCGTAAGGAACTGCTTTAAAGCTAAGAGTGCGCAGGGTCTGTATGAGAGATCTCTGTTACAGTAGTGGTGAATGCCGAAGCTTATAAAGAGCCTTCTTAAGCCTGAGAATGGTGCTTGCCTTCCTGTGACCTAAGGGCATCCTTATAAACACGTCCTCGTTAAGCTCTATGTTAATAAAGGCGTTAACTGCGTCGTACTATAGTAGCTTTAAATTGAAGCGTGCCGCGATCGCTATTAGCATTCGAAAGGATCTCTTAACGAGGGTTGCTATATAACTACTTACGTAAAGATTAAAGAGCTGCTAATACCTCGAATAACTAACCTCGCCTTCGCCTTTTTAAACCTGCCGTGCTTATTAAACTTATATACATACACCTACTTACAGTTAAGGATCTTATAGCCTTTTGCCCTTAAATTACGTAAACTAATTTCTTCTTAAGACTTTATATCCTTATAGCTATATAAGTGCACTTCTTCTGCTTCCTTAAATAACGCGCTTATAAAGTAATTCTTAAGTTCCTTATAGCTCTTAAGAGCCGGCTTAAGATCGCTCTTATAAACTGCGTAAGGGTTCTTCTTTAACAATCTCTTTATTTAGGTTCTTATAAGGTGCTTCTTTCTTCTTTCTAAGGTTTTTATTATACTCGCTTTAATATTTACGTAAAAGGCGCCTTATTAACAATTTAAGTAATAAACCTTAAAAGCAACTAAAGAATGCTTTAACCTTAATTAACTTACGCTTAATAAGTCTTTAACGCCTTTAACGTTTTCTTTTAAGGGTCCCTCTTGCCGGCTTGCACTTAGCAGTTCCTTAATACTTATAGCTATACTCGATTTAATTAAAAGATTTTCTTCCATAGATTTAAGCTCCTTAAAAGCACTTAAAGGCTCCTTAAAAGCACCCTTTAAATCTACCTACCTTAATTAGTTCACTACTTCTAGCTCTCCTATAAGGCGTTCCTTAGGGTCTAGCTTTAATTAAAGCAGCTTCCTTAGTAGTTTAATTATAGCTGTAAGCATTGCAGCTAGTGGTAAAGGTAGTGAAGTAAGAAGGAGTTTAAACCTTACTTCTATATAAAGCTTCTTACTCTACTTATTAACGCCTTAATTAACTACTTCTTATAGTTTAACATCTTAATAAGTATAACCTTTTAATGATTTAACCTTAATTTCTCCTTTTATAAGATCTTTTAAATCCTATACTTCTTAATACTCTTCTTACATTAGCTGGACCTGCTCTTCTTAATTAATGGAGCTTTCTTAAAGCAAGCACGTAAGCACTTTTAAGTTTATTTTAAGTGCTCTTAAGCTTAAGTAGCTAAGGCGAAGGTGCCACGTAACTGCCTTAGCCTTGCTTAACAATCTTTTAGTTTAAGTATTAAATTTGTTTTTACGCGCGAAGAAGGCTGCTTTATTAAAGTCCTTTAAGATATACTTAATTATAAATTAGTCGTATTTATTAAGTAAAACGCATAAGACTGATTTATTTAATTATTTAAGACGCGTAAGCATTAACTTATTATCCTAATAAAAATCTCTTTAATACAGTCTTCGTAAGGAAACTAGGTTGCATATAATCTCCTTACAGTATGCTACATTATACAGCCGCAGTACTTTAATATTGCTTATTAATGTTTACACCTATATATCCACCTTACTATATCTTAAAATTAAGATTTAATAATTACTTACTTAAATGCACTCGCTTAACGCAGCCTTTCTTAAGTTAAGGAAGCGGCTTATTTAATTAAAGATATAAAAGGTGGAACTAAAGTTAAGGATTACCGAGTGTAATAAGGGATAATTTTAAATTAAGAACGCTAATCTCACTATAGTTATAAAACTCGCCTTAATCTCGGCTATCCTCCGGAGCAGTTAGGATTGCTCCTTCTTAAGCTTAAAAGCCTTTAAGTTATCCTTTCTCTTATTCTTCTTTACTTTCTTCTTACTCTTAAGCTTCTTAACTTCCTTTTTAAGGTCCTTATCTTTCTTAAGAGCTGCGTTTATAAGCTTTTACGTATTATCTTTAAGGTTAAACCAGTATAGCTTAAGGTTTAAGAACATATAGTAGCACTTAGCGAGAGGGTGGTTATCTTACTTGCATGCACGGCACCCTATTTTCTCGTCATTTAAGAGCTTCCTCTTACTCTTTCTTCCTCCCTTTCCTTTTAAAGTTTCCTTCTCTCCATCGCTCAGCTAATCTCTTAAGTACGTCGGGCCGAACGAGCTTCCTTTATCGATCTTTCTTCATAAGCCAGATATATAGCTTTTAACTTCTTTAATGAAATTATTGCTTAATTATTTATAGGTGAGATTATTATTCTCGATCTTAGCGTTATAAGCGATTCAGTATAACTAGCACTAGCTCTCTTAACTAACATCCTTAACGGCTTTAACGAAGTCATCGAACCAATCGTTAGAGCTTTAAACGTTAAGGACCTTCTTCTATTAAGCTAAGCTAATTGCTTGCTCCCACGCCGTGATTTATTAAACCATATTTCATGGTACCTTAACTAATAGCTTAATGGCCGCCCTGTACTTATCTCGAGCATCCTTCTTATCCATTGCTTTCGAGACTCTTACGTGCTTCTTTAAGTTTACGTACTAAGTTTCAACCTTAATCGTCGTCTCGCAGCACGTTCTAAATAGGTAGAGACTGATAGTTAACCTGATCCATTTCTTAACCGACTAGATCTCCTTAATTTCCTTTTCATAGTCGTAGTTGTCTTAGCTAAATACAGTCTAAGCTATGTTAAAAGCGGATCAGCTAGCGTTAGTTAGCTAGTTAAAGTGCGTGGCTGGGGTACCGTTTAAGTCCACTTCTTCCATAGTTATGCTCTCTTCGGTAGCTGCACTAGTTAATGATGCCCTCGTTCCATAGGAGCGACTTCCACTTCCTGCACGTGTGACGATTCTCTTCTTCTCAAACTCGCCCAGGGAAGGACGTTCAGGGGCCGTGAGAAAGGGCTCCCTAGTGTCAGGGTCGATCTTTTCCCATAGGCATGAGGCGTCTGCCTCGGCCTTAAATTAAGCACGCCATTCTTCCCATTCGTCTGAGCTTTTAAGGATAATCTTCATTTCGTTGGCGGCAGCCATGATGTTGGTTTTCTTAGGTTCTGAATGGAGGAATTGATGCGCGTGTAAGCGATGAACAATAGTACTAACGCAGTTGGAAGTTATCTGCGGGCCGGGCTCATAACTGTTAGAAGTATGGCTCACAGCGCATCAATAGAACAATCTTCTTAGGTACTGCAATCTTGGTCTTCTTGTTCAATCTACTGCAACTGTACTATAACTGGGAGGTTTGAAATACTGGACTTATTGTTAGGGAACCCCGAGAACCCGGCGTTCCGACTGTTCTGAATGCTCCAGTCGCTCCGTAGGTTCTGACTGATCTGAATGCTCCGGTCGCTCCGTAGGCTAGGCCCAATTGGCCTTAGTTCAATGGAGCGCTCCCTGACCATAGGTCACATGATCCAACACGTGCCCGGGTTCCACTTTCCATGCGCTCCATCTAACACAACTGGTCTGAGTTGTTAAAACTACCTCGGGGTGGTTGTAACAATTTTTTTTTCATCAAAAAAATGTTTTGGCACAGTTGGCCACTTGCCCCTCCGTACCTGACCTTCAGTCGGGGTCACTGAGCTGCGGCTGCTTGTACTTGCGGATTAGCTATTCTCCCCGTCCCTAGCCGTGAGACATATATGCCTATACGGAGATGCGATATAGCGCGCACAGCACTTGATCTGTGACAAATGTGTAAGTGGGCTTATTGGGTATAAAAAGCTACCTTTTCTTTGACTTGATGCATTAGGCGGTGAGGGCGGTATTGAACGGGTTAGGGTTTTGTATGGGAGCCTTGGGTACCCTTAGACGGTTCCTACGGTCCCCCGATGCGCCATGATGATAAAATTGGCAGCCATACGAGATGGAGGGTGCCGGCTTGCGAGGGACAACTATCGGCACTCGATCATCTTATTGTGCTTTCCGATAGGCTCGACAGGCGTAAGAAAAAAGAATATAGGGAGTAGGCACGCCCAAAAATTTGATAAAGCAGCAGGCTAGCCAAGGCTTGCCGCTTGTGCCCATGGCACGAGAAAATGCCAAGACGCCATGATAACATGAGATTTCACTGTATGGGGTTCGTTGCAGCAACGACTCAAGTTTCGGGTATATCTCCGCAACGCATTAATTGCGACATCTTGAAGCAGTCAAAGGGATCAATTCTGTACATAAACCTCCGACCAGGGAGACCTGAATTTTTGTGATACCTTCTCTCTGGTGAAGCGATGCTACCTGTTAAAGTCGGCTCCCATGAGTTCCATCACGCTCCTTCCTTCCTTGATCCGCAAACGGCATCCGTTCAATCTGCTCCGCTCTACCGCTTCCCATTCCTCCTGCCCCCGCTTCTGTTAACAGTGGGCAAGAAAGGCGTGCTTGGGTACTTAGAAAGTATTATAAATCTACAACAGCGGGCTAATCGAGTACACTATACGAGTGAGAGATCATTGTTGTTAGCGATAGAGAGTATACCAACTGAGCCGAGTCCAAATGGCAGCTAAGGAACCTGATAGGTCCTCAGCTGGGGGGTTGTGTTAGATTGAATAAGATAATATACCATAAATATGACCAAGGCAAAAGAATTGGCTCTATCTTTTGCAATCATGGCGCAACGGTAAATCTGAGACAATCACCGGAAAGCCGTGGCTGCTGCTGCCATGTTTTTTGATGACATTGGGGAAGGAACACGGGCCGTTACCATCATATGTGCGTGTAGAATAGTAGGAGCGATAGATCCTGAAAAAGCCAGACCATTCTTCATCACATTTTGGGCACACTGCCTGATGCCCTGTCCTCCCCTTTTTCTGTTGTTTAAGTGTGGGTTGTTTTATGGAGGTCGTGCCCGGGTCTATGGGCTGTCTGCATCACTCAGATACCCCCGTATTTTGTTTTCATTTTTGTCTGCAGGGAATCTAGGACTCATTTTCAGCACGCCGAGGGATTCGGGTGCTTTGGTTGTTTTGTTTCGTATATGCCGAGGGATTCTGGTGCCTGCTTTTCGGTTTCCCTCCCTTCGGGGGGATCCTAGGCGGGCCTTGAGGTTACGAGACCCTTCGGGCCTACTGACTGACTACGTTCGTAGTCGCCCCGGGACGCTTCGCTGGGCTCACTCGCTGACGTCGTCATCTATCGTTTTGAGACCTCAAAACTCCTAATATTACTCTGATGGATGATGCGTCCAGCGTCCAGTACCCTTTAAGAAGTTACTTGTAACTACAGGTACTCGTAGTAAAACCGACGAAGGAGGTTCACTGGATGAGAGGAGTTTACGACTCCACATTCTGGCCAGGACACGGAGTATCCAATCGAGAGATAGTAAGTGGAGACACACTTATGTATATAGTCGAGAGACATCCACTTCATATGAGTGGGATGATTCTTCCTTTTTTTTTTTTTTCTTGTTGCGATAGCGATCCAAAGCAAGGTGTTGGTGATTTGCGGAGGTTGCACGATATTTGTACGGCGGTGCACAGTCCCGCGGACTCCGGCATTAGGTCGAAGGCGTGATCGCCTGAGCGTTGTCTTGTAAGTATGGCTTCTAGTCGCAGGAATGTAGAGGCTGGCGTGGGCCAGCAGGGACCGGTGGTGTTTGGGTTTACTTGTGTCGGGAAGACGGGTCTTTTGCGTCGTGGGGCGCCCGATGGCTACGAAGTGGTTGACTTGGATTCTGCGGACTGGAAGGACGGGTGGCCGGACGGCTATGTGGAGGCGATTGCGCGGGCTGCGTCCCGGAGAGCTGTTGTTCTTGTGTCTACGCACGCGGAGGTGCGGGAGGCGGTGTTGCGACGGGGGTTATGGAGTGCACTGGTGTATCCGCTGCGGGAGCTGCGGGCGGAGTGGTTACAGCGGTTGCGCGACCGACAGGCGACGTGTCCTGGGGGGCCCGACTTAGCGAGCGTGTTCGGGGCGAATTGGGATTTGTGGCTAGAGCAGCTTGAGTCACAGCGGGGTGTGATGCACTGTGTGCTTCCGAGCGGGAGTTTTATCACGGAGTGCGTGGCGGATGTCCTTCAGGTGTTTGAGGAGCAGTGCGCGCGTGGTAGTGATGACGGGAGGGCGGAGCACGCTGGTGAGCGGGTGTGTACAGGAGGACGCGATGCGTAACAGTCGCCGGCTAGGACGGGCGACGGGAGGCAACTATTCAGTTGTGTGAGGTGTAATGTTGGCGGTGACCCCCGGAGGGCTAGAGTGGAATTTCTTCCCCCGCTTCTGTCTATGGAAATGGGGCATCAGTCGCAGGGGATGTGTATCAGCGAATTTTGGCGAGTGCATGGGACCTGCATCGACCACTTTGTTTTTCGGGGGCACAGGAAGTACACTGAGTGGCTTTTTACGACCCCCGACACGTCTACGACATCTGGTGGACAATACGCATGGTTAGGACATCTTATGTATTGGTTTCTTTATGGTGGGCGGAAGTACCACTCGAAAACATTCGAAAAACGCGAGCCATCGGAAGCCTGTGCGCGCAGGTATCTTTTGCGCCAGATCTCGAAAAAACGGAAGGTTCCAAACGGCTGACAGCCAATATCACGACAGCATTGACCCAGAAAATCAGCCCAACTGTCCCAAGCCAAGGCACTACATCTTTATCACTACATACCACTCAAGTCAGAACTATTACTGGCATCCATGGAAGCCCTCATTCTGTACATCAAGAAGTTCTTCTAGCGTCTCAGGAGAGAGAGAACTGCAAACGTGGGATTCGCTTTCGCCGCTATCATGCCAACTCGGGTATCCTGATCATTCATCATTTACGAGCAAAAGGGTCGTGGCACATCCAGACGCCCAGGTAGATGATGCCGGCAATCGCGGCGAGGAGGGTGATTTGTAATGTGATAAAGTGTGATAATCAGTGTGATAAACGGTGTAATAAACAAGTCTCCTGACCAAACTACATGAAGCACTCCATCTCCACCTCTATGAGCAATATAGAGATCAGCTTGTCCAAATGGGCATGCAGAGGAGTTGGAAGTCAATGGGGTCTGCTACATACCGGAGAGATCGGGGAGAGGGCGACTCAACTGGTGGCCCGCTGGAGCGTGGGAAGGATCGAAAGAACAGAATGGCAGGAACACGGGAGTCCGAAATAACAGCAGTAGCAGCAGCAGCAGCAGCAGCATCAACAGCAACAGCTACAACGACAAACAAGATGATGATGATAATAACGACGACGGCGACGACGATGATGCTTCTTTTATTTTTCGTTTGGTTTATGCTGTTAGGAGTGGCTAATGCCCCTTGCCAGACGCCGCTGGGGACGCCGCTGGAGGAGCTGCTCGGCCGTCTCGACGGTCTGCTTGATAGGCTGGACACCATCGCCAGCAACGTTCAGCCCCCCCTTCCCGTCCCCCTCATGGGCGCTGCCGTCTTGTTCGTGTTTTGCACGACCGTTCCCGCCCGCTTCGCCGCTGCTTGGAGTCGCCTGGTCCGCTGGGCCGAGCCCGTCGTCAACCCGCCGGTAACAGCCGCCGCCGCCGCCGCCGCCGCAGCCCATTCGAGAAACTGGATTGCCATGTGGATCTCCCATCTCGTCGTATGGGTAGACGGCTCCGAAATGATGAGTTATCGTGTGGTGACTTACGGCTGGGTTGTCTTTCCCGTCCATAACTTCTCCATCAGGCGGAACTGGGGATGGCATTGCCGTCACTTTCCCGAGGCCAAGTGGGCTAAAGCTACTACCGCCCGCTGCTCGCCGCTTCGCTCTCGGTTGCGCCCGTCACCCTTAGAGAACCCTTACACGCTCCTCACAGGAAAATGCGGAAAAACGCAACGAAAAAAACATGGATTATTGATCAACATAATCATACATAATCTAACCATCCGCCCCAAAAATCAAAATCATTACCGCCCCATCGTCCATTCCCGCTTAAACATCGTACACGTCTACCAAGTTTCATTGTCAGATAAAAACCTGTCCATGACATTTTGTGACGGGAGAGTACCGAGGCAACTGGATCGTCCGTGAGTGAGATCATCACGTCTCGTCATGTCCAACCCAAACGACCAACTCGCATTGAAGAATGAGAATCTTGCCAATTATGTAGTGAGTTATTGAGAAAGTCCCCCGTCCGGTGCCGGCACTGATCGGTCGTGGGAGGTGAACGTGATCAGTTTCGTCAATTCCTCCCCATAGTAATCCTCGTATGTGCGTGTTTGGTATACATCCCAGACCTTCTAGGTGTCCACTCCTTCTTACCCCCATTATCTCCTGGTAGGGGTCGCCCTGAGCACCTCACCCTTCTCCCCTTTTAGTCCCTTATCCAAGAGGCCTTCAAGCACAAGAAAGAGTTAGTCAACCCTACCAGCCACGCGTATCTGTAGTATTGAGAGGAGTGCATACTAAAACTTGATAACAGGGAGGCGCTGCTAAGAGTGGCATTCAACTTGAACATGTTTGGTGTCGTCTTCGCCCATGATCCTGTTGGCAACTTCGTGTTATACTCGCCCCTGTTCAACCAGCCTTGGTCCACTCTCTTGAACTCTCTCACTGAGAAGGTGAAATATGACTGCCGAGGCTTCTTTCTTCAGACACTGCCTCGGTATCCGCCAGTTGGGCAGCCTCTTCAGGACTGTTCGACCCTGACGGCCATTCACGAAGACGGGGATCGATAAACATCGAGTTGACACGGTCAGCAGGTCGCGACTGCGTCTTGCCGTAGAGGTGCAGTTCTTGGGTGGTCTGATGGGCATGCGGTTGTCCACCCACACCTCGAATGTCGTCGTAATAGAAGGAAAACCCTCTGCCGCTACCTCCTGGATGGTACACCAGGCCTGCTGCTACCTGGTGATGGGACGCAAGTTGTGCCCTCTGCGCAGTATATCCGGTATGCTGCTGCTGCTGCGGGCGTGGTCCGACGAACCACTCCTGCGGAGGAGGTGCTGAGTAGCCCCATGCTCCCCCGTAGACCTGCCCATTGTGGTCGACCATCACGGCGGGCTGTCCTGGCCCAGGATTGGTCGACTGCACGGTATAGAACCCGGGGGGAGCTGCTGCATATGTGGGACTCGGAGCAAAAGGGCTCACTGGGGCCCGGCGGATCTGTCGTGGCCGGCTCTGCTTCTTTGGCGCATCACTAGTATCGTCCGAGTCCTGCTGTGCAGCAAGTGAAAGTGAACGAGGCGACGGTTTGCGTGTGCGACGGGGATTCCGTTGTCGTTCGGGCGAGACTGATGCCGCCTTCTTCTCGACTCTTCCGCTTTGAACTCGACTGGTAGGCTCTGTCTCTTGCGCCTTGGCTGTGTTCGCAGAGAGGAGATGCCGAGGAATGGGCAGTCCGCATGCCACGTATTCTGCGGCAGGAGATACGACTATTTCTCGATCCTGCCATCCAGCGTCGGGACCATTATCCTCCTTGGGAGATACCGGCTCGGCCCCTTGTCTGCCAGCTCTGCTCGCATTGTTTCGCGTGCTCTGTCTTTGCCTTCTGGTAAGCGCCGGGGCATTCTGGCGTGAACCCCTCTGGGCCCTCTCAGGTTGCGAAATCGACAGGTTCCTGCTGCGGAGTTGCATTTTTGTGATTGCTTGTTTCGTCTGTGTGATATCTGAAGGTGTAGCTTTGGCTGTAATCCGGAAAGTTCGTCAGAAGGAAGATGCGTCTGGAGTCGAGATGGGAAGGAGTCAACAATAATGCATGGCGATAACAAAGAACGTTAGCTTGCCGCGTCCCTTGTCCCGACCACGCAGAGCGGGCATCAGACAATGCACAATGCTCAATGGCCTTTCATCGCGCACAAAGAGGGCCCAGGCTGGTTTGCGGCAAACGAAGGGATTTGTTGTCGACAATTGGAGAACTGTTGATCATGTTTGTTAGTTTGAGCGATTGGCAACTCCCCGACGCCCTTTGATGGCTGGGCTAAATGTTTGATCACGGCAAAGGAATCACAGGGAAAGAAGTATTGGGATTTGCAAGGTTCTTGTACGTGCCGCTACAGTTGCAAGACCGAGGAAATGGCCGATTCTGGTTGTGGTATCGCAGTAGATCGTGGGATTTTCAGCAAGTGTTTCGACGCAACTTGTGCCGGCGGTGTCAAGTCTGCAGCGTTCTTCGGTTGGAAGTATTGGTGCGGGGCCGGGTTCTGTCGATGAGCCAAAAATGGGATTGCAATTAAGGCACGCCGAAGGATAAAGATTGTGAATAGCCCTTGGGAAGATTGTTGTGTCGGTGAAAGAGTGACTCTAACTTCCGTTGCTGAGACCCGCTGAATGGTAACGGTCGTTCCTGCCATCACATGTACTAATTTTTTTTTTTTTTTTTCAGAAGCACGGCAACAACCCAAATCCTATGACATGCCAGAATGGGTACGCCTTGGAAACTTTTCGAGGAAAGTTTTTTTCTTGTCGCGCAAGACAACTCCATTCTAGCCCTGTCCTTCAACGTGCAAAAAAACATTGGTCTGTCTCCTCAGATGCGAGACCTTTGCCAATGACTCTCTCGTCCCGTCCACAATGCTCTTTCCACCGCAGACATACACATCGATCCTCCCACAAGCCATATCCATGATGTCATCGAAATATTCGCCCAAGTCTGGTCGCCCGGTGGTCTCCGGAAAGTGGAAGTTGGCTCCTTCTCCATTACCGATCTCGACATCTTGTTCGTTATCTGAGCCTGAAAATGTGTCACTCCCGCATGGCTCGCCGGGGCGGTTCAGAAATGAGTCTCCTGAGTTGCGAAGCTCGTCGCTCCTCTCCGAGCCGGCCTCGACGTCTTCCTCTGAGCCTGCCTCGACCAATCTAGCATGCTCGTCGTCTTGACTACCCAACTCAGCTTGCGCTGTGATGGCGATTCTGACGTGAAATACCAGACCGGACCCGACCCCGTTCCGCAGCACGGAGCGAAGCCGCTGGAGATAGACATCGAGATGAGCCTTGCGCCGAGCGACCAGCAAAACGTGCACACTGCGGGCCACCGTGTCCTCCGAGCCGACTGCCAGCGACTCGATGAGAGGCAAATTGTAGGAGGAGCCCGTCGATGCAGATATGAAGACAAGAGTCTCAGATAGTCCAAGATCGGCCCCACTCTGACCAAACGGTCCAGAGATAAAGACTCGGAGTGTCCGACTCTCTTCGCCAGAACCACGTCCGTGGGCGAATCGATTCAGCTTCTTCGTGAATCCATGCTTCGTTTGCATCACAAGTAGGATGCGGCGACACTGGTTCGGGTCTTGATCATGAACGTTGACGATGGTGAATGGGTGCGATGACTGCAGCCAGAACTGCGGCGTCCAGACGAAGACATGCTGCCCAGGTTTCCAGTCGAAATGGATTCCATTGACCCACAGCGCTGTTACCCCTTCGCTATCAGCAATGACAGTTGCCTCATATCCCCATCTTGGCCGACCGCAGCATGTTGGCACATGTCTTCCTAGGTTTCTGTACGCAAAGCCAAACACGCGCAAAACCCAATCCAGACATACAACGGCCGCGGCACAGTAAATAGAAGGCTCCGATTGCTTGAGAAGATGCCAGTGCAGTAGCAAGATAAAAGCAACCGCGGATGCAGCATGCTGGAAGATGAAGAACTCATAGGACAGACCCCTCACTGGCGATAGGGAGCTTATGGCCATCCATGACAGAAGCGCCCACGCGAAGATGCCATGCTTAACTCGGGGCACTATCTTTAGCTCGGTCCAGAAGAAGTCATCGGGGATCCATTCCACCAGGAAGAGCACGCCATGCACTGTGCATAGGAGGAAAAAGGTCCGGGCGACCCATCGGTGCATCCATCTCAGCCGTCTATGCGATATGCCGGTCGCGAGACTGATGACATTGAGTTGGGAAACGGCGAGGACGACAAGCGGGACATGGGCAAGGCCGAGCCAACCGAAGCGAAACGCTACTGTCTCCACTCCGCTACCGCCCACAATTCGGAACAGGAGCAAGAAGCAGAGGAAGCTCCAATACGCCGCCAAGGCCAGGCCGGTTCGCAACAACTGCCCTGCCGGAGAATACGGCTCTGGCCACGGTAGCGGCACAGAATACCATCTTTTCAGACCGCCGCCTTTCTCACCGTCGAGACGGCGATGGGCATGCCGACTCTTACTGTTACAAAGTCAGCGGCCAGTCAAGCGAGAGGGGACAGCGTGGAACTTGCGTAAGCCATCGCAGCAAGCTCCGCGAGAACCTTAACAGACCGACCAAAGTGATGACGATTGCAACCACGATCCAGAATAAAGCAGCGACCAGACGGTTGTCGCTCCCACGTGAATGCGTGACCGTTTCGCGACTGTCCATCTGGCCGGGACAGGGAGCCGGCTTTTCCGAAAATCAAGCCGATCCGACTGCCAAGGCCCGATCACTTTGGCGAATCAACCACCCACGACGCGGCGGACGGGGATGAACAGCGGTCAATTGAGGACAGGCAGCAGACGAGCGATAGACAAACGAGAGGAAGAAAGGCTGGAAAGCAACATGACCAGACCTGGGACATGCAGTGCAACATTTTCTCGCAAATGGTTCCCGTTGTAGGGAATGCAGCCGACCGGGTGGCAGGGACAATTTTACAGCGCAGTTTTCCGTGTCTGCTTGAGAGAGTTAATTATCAGGGTTCTTGCAGCTAAAATTCCCATTCACGCCGGAGGATTTTATGATGGTGGAAACCTGCTCAAACGGTCTCTCCTAGCTCACTCGCTATTCCTTTCGACGACCCGCTCCACCAAACCTGATTGGCCAATGCTCAGCCCAGCCGACAGCCACCGCTAGCTCTGGGCTTGACCCGAGCCATGTGAATGGGACGCTAAGAGCCCAGCTAGCCCGAGCTGCCATCCAGGAGCACACCTCCTTTTGCGCATTCTGCGCGTCGTCTTCCGTCCCGGGTCAGCATAAGAAAGGAGCGCAAAGTAGCTCGTCTATCGGCTGCATGCTGCCTATCTTTCGTGTACGGTGTAGCGTTGCACACGGCTATCCGAGATGCGTCATCTAGCTCAAACTGTCGGAGCAGACGATGATCTGATAAGCATGGCACCTCCTTTACCGTCCCATGCCAAATGATGTGTTCGAAGATGCAAACTCTCTGGATTCAGAAATATCGTTGCCGTACTCATCACGATGGACATGATATCGACGGCTACGAGCACGGTAATAATGTCTATGCCGTCTCCAACTTCAGTCTCAACCTCATCCTCCATGGCAGACATGCCGGACACTCAGGGGATGGGGATGAAGATGGGCATGTCAGATATGGCCATGACCTTTTTCAACTCCCTCACAACGCCTTTATTTGTATCTTCCTGGGAACCTACCACGGCAGGGGCATACGCAGCGACCTGTCTGTTTCTGATCTTTCTCGGGGTGCTGGGGAGGTTACTCATCGCCATCAAGCCCGTGCTAGAAGAGACGGTGTGGAGCAGGAGAAGGGCATCCTCGGTCAGAATCGACCGAGCTGTCGCCGCCGATTCTGGCGAACCAAAGTTTCTGCCGGTGCGCACCTCGTCGTTGGAATATCACGGAGTTGAGGCAGGTGACGAAGCCGTCGCCGATGCACGCACTGCCACGGAAGCTACGAAAAGGAGGGTGGGGGAAATTTTTAGGGCCGCGCGGAGTAGACGGTTGGCCACTACGTTTGGTTCCAGACTGGGGAGGGCGGTATATGAGGTGGTGCTTGTTGGGGTTGGATATTTACTGTAAGTCTCTCCACACAAACGATGAAGGGGAGGGGGGAGGGTCAAGACTGATGATGAACAGAATGCTGGCAGTCATGACTATGAACGTGGGATATTTTATGTCTGTGCTAGGGGGCGTGTTTGTGGGGACGTTTCTGCTGGGAAGTCTGGCTAATAATAATGATCAGGGGGAGGGGCAACTTCATCAGTGCTGAACATATAGATGCGTAACAGATTTGTCTCGGGCTGATTGATATAGGTAGATGTTGGGTGCAATTGGATATATATATAGAGCGCAACGCATAATCAGAGCCATGGTTAAAGAAACCTACTAGTGTTGCGTTCCACGTCCGACGTATGAAGTTCAACGAATGGTTTATTTTTTTTATCGAATCTGCCTGGACATTGAATAGGGACGGGTCATTGATAATTGCTCAAGATGCCACTTGTTGTGTGAGTGGTTGAGGTTTATAAGTTGGCCGCATTAATTACCAGCTACATAATTATCGTCGTATATGTAATTACATGCCCCAACTTTACAAGCCCAACCTTTTCCTTATTCCCCCCTTACAGCACCATGAAATTATGTACTATACAACCTCCCCAGCATCCAGCACGAGCAATCACCTCCACAGTCCCGGCCCCGGTGTGGATAGGTACAGGTACCTGTATCTAGATGAAGAAAGCAGCAACTACCAGACCCACGGCGACCACGTTACCCATCGTTCCAACAACACTGCTAGCACCAGAGGCAGGTGCCTTGGACGTGCTGGCAGTAGCACTAGCGTTCGCGCTGCTGGTAGCAGACACGGTCACGGTGCTCGACGCGCTTGCGCTCATGGTCATGGTCATGGTGATGCTGGACATGTTCATGCTCATCGAGGACGCAACCGACGACGACCCAGCTGACTCGGACGATGAGACTGTAGCGGTGGCAGTGGCAGTCGCCGTCGAACTAGCAGTATCAGATCCGGAGGAGGGGGGGCCGGCAGAAGTGGTGGAAGCGGACTCGGTGGCGGTAGCAGCAGCACAGGTGGTGGCAGCCGAGTTGGTGGAAGACGACGAAGGGGGCTGCGGCTGCGTCTGCGTCTGCGTTGTGGCGGGGATGATGGGCGCGACGGTCACTGCGGCAGCGTTGGTGCAGCCTGCTGGAACTGCGTCGGGGCCGCCGGGGACGAATCTTATGGCGGCACACTTTTAATAATAGTAACATTCCATCGTTAACAACCTCTCTCTCTCGGCGGGGACCCGGGCGGGCAACATATTACCTGATACAGATCCCCATCAGGCCCATGCTGGACAACCTGCAGCACACCATCCTTGCCCTCCCACTCGGCCGGGGCGGGAATCTTGGGGAAGCAGATCTCGCCGGCGCCATTCTGAGCGAATTTCTGCACCAGCGGGACAAATTTGGTGGGGTCGGACAGCAGGGCCGCGTTCAACTCCCACGTGACTGAAGGATCGGTGGACATGACGCCGACGTTGGACCCAGAGATGCCCCAATTGGAAACACCAGCAGACCGGTTGGCAGGGTTGGAGTTGCCGCACGGAGAGGTCGCCTCCTTGCCATCGTCGAGGCCGATGGCGGTGGGGATTTGCAGGGTGAAGTGCGCAGACGCGAAGCGGAGGGCCGCGACGGCGAGAAGGACCGAACGGTGCATTCTTTCTGGCCTTCGTTGTGTGCGAATACTAAACAAGAAGGGAGAATAATAAGGCGCAATAGACGGGAAAGAGGAGGCGCTTGAGTAAACGAGCAAAAAGACAACAGTGATGCTGCTGAAAATATAGAACAGAGCGAGATGTGGTGGTGGTGGCGGTGGTGGTGGTGGGCAGACAAAACGGGGCAAGTTGACTGTTGAAGAGAGGTTCGAAGAAAACAGACAGAGTATGGTTTGTGTTTGGAAAAGGAAAAACACAACGGGCCAGAAAAAAAGACGAGTTTATGTACTTGAGCAACCACCCATTGTCGTACCGCATCAATACAGCCACGCAAGCACAATGCGTACGTGTAAATACCAACAGTGATCGTGAGTATATGTAAGTGAATGTATGCGTGGCCGCACAAGGTATGGCCCGTGCGGATACTTGCTCACACACACTGCGCCTCGAGACTTCTCGAGTGAACAAGAATGAGGTGAAGAAAACCGACCTGACAGGAACGTGCGCTAGAATGAGATATTTGTGCTTAATTAAAGCCGCATCCGCCATATTGTATTGATCTGAAGGTGCAAAATTGATGTTGTGCCTTAAATTGCCAAAACTTCACTTGCAGGCAGGCAGGGGCCGGTCAAGGTCGTCTCTTGTCTCCTTCTTCGGCACCGGTTCATGTTTGGTCGTTTCACACACAACCGGATCGGAGATTATTATTTTGTTCCTGAAAAGCTGGGCTGTTTGTGTCAGGTCACAAAGTGGCCGATCCGTGGTGTTTCCCTATGACAGACGCATCCACCCGTCTGTTGTGCTTCGGTCCCGTCACTCTTCAGTTTCAACTTTATAAACCGCCAATCATTTAGCAAGTAGCGCTGCTTCGGCATCTCCCCTTACCCTTAATACCCAGTAGCCACTGGCAGCGTTCCACATCCAACCACGTTGCCACCATGCAGCCTCCTCACCTTCTGGCACTGGCAGTGGTGCCTTTGGTTGCAGGGCATTTCGTGTTGCAGGTCCCGACTAGCATCGGCTTCGACGACGTCAAAGAAGGTACTGCACCCTGCGGGGGATTCGACATCACCTCCCGGACCGGTGTCTCCGAATGGCCCGTCGCCGGAGCCCCGATACAGATAATATCCACGCACCCGCAGGCAGAATGGGAGATCAAGGCCGCCTTACTCAACGACACCTTTCGATATCTGCTGCCCAAGATAAGCCAACAAGGTCTTGGCGAGTTTTGTCTTCCAAGCGTACCGGGGATCAAAGAGTGGGAGGGGCTGGATGGCGTGATGCAGATGATCCAGCATGCTGTTGACGGGGCACTTTACCAGGTGAGCCCCCCAAACACATTCATATACAGGGTAGTGCTTATGGAGGGATAATTAGTGTGCAGCGATCAAGTTCGTCGGCGGCGCCGCTGCTTCAGTGCCGGACTCGTGCAAGAACGCGAGCAGCATCGTTGCGTCGTTTGAACCGGGAACGGACACGGGTACGCTTGCTACAGTCAGCACAGGTATGAGTATGACGGCCTCAGCTACCACGACGGGGGCTGCGGGAGGAGGGCCAGCAAATAGGACGGCAACGGCAACCGGAGCGGGGGTTGGGACAGCGGCAGCGACCACCGCGAGCAAGAATCTCGCCAGTACTGTTGGTATGCCGCGGGTTGAGCGCACGTTGGAGATTGTGGTGGTGGCATCATTATTGCACTGGCTGTTGCGCTTCCCGAAAGTTGCCCTCGCCCGCCCCCAATCGCCCACACCACCTCTCGCCGCTTTACTCAGGCGCTACTTAGGGCATGATCAGGAAACTCGCCAAAACCAGTTTAGACAAGCGGGTAGTGCTCTGCAAGCGGGCGGAGCTCTGAAAATGAGAATTGTCAACTCTTTGCGAGGGCTGTGAGAGGGAACAGATTTCGGCCACCTGGGTCCAGAAATGGCCCCTTTGATGAATCCACAAGCACCCACCCACCCTTCATCCCGAGACACTGCTCATAAAATCCATTCGTGCCCACAATCCCTCTCGACTTCTCCGTCAGCCCACCAGTTTCCCCTTTATCGTCAACTATATAAGAGAGCTATCCCCCCTTCACTTAATACCATCCTGAGCCGGTCCGATCAACTTCTATCGTCTCCACGACGTTTCTCTGACCTATCACTATATCTCCATCTATCCTGCCACTTACCATCTTCGTTAGCTTTTCAATTAGCTAAGCCCAACTTACCGCTAAAGATGGGCAGGAAAAGGACTGTAAAGGATAGGAGGGGACGCTCTAAATTCCGAGGCAAACTCAATACCTCTTCCGAAGAGCTTCTTTATCATGTCCAACCAGATATCGTTAACTGATTAGATATAGGACGAATTTCTTGCCTCCTCATCGTCATGCTAAACAGGCATCTTGTCGGATCCTAAAGCCTTTAGCAGACGGGCAACTTCTTAAGGCCCGTCTGACGACTGATTCTGGCACGGCTCTCGCCGACGCCGACTTTCTTGAACCCATATGAGCCCGTGGTCATATATGTCTCGAGGGTGCGCGTAAAAGACGGTGCCGAATGGAAGACAATGCTCTTGCAATGCAGGATATTGTCAAGGAAGATGGAGTTGACGATGTCGACGTGCCTTCTCTTGATTGGCCAGAAGCGGAAGCAGAACTTGTCACTGCTCCGCGCCTTGCCGGTCTCTCCCGGCGCCACCTCCAGCCGGCCGTTGGTGACCCTTGTGTACGAGTTCATGGCCTTGGCAGCCGGCAGATCTGCCAGGATGGACTTGACGTTCTCGGGGTTCGGAAATTGCGTCGCCGCCACCTCCAGGTACATTTCTCGAGCATCTCTTATCTTGTGGTTTGCGTCCTTAAGCGCCTCAGGCAGCACGAAGCTGCGGAGCACGATAATGAGCCGAGCGGAGATGGGGCCGAACTCGTGGAAGCACAGGTACGAGACCCGAGGTCCTCTCCCGTGACAACAGAGATCTGTTCATGGATCGGGCCCTCGAAGACGTTATAACACTGGTCAGTGAGGATGAACTCATCGTCCTCCTCGCTAGGCGTGCAGAAGGCCGTGTAGGATGACTGCACATGGTAGGTAAACATGGCCGCATCAGGCGGGAACATGACCTCTGGCAGCTTCGTCATCCACTCCCCCTCGGCGTCCATTTCGAGGTCCAGGATGGCGCGAAGATTGTGCAGCCAGACGTCCCTCGGATTCCCGAACCCCTTTTCCGCCATATAGGAGATAAGAAGGTTCTTGTCCTCCCACTGGTAGCTATACCGGTCCCCAGAGAGGTATTTCCCGTAAAAGCCCGGCCCTCGATATTTCATGATGAATAAGAACTTACGCAGCCGGTTTCTCTCCGACCGATTAAGGGATATCCCCGGCTCGCCCTTCTCATGCGCCTTCTTAACTTTCTGGAGGATTTCGGCAGTTCGTGACTCGAGCTTAGAGAGTTCCTCTTCAATATTCTTCCGGCTTTTGATGGCGTCAGTAGCGTCGCTGTACATGTTCTCTTAGCCGAACCACCGCGACACGGGCGCCTCGCGCAGCTGAGGTTCGTCCGAAGTGAGGTCCACGATGTTAAGCACTTTATCGCCCTTTCTCATGCCTTTTCCTAGGCGCGAACCGCCCTGCTTCTGGGACCCCTTTCCCTTCGAAGGCTTGTAGGGGTGAGAGAAGTTGCGGAGGATGAATTGGGGAATGTAATGCTGATACTGCACGTTGGGTTGCATGGCGTACGGTTTCCGCGAGACTGCTGAGACTCCAGACAGAAAAAGAGACGATAGAGATTAAATCAGGCGTTCTCGGAATTAATGATACTGTCGTCGCTTTCTATGCTTTCTCGCACGCTCAGCCCCACACTGATGCCCAGTATGCACCCCTCATGAACATGTGCAAGAATATCCAATAGCATAGTCCCACGTAAACCCCGCCTTTAGCCGGTGACTTAAGAGAGATGAACGAGTTATACACGCTTCTGAATGGCCAATTTATTGTGCTAGTTGCCTGAGGCAAAAATGGTCCATTAAACAGGTAGCCGGAGTGGTACTCCTTAGCCTTAGTCACCTGTATCACACCCACATTTAATCCCAATCCAGAAAAACTATTAACATTAAATTATAGACATCACAGTAGAATGAATAGATCTAACGTTGCCTGAATATTTCGAGGTGGAATTCGAGGCTGTACTGAGTGATTGCGGGAATTGATCTCCTCTTTGCTTGGTACATAGGACTCTTTACAATAAGAGGGTGGTTGAATTAAACTCCCTGTCCAGAATACCTAAGGCGCTTTGGTGCTTCTATTTCAGTGGCAATTACACGGAGCCGAAAATACCAGGGGTGGCGAAATACGGTTCCCTGTCCCCGTACGCTGATTACAATCCATGAGGAAATTTTGTTGGACTCTACTTGGCGTACACCTTTCATATCCTCGATACCCCAGCATAGCGGGAGATAGAGCCGTCGCAGCGGGTTTGCTAAACTTATAAGGTGCCCGCAGCAAAATGTCGGATGGCAGGTGGACCCCACCGAGTGCGCTGACACCTCCGCTTTGTAAATCGCCGTCCAGGATTCGATAGTGGTGGTGCAGGCGTTGGCAGGGTGTTTGAGCTATAATGTTAAGACCTGGCCCCACTAAAGTAGACGGCAGCTAAAAACTGACTCGACAGGGATGTATTTTCAGGCTCTGTTCATGCTCCAGGGGTGTTATTTTTTCAGGCTCCGTTGCTGCAGTGTATCATTTTCTAACCCTAACTACCTACCAATCTACCGACCAGCTAGAAACTTGGTTCCTAAAGCGCAGTGAAGAACCCGTACAGAGACAGGGGTTCGTGTTTTAGCACCTGGGTCGTTCTTTTTAGCTCCTGTGCAGGGGGTGCATTTTCGGGGTGTCAGAAGGCACCGTCCACGAATTGATCCACTGGAACACAAGGGGTCATTTGCGGCTCCCCACAGATGTGCAGGGGTGCACTTGTGGACGCGTGCGCCTCCGTCTGCAATTGGCCACTGTTAATAGAGACACCCAGATGATCCTCTTACAGGAGTACGCATCAATTTACCTTCAAACGTTTCTAAGTATTAACTCAGATCTATTAGGTACAGAGCACAGATGTGGGAGTGCATCGCCAAAGAGGTGGAGCTTCGTAAAGACTATATTCTAGCAACTACAGAGAGAACGGCCCAATTTGCTTGCGAAAAGCGAGGCTAAGTTGCGCCTCGAGTCATCGAAACAAAAAATTGGCCGAGCAGCGTTAACAATCCATCTAAGATTGGAGTCACGTATTCTTCTAATGGAGACGGTTCAGCCTCGGAAAACGTCTGTTCTAAATCATGGTCATGATAAGGTCAGGGGATGACCGGGACGGAGATAGCTATCACCATGGAACTGGGAGAGACTCTAAGTGCCAGACCTTAGTGATAATAACTACTAAAACCCATCTGAATTGATGAGGCTGAATAGCTTTAATAAAGTTACTTTATTCTAATCCGTGTTGTTAAAGCGTAAAGAGATTATGGCTTAATATAATAGCTCATTTAGAATGTTTTAATGACGGGCTTCACCTAATTTACACCAGTCCGACGAAATATCTCTTAAGATTTTAAAAACCCTTGCCTTTTAAAAAAGCTTAAATAAATTAACAGCGGATCTATAAATATATCAGAATAGTTCTATAGCTTATGCGATCCGAGATTTTCCTGAAAGTTCATTTTAAGAAACTCTTCTTAAGAAAATCTTCTTAAGAATTCTAAAGACTTAAGTTTAAGAAGTTCTTAAGAAACTCTTCTTAAGAAACTCTTCTTAAGAAACTCTTCTTAAGAAACTCTTCTTAAGAAACTCTTTTTAAGAAATCCTTCTTAAGAATTTTAAAATCTTAAGATTAAGGCTTATATGATCCGAGATTTTCCCGAAAGTTCTTAAGAAATGCTTCTTAAGAAACGCTTCTTAAGAAATTTTACTTAAGATATAGGGGTTAAGGATTTAAAGGTCTTCTTTTTTATA
Organism: Diplogelasinospora grovesii; assembly: GCA_033297225.1. Lineage (NCBI taxonomy): Eukaryota > Fungi > Ascomycota > Sordariomycetes > Sordariales > Diplogelasinosporaceae > Diplogelasinospora > Diplogelasinospora grovesii. Next base: position 30,596 of record MU853826.1, on the reverse strand, counting down.
AGGCTTTTATTCTTTTAAGGATTCTCTTATAAGATCTTTTATCTTTAATAAGACTAAGCTCGGGAGTGCTTAAAGCGTTATAATAACATTACGCTCTCGGTGCTATAATATTATCCGTTAAGGAAGCATGTATCAGCGCTCCCATAAAAGACTTAAAGGGTAAGATAATTCTAGATATATATACCTTCCTTTCCTTACGATATTAATTAATAAATAGATTAACGTATGTTATAAGCGAGTTGATTATATAAATGAGCTGATCACTTTTCTATACTTTAAGATAACTATCCTTAATTACATTATAATAACATTAAGAACTAACTATAATTATATTAAAAACAGCTAAATTTAATAACTTTAAAGCCTTTTAATAAGTATATATATTATAGCTAAGCTTATTATAAACACTATAGCACTAAATCCTCGAATGAGCCGCCTTCATACTATTATTATCCGGCTATGTTTCTTATATTACCTTCTTATTTACAACCTTCTAGTTTAATATATCTTATATATTTTATACGATAAGTGATTTTATAAGTCGAATACGTGTTTTTTTAGCCTTTTAGTGCTTATTAAGTGCCTTATTCATAAAAACACCGCCTTAAGGAGAGATATTATTTTTATTAACGTTTCCGCGTTAAATATCTTAACTAATGATAAGTAATACTTAAGTAATGATTAATAAAGGGCGAGAAAATTATTAGTTTATATTCTTATTAACTATATTCATAGAATCTAAAGGTAAGGAAAAAGGAAAGAACTATTTACAAAGGTAAAAAAGAGAGCTTTTCTATATAAAAAATGTGAGTTATAGTTATAAATAACGTTTACATTTACCAGCGCCATAACATTAACCCCCCCTCTGAAAAAAGGCTCACCCTAAGCCTTTATGTGAAAGAGAAGAAAAAAAAAAAACTTTCATGACTCCTATTTCCTGCGCGATGAGCGCCTTAATAGCGCTCCTTTTTCTACCGGTTTATTATCATTTAGGTGTGGAGGATCGAAACGATCCTCGTCGCAAGCTTTCTTCCACTCGGCTAGCCTTATTAGCGGTCCAGCCTTTTTCAAGTATTTATTATAGTATTCTTTAAGCTTATCGGGGGCATTTTTTAAGTCTTCCGCTATATACTACGTTAAGTCGGGGTCTTAGCCTTTTCACTATATCTAGTAACGTAGTTTTCCCATAGTATGATCCCGAGTTAATAATTTACTTTACCTCCCATTCGTCCTCTTTACTCTTTAGGTCGATAACTTCGCCTTACGAGTTTTTAGCTTCCTAGCCTAGTAATAGGTTGTTTAAATACTTTCACAGGCAGTCCACGTAAAGTACTTTTAACGCTCGCCATTATAATGGAACTTTTAGCTTATATAAGTACCTTAATTACTTAAGTATTTTATAATGTTATCGAGTGAGCGAGAAGTTTAATTTATCATTAAGGCGGCTAGTTAATTAGGTTTTCTTTATTATAAAGACTCGGTTACTTACGCCGAAGTCAGGTTCCCTTCGGTGCTTATTTACTTATTAAACTTAAGTTTCTTAAGCGCGTTGAATTATTAACTGAGCGTAGTTAACATAGCCTTATATTCATTATATAGCCCATTAAGTGTCTTCTCTCTTTATCCTTTTTATCATCGGTATAGCTTAGTCGATCAGGTTAGTTCACTTAGCTTAATTAAAGTGGGTAAGCATTTAATATCTTATAAAGACTTTATAAAGCTGTAAGCTGGTACTATTATATAGGGTACTTATTTATATAAAGTTTATAACAGGGATAGCCCGAGATCAGTTATCCTAATGATGGTTAATAAATAGCTATAGTCGCTAGTTCAGGTATTCGTTTATAATTTCCACTTAGCTAATGGTCTATAAGTGCCTTATAGATGAAAGTTTTTAACGAATTCCTAATACTTTTAATATTTCGTTTATAAAGTCTACGGTGAATTAAGGCCCTCGATCGCTAATAATCTCGTTTAGTAGGCCGAATACTCAATATAAGCCCTCATAGTATAGTTTTGCCATGGTTTTAGCTATGTAGTCCTCTTTATATAGTATGGTTTATACTACTTTACTTAGTCGGTTTATAATTATTAACGCGTTATTATACTTATACTTATTTATTAGCATCTTATTAAAGTTTATAGTTAAGGATTTTTATAGCTGCAGTGATATAAGTAATGATTTTAATAGTCTTAAAGTTTTATCCTTAAGTGACTTCGAAGAGCGGTAGTTTATATAGTTAGATAAAAACCAGTCGATGTTTACCATTATTCTAAGCTATTAGTATTAAGCGGTGATTATTTAACGTGTTTTATTCCTTCTTAAATAGGCTGTTATAATTTACGAGTATACCTCGTAAATCAGCTTAGTCCGTAAATTATTTTTCTTTAACACTATTAGCCATCTTTAATGTAATAGTAACTTGTTATCGAGTAAAGATAGGTAAGGATCCTTACCTCCGCGGGCTTTCTCGCAGTATATTAATAGCTCGGGGTTTAGTTTATTCTCCTCAATAAGTATATTTATAAGTATATGCTTAAATGTAGTAAGCGGTTCGACTTCCTTATTTAAGACTAATAGTTTAATATTAAAGCTTAAATCTAACGCGGGTTAAAATATTCACATAATGTGCTAAGCTTCTTTCTTTTCCTTTTAGGTCTTAAGCTCCTTAAACTTTCGGGATAACGTATTGGTAGCTGCGTTTTAAGTTCCCGGATAGTACGTAATAATAAAGTGGTACTACGTTATAAATTCGGCTTAATTAGCTTAGTATATATTAAGGGTCTTCTTTATACTAAAGTACTTTAAGGCTTTATAGTTTATAATAATTATAAACTTAAGTAGTTTAATTAGCTTTAATTGCTAACATAATAGTATATATACCATTATTATAAGTTCCTTATTATAGATAAAGTAGTTTAGTTTGGCTCTATGCATGGTTTTGGAATAATAAGTAATGAGGTGCTAATCTTAGTTCCTATCTACTTCTTATTATAAGAGCACTCTAGCTAGTACGCTATTAGAGGCGTTAATTTCCACTTAAGTTAATCGGTCCTGTTTAAAGTGTAATAGTACCGGCGCCTAGGCTAAGTATTATTTTAGTTCCTTAAATGCTTCTTAATAATGTGTTATCTAGTTAAAGAATTCATCTTTTCTTATTAAGTTAATAAGGGGCTTTATAATGCAGTTATACTCTAGTATAAAGTGCTGATAAAAGTTATAAAATCTTAAGAACGATTAAACCCCTTTTATAGTAGTCGACACGCTTTAATCCTATACCACGCTTACTTTAAATGAGTCGATAGCTACTCCGTCGGTGCTGATAATAAAGCTTAAGAACTTAGTTTTCTAAACGTGAAATTCGCACTTATTTAGATTAGCTTATAACCCGGCTTTTTCTACCCGTTACAGTACTTTAGTTACATACTCCTAATAGGTTATTAAGTTCTTTAAGAAGATTAATATATTATCAATATAAGCGCTATAAAAGTCATTAAGGTAACCTATTAAAGTATTATTAATATATTGTTAAAAGGTAATAGGCCCATTAGTTAATCTAAATAGCAGCACCTTATAGCGGTATGCCTTATAACGGGTGTAAAAAATGGTTAGGTCTTTATCGCTTAAGTTAATCTTTATTCGATAAAATGCTTAACGTATATTAATTTTAATAAAATACTTAGCTTACGTAATATAAGCTAATGTTTCGTCGATTAAAGGTAAGGAATATCGATCCTTCTTAATAAAAGTATTTAGCTTCCAGTAATTTATATAAAACTATAGTCTTTTATTAAGCTTCAGTGTAAATAGAATTAAGGCTGCTTAAAGAGCAAAGCTGCTTTCGATAAAACCTTTATTTAAATTCTCGATAACGTACTTCTTATAGGCCTCGAGCTCTTATAGTAACATCTTATATAAGGAGCTATATAACAGCTTTTCCGGCCTTATCTCTTCTTTTAATTTTATTTTATAGTTTACGTTAAGGCGGTGGTTTAATAAGGTGTTAGATTCAACCTTACTAAATATGTTTAAGTAAGTGTAATATTTTAATGGGACTACTTATTAGGCTTTCTCTCGCAGGGCTACGTCGTCGAGTTTTAAACCTCCCTTTTCCTATACGTCCCTTTTCTTTTAAATAAAGCGGTCTAACTCGTATATACTAGTCACGCTTATAAGGGAATTTTACGCGACCTTTATGAAAGGAAGCGTACTTATAATAGCAATATTTAAGGGTCGGTATCTATACTATCCTATGTAGTCTCATCGTAGTTAATAAAGTCCTTGTTTATTTATTAACTATTCCTCTCTCACCAGGGGTGGTGAGGCTTTTCTTTAAGTTGTCATTAATGTCTCGCCTGGGACATTATGAATTTATTATTCCATAGCCGCTATGCTTTTATATTTCTCCTCTTAAGGTATTAATATTATAAGCCTTTATAATATAATAATGGGTCCCTTAAGCACTAATGGCTTATTAGTTAAGGAACTTAAGTTCTTTAGCTCCTTAATTTTCTATTTTACTAAGTAATAAACCTAGTGCTATTTATCTTACTCATTTATCTATATCTCTCGATTATTAACATCCTATTAATACTTAAGATCTTTATGAATGACTCCGTTATCATCCATTAGTATAGTCTTCTATTAAGAAGGATCTAGTGCTTAGTCTGGAGGAAACAGTAACCTCTTTCACTCGGCGTCAACTAATATATAGTGGAAGTTTAGCCACTTTCTCTTAAAAATAACGTCGTAAGTTATATTTAGTATTATTATCCATTTATCCTTAATAGTTTGTCTTTATATAATAAGGTCTCTTTAAATTAAAGTAGTTATTTTTTATACTCCTTTACTATTATACCCGCTTACGTTATAAGGTCCAATTTTTAAACGGCTAGTCTGTTTCATATAGAGTTACTTTTTTAGCTATTTAGTAAATCATAAGCTTATAAAGATATAGTTATTTGCTCCCGAGTTGATTAAGATATTATCGATAGTTAAAGATAATTTATTATTTATTATAGAATTAGTGCTATATAAGGGGGTCCCATTAAGGTAAAAGCTTAAATTTACTTCTTCCTTTTTAAGGTCTTCTTTCGTAGCGGTGGTTTACGTATTACCTATATCCTTAATATTGTTAACTATAATTATTCCTATCTTTATTAACTCTTGCCTTAAGGGGGAGTCCACTTGCCTTAAGGTGGCTAGTTTTCTGACTGCTTATCATCCTTAAGCTAATTATCAGAAAAGTACGGGGCAAGACCGGAGTTTCCAACATGAGTACGGAGGTTCCGAGTACGCAAGACTCACTGAAGGATCCACCATGAAGCAAAGAAGCTGTGTAGGAATAATAGTATTTATGTACACTATAGAGTAAAGGATCTGTGTGGGAACAATAGTGTTTATTCCCACCATAGAGCAAAGGATATATGTAGGAACAATTAAGTTATATAGAATAAAGTAGCTGTTTTCACATAGGAATGTGAAGGCTAAAAGTAGCATTTAAACTGGCCTTCTGCCCACAAAGAAGCAGAAGAGGAGGACAGGATAATAAATCACTTTCTTCCATAACTCCGTACTTTTCAATACTAATCCTAAGTGGATTTATTATTCTCCCTCCAGTTAATTACGTAGCGCTTTATAATAGCTTAGATCTAGGTATTATAGTCTTTAACTACTTTATCCTTATCCAGATAGGTTTACGTAATATATTCTTACTCTTAATAAATAAAGTAATGACCTTTAGTGATATATTCTTAATCTCTATTACATTAAGCTGCTTACTGGTAGTTAAGTTATGAGAGCTAATTAACGTACCAGTATTATCATTACCATTAAAAGTATTAGCTCAACTATTATTATTATTACGTCCCGATCATTTACTGGTATTACTAGTTAAAGTAATTTTTATCTTAGTTTTCTTACGCTTAACATATACTTGCTTCAGGATTATAATTAACTTAGTTATATAACAAACGAACTCCTTAAAGTTAACTAACTTATTATAGTACTCCTTAGCTATGTAAAGCTATAGTTAAGTAATAAGTTTACATTTAAACTCACTTTTCTACTTTAATTTTAGCTTTACGTACTCGCTAACTAACTATATAAAAGTATTTTTAAAAGTTTAAAAATTATCCTTAAGGTTTAGCTTAAGATCGTTAAAATCTTTTAAGGCATCTTTCCGGTAGTTATAATTATAATAATCATTCTATAAGTACTTTAGTAACTAGTTAGTAATAGTAATCTGATTCAGATGCCCTTTAAATAGGTAAAGAAAAAGAGAGCTGGCCGTTATGCCTCCAATATAGCTCTCTACATATATATGCTTAGTTTCATTAGTAAGGTAGTAATCTATATTCACAGTAATTTTGTTCTTTACTAGCCGCCGGTACTATACGTTGAACATAACTATATCCTTACTAAGCTCGTTATAAAACATAGGAGGGTCCATGAGTTTAACACTGCGTTAAGTGCTGCTATCTATGTGAATAGTTCCCATGTTAGTTATAAGCATCATGTAATGATGCGGATCAGGCGCGACGGGTAAAGCAGGTCGAACCGTAAGGAAACTTATAATTTAAGATCTAATAAAGGTATCTCGGCGAGCAACAGCCAGGTCGCGGTTAACATCCTGAAGTTAAGCACCGAGGTTGGCAATAATCGAGTTCTAGATTTTAATATGGTTCTCTCGATCTTAAACTTAGTCGATTAGCTACTGGGCTTAATTATCCTGCTAGTTAGGAGGGTTCGCCTTTATAAACTGCTCGATATAGGTAATTTAATTATACAGGGTCCTTATATTAACGTCGCTGATCTTTAATACTTCTAACAGCTTAACCATCTATTAGCGGAATGATAACATACATAGCATAGCTATCTTATGTTTTAAGAATATACCAGTAAGGTCTGACATTGTAACCTTCTTGTAATCATGTACATTTATAATACCATCGAAGGTAATCCTATTATTATCGTTGATAATAGCCCTAAATGGTATATAAGCGCCAGTCTTACCCTTATATACTGTGTAGTATTCAGCGAAGTCGGTAAGCTTATTAATGAAGTCCTGCTTCAGGTACAGAGAGTTAATACCGGTGTATCGATGCTAGTTAAGGGCGCTAGCAATGGTATTATGATATCCTTTAAAGGTTACGGGACTATCGTCATCGTTATCAACCTAGCTCAGCGTTCTTATAGTGCCATTATGGTCGTTGGGACGGTTGAGAGGTCCCACCAGCGAAACCCGTCTCACCCGATGTTCATGGTCGGCGGTGCGCAATTAATACTTCTTAAGGAGCAACTTCCTGAAGTTCTTCTACTAGAATTTGACTTCGTTAACGGCGTCGTTAAGAGCGGTCTATCTCTTAGCTGCGACTATGGCTGCCGCGTCGGCAGCGGCGGTAGACGCGTCGCGCGCTATAGATCTAGTCGTTATCATGTGAACTGGTATCGACGGCAATGTAACGTTCTTTCTCACTGGCGTAAAGAGTCTAGCCAGTGACGATAGCTCTAGACTCTAATGTCTGAGGTAAGCCTTCTTCTTCTAATTTCATTTCTTCCTTACGCTTACCATAAGGTGGGTAGTTAAGTATTATTATTATCTTAACGCGTTAGGTTGCATCGTAGGTAAGCAAATAAATACACAATAGTGACCATAACTGCGTGCACGTCATTATCTCAATTCAGATCTTAGGTATTAAATGCCTCCCTAAGCTGTTAAATTGACCTTTAAATTATGTGAGCGCAGTGGTAATTGCAAGGCGAAAGGTTGCTTAGATTAATATTGACTATATTCGTAGAATCTAAAGGTGAGGAAAAAGGAAAGAACTATTTACAAAGGTGGAAAAGAGAGCTTTTTCATATAGAAAATGTAGGTCATGGCCATAAATAACGTTTGCGTCTGCTAGCGCCCTGACAGCTTAACGATTAAAGAGCGTAAAGAAGGGTGATATAAGGAGAGAGGATAGAAGCGAAGAGATAAGGGATAAAGAGGGGAGAGAGAGGGAAGAGAGAGAGAGAAGAGAGAGTAAAAAGAGAGGATAAAGCAAAGAGGATAAAGTAAAGAGAATAAAGTAAAGAAAATAAAGCAGAAAAGATAAAGTAAAGAGGATAAAGCAGAGAGGATAAAGCAGAGAGGATAAAGCAGAGAGGATAAAGCAGAGAGGATAAAGTAGAGAGGATAAAGTAAAAAGGATAAAGTAAAAAGGATAAAGTAAAGAGGATAAAGTAAAAAGGATAAAGTATAAAAAAGAGAGCAATAAAAATATCAGGAGTAAAGAGGATAGAAGAGGATAAAGTAAAGAGAATAAAGTAAAGAGGATAAGATTATAAGGTATAGGTTTAAGTAAGTTATTTATATTAATTTTAAAAGCTATTTTAAGGTGACTAAATACTAAATTCTGAGAAGAGAAGAACCTTTAAGCACTTGATACGCGCTTAAATTATAAATCCGCCTTTTTATAGCTATCGACACAGCTTATATAAATTTATATAAAAATAAAATAAAGTAAAGTAAATTAACGCTATATAGTAAATAAGCTATCTTTATATATTAAAAAAAGAAATTAAAATGTTAAAAGATTTTGCTTACATATTATAGCTTAATTATCCCGAAATTATTACTTTAAGTAACCTTTTTTATTATAAATACGAGTCTTCCCTTAATTAACGTTATTCTTAAGCCCTTTCCTTAGTATCAATTCTTGTTACGTATAGCTAAAAGGTAAAAGAAAGGAGGATTTCAGATAATTAAGCGCCCCTTTAAGCTAAAGATAATATAACGGAAATAAAGTAACCGGAATAAATAGCCTTGTTAATTAAGATTTAACTTTATATTATAATCTCATATTATTTATACAGTGGAGTACTTAAAATAAGCTATAATATTAGTTTAAAAGGATATGAATTTATAAGCTTACTAAAGTCTTAAAACCTTATCTATATATTATAAAGCTGTTTTACTTATACGAGTCTTTCGAGCTAGTTTATAAAAGGTAAACTAATGATAAATATTACTCCTTTAATAACGCTAATATAATATATAAATATAGTATTAAATTATAGTTTTTATATAATGAAACCTTAATAACCTTTAAAGTTAAGAAAGGTAACCTTATAATTCCTTCGTACTTAAATTCTTCTTTAATCTTATACCTTTATCCACCCTTTCTTAAGTCTACTTTATTTATATCTTATAATAAATAGCTTATATTATACCAGTGGATTAAACTCGGAAGTAAGTCCTCGTAACTTCCCCTTACTATTATGAAGAGATTTTATAAAGCTTCTTATATTAGCTAGCGGCTTAAATATTTATATATTAAGTCTTACTTTATTAACTCGAATTATACCTTCTTTAAGTTACTACTTATATATATCGGTAAATTATAGCTCTTACGGAAGTAAACGTTCAGCTATACCTTCTCTTATCGCCTCTTTCGCCTATACCAAAGTCTATTATCTTTACCGGAGTATATTTATATAAAGTTGACTATAGCTTACGAGCTTATATACGTAAGGTTTAAATAAAGACTTAAAAAAGGTAGATTTAAGAGGTATAAGATCAATAAAGCACGACTTTATACGGTAAATAAATTCACTACTATATTTAAATAACTTCTTTTATATCGGTCCATAATCTCCTTAATCACTTCGGAAAAGTACAGTGAAGTCTTTTATAAAACTAACCAGCCTGTAATATAGTTATTTATATAAAACCTTACTTTATTAACTCCACTTAATAATTCCTCTTTAACTATTATTTATATGTTTTAATGGATTTAAAGTGGCGGCTTATTAAGAGAGACTTTAAGTATTAAACCTTAATAATAATAACTCTTAAAACCTATTTAAATTAATAAAGCTAAATAGCTTTAATAAAGTTACTTTATTTTAATCTATATTATTAAAGCGTAAAGAGATTATAGCTTAATATAGTAGCTTATTTAAAATGTTTTAATAACGGGCTTCACTTAATTTACACCGGTTAATGAAATATCTCTTAAGGTTTTAAAAACCTCTACCTTTTAAAAAAGCTTAAATAAATTAATAGCGGATCTATAAGTATACCAGAATAGTTTTATAGCTTATATAATCTGAGATTTTCTCGAAAGTTCATTTTAAAAAACTCTTCTTAAAAAAATATTCTTAAGAATTCTAAAGACTTAAGTTTAAGAAGTTTTTAAGAAACTCTTCTTAAGAAACTCTTCTTAAAAAACTCTTCTTAAGAAACTCTTCTTAAGAAACCCTTCTTAAGAATTTTAAAATCTTAAGATTAAGGCTTATATGATTCGAGATTTTCTTAAAAGTTCTTAAGAAATACTTCTTAAGAAACGCTTCTTAAGAAATTCTACTTACGATATAAGGGTTAAGGATTTAAAGGTCTTCTTTCTTATAAGGCTTTCATTCTTTTAAGGATTCTCTTATAAAGTCTTTTATTTTTAATAAGACTAAGCTCGGGAGTGCTTAAAGCATTACAATAACATTATGCTCTCGGTGCTATGATACTATTCATTAAGAAAGTATATCTTAACGCTCCCATAAAGGACTTAAAGGGTAAGATAATTTCAGATATATATACCTTCCTTTCTTTATTATGTTAATTATTAAATAAATTAATGTACGTTATAAGCGAGCTGATTATATAAGTGAGCCGATCACTTTTCTATATTTTAAAATAACTATCCTTAATTATATTATAATAACATTAAAAACTAATTATAATTATATTAAAAACAACTAAATCTAATAACTTTAAAGCTCTTAATAAGTACGTGTATTATAGCTAAGCTTATTATAAACATTATAGCACCGAATCCTTAGATGAGCTACCTTTATACTACTACTATCCAGCTATATTTCTTATACTACCTTCCCACTTATAGCTTTTTAGTTTAATATATCTTATGCATCTTATACGGTAAGTAATTTTATAAGCTAAACACGTGTTTTTTTAGCCCTTCAGCCCTTATTAAATGCCTTATTCGTAAAAACACCACTTTAAGGAGAAACGTTATTTTTATTAACGTTTTCACGTTAAATATCTTAACTAACGATAAGTGATACTTAAGTAATAATTAATAAAGGGCTAAAAAATTATTAGTTTATATTCTTAACGATATTTCGAGACGAACGAAGGCTTAACAATTAAAGAGCATAAAGAAGGGCGACATAAGGAGAGAGGATAAAAGCAAAGAGATAAGGAATAAAAAGGGGGGAGAGAGGGAAGAGAGAGAGAGAAGAGAGAGTAAAAAGAGAGGATAAAGTAAAGAGGATAAAGTAAAGAGGATAAAGTAAAGAAGATAAAGTAAAGAAGATAAAGTAAAAAGAAGAGAGTAGTAAAAATATAAGGAGTAAAGAGGATAGAAGAGGATAGAGTAGAGAGAATAAAGTAAAGAGGATAAGATTATAAGGTGTAAGTTTAAGTAAGTTATTTATATTAATCTTAAGAGCTATTTTAGGGTGACTAGATATTAGATTCTAATAAGAGAAGAACCTTTAAGCACTCGATACGCGTTTAAATCACAGATCCACCTCTTTACGGCTATCGACATAACTTATATGGATTTATATAAGGTAAAATAGAATGGAGTAAGGTAGATTAACGCTATACAGTAAATAAGCTATCTTTATATATTAGAAAAAGAAATTAAAATGCTAAAAGATTTTACTTACGTATTATAGCTTAATTATCTCGAAATTATTACTTTAAGCCACTTTTTTTATTATAAATATAAGTCTTCCTTTAATTAACGTTATTCTCGAGCCCTTTCCTTAATATCGATTCTTATTACTTATAGTTAAAAGGTGAAAGAAAGGAGGATTTCAGATAATTAAGCCTCCCCTTAAGCTAAAGATAATATAATGGAAATAAGATAACTAGAATGGATAGCCTCATCGGTTAGAATCTAACTTTACATTATAATCTCGTATCGTTTATATAGCGGAGCACTTAGGATAAGCTATAATGTTAGTTTAAAAGGGTACGAATCTATAGGCTTACCGAAGTTTTAAAACCTTATCTATATATTACAGAGCCATTTTACTTATATAAGTCTTCCGAGCTAATTTATAAAAAGTAAACCGATAGTAAATGTTACTCCTTTAATAACGCCGATATAATATATAGATATAATATTAAATTATAGTTTTCATACGATGAAACCTTAATAACCCTTAAAGCTAAAAAAGGTAACTTTACAATCCCTCCATACTTAAATTCTTCTCTGGTCTTATGCCCTTATCTACCCTTTTTTAAGTTTGCCTTATTTATATCTTATAACAGATAGCCTATATTATACTAGCGGATTAAACTCGGAAGTAAGTCCTCGTAACTTCCCCTTACTATTACGGAGAGATATTATAAAGCCTCTTATATCAGCTAGCGGCTTAAACATTTATATATCGAGTCTTACCTTACTAACTCGAATCATACCTTTCTTAAACTACTACTTATACATGTCGGTAAATTATAACTCTTACGGAAGTGGACGTTCAGCCGTGCCTTCTCTTATCGCCTCTCTCGCTTACACTGAAGTCTGCCATCTCTGCTGGGGCATATTCATATAAAGTCGACTATAGCTTACGAGCCTATATACGTGAGGTTTAAGTAAAGACTTAGAAAAGGTGGATTCAGGAGGCATAATACCGATAAAGCGCGACTTTATACGGCAGATAGATTCACTGTTATATCTAAATAACTTCTTTTATACCGGTCCGTAATCTCCTTAGTCGCTTTAAAAAAGTGCCGCGAAGTCTCTCATAAAACCGACCAGCCCGTAATACAGCTATTTATACAAGACCTCGCTTTACTAACTCCACTTAGTAATTCCTCTCCAGCCATCATTCATGCGTTTCGGTGGATCCAGGGTAGGCGGCTTCCTTCAACCCTTTAAATCGCTACTCTTAAGCCCTTATAGTGCTAACATCTCCTATCGTGTCGACGTACAGCTAACCCCTTTATTCCTTCTTCTCTTCCCCACTCCCGCCTTCACTAAAGTCTGTATCTCCGTCAAAGCGTGTTTATACACTGGATTAGGCTGGCTTTGCGAGACGAGACGCTTATTCCTAGTCCATCAGCCGAGGAGCCAATTAATCCTATAGTTACTAGCTTACAGTATAGAAACATTTAGGCTAGAACGGTCATCAGTTCCTTTTTATGAACTCGGGCCCATAAGTCTCAGCTACGGAAGTGGTGATGGTCCACGCCACTCTGCCTCGCCGTCGTAACATCATATTAGCCACGGCTTAAGGGGCAAGCCAAGTGATCGTCTGCCTCGACAAGGTTATACCGACAACTTTCTGCTTGTTCCATATTAGTTACTTTGCATGACTCAGCTGTCTATAGTTCACCGACAATCTTCGTTACTATGCCATTCGCTTCCGTTTAGGAACTTGTTCAGTCTCCCCTGCTGTGCGATACGGTTCTGTTCATGAAGTGGTCACACTGCTCTCGCTCTTCTCAGAAGGGAATACTTGTGACACCGAGACGCGATCGACGACAAAAAGCCCAGATAATATATCGTGGATATGGATACGGCAAGAAGAAGCCCAACGAGCAGTGAATGGGTTAGGATGGCAAGCCCCTAGTACGTTGGCACGAAACTGGGATCCAAGAAAATATCCCTGTAGGCTTGTTTTCACTTTTGGTTTATGGCAACTTCAGCCGGGGTGGCAGAAACGGGACTCCGTGGCTGTGCCGCGCCAGGCTCACCTCTGATCAGGTTAAAGCAGCAGCGGCTCAGGTCTGTGCCCAGCAATGGAAATTGCTAAGGGCAACTTTCGGGTAATGCATATGGCTGTTGTAGGCCATCATTCCGATGATGCCCTGGAGCCTGGAGGAGGGTTGTGGTTCTTGTCTGTACATTTTCTGCCTACAAGTAGGTGCAGGTTAGGCGCGTACGGGAAAGGCGCTATTTACAGTACTTGTGTAGATCACCATATATCAAGTTAAACTTTGACTCGAAACGGAAGAGCTTTAGTTTGGCACTAACACGCTAAACCAGAGTCTCTTTGCATGATTCCCGCCAGCTAAGCACAAACTTGATAGAGCCATGTAGCAGTAATACTAGTATCGGTCATTCACACAACCGGCCGGGATCGCAGCGGAACCATCTGCAAAAAGCTTAATGGCCGCACACTATTTCACAACCATGATCAGCACGTCTGTCCTACCCCCTTCATTATGTGTTTGTAGGGTTACCTGATATAGGTCACCATCATCGCCATGCTGACAACCCGCAATCGATAAACCGGATCCTACCAGCATCAGGCCTAAAATCTTGTTTCTGATGCTGCTGCTTTATTTGGTATTTGAGTTGCGACCTTAACAGCAAGTAATTGTTCCGTTGGTAGTCCCGTCGGTATCTCTGCCTCTACCAGTCTCGGTTCTCACTCTGGTCAAATCCGTAGCAGGTGACGCCGCCCCAGTTCCGGGAGACTGTACGAACGCGCCTGCGTAAGCGTCGCGCCCATGATTCCTGCGCAGACGCTCACTGCAAGCTCTACAACCCCTTCGTCAATGGTGACATGGAACTCGACTGCATCGGCAACACCAACGCTGAGTTCAGTCCCGTCGAGTTCTCCGGTGCCTACATCGACTCCCTCAAAAAACCCCTCAACATCCCCTTCTGTCACTGCGCCATCAACATCAACATCGCCAGCGGCTTCAACAAGCAGCAGCACAACTGGAGCCGCCAGCTCGAAGTCGACCAATTCGACCCTGAGCACTGTTATTAGCAGTAGCACAAAAGCTGGAGAGACAAGGCAGTCTACACGCAACAAGGACTGCGGCACTGCAGGTCTTGCGTCTGCTGTTTCCTGACCCGAATCTCTACATCCTTCAGCAGCAGAGCACACGTGATCCCTCGCCGCTTTTGTGGAGACTTACACCGGCGCTAAACACCACTACACACCCCTCGCACACCCCTCGCACACCGGCCCCACTGTGTTGTGGCAGAAGACTCACAAAAAGCTTCAAAGCATCAACTGACAACCAGTAAGCCATAGCACTTGCCTACATCAAGAGGAGGCCGGCCTTACAGTGCATCGCACGGGTAACGCATCCTTAAGTAACCTTAAAGTGTCTCGTGCTTCACGGCCAGGATTAACCCCTTAACGGCTGTTGTTTTTATGGTAGAAGACCGTCCAGTGGGCCACACCATCGGCAACGGCGTCTGCTAGCTCTTCTACCTGCGTTGGGTCTACCCCAGCGGTATCTTCGAAGTCAAGAACAAATACCGCATCTCCAATGAGATGATAGTTTCTAGGGTTCTGATCCGCCGGCTCGACACCAAGCGCAAGAATCGCCTTCAGAGCCGGTTTCAGCATTTCCTTGATCGTCGACTGGCTGAGATCCCCAACTTGCTCCGCATAGAGAGACACGCTGCCGACATCGGATAAGAGGAAGGCACGCGTCCCATCGCAGCTACCTTCTCCGTAGAAGACCGGGATGGCGTGTCCTTGGAGCGGCTCGAGCTTCCGATATATTCTCTTCTCGTTGTCGAATTCCGCGTCCCAGGTTGGCTTCAGCTTCTTTACTACGACGGTTGGAGGAAGAAACGGGCCCGGGAGAAAGCCTTGTATCCATTGCTGGGCTAAGGAAGGAAGCCAGCAGGCGACCCACCGAACGGCGATATCTAAGACGGTGCGGTTGATGCGCAAGCGGAGGATGTGGTTGTGGCGGCCATCCTGGTCGATATATGTGGCTGTTCCAGAGATGTGACTGCATCCAAGTCGGAACTATAGAATTGTAAGCTTGAATGCGCCGAGGGACCAAGAGGGGCTCCAAACCTTGCATAGGAATCCATTTGTATCTACCATATTGCTTTGTAGAACGTCCTGGCAAAGGTGATATCGTGTCCAAGTGCACGGGCCGCGGTGGAAATAATCCACAGATAGCCGGGATAACCTCGGCATAATCCGCATCTAACCTCATGGAGAAAGATCCCCCCCGCATCTTCATCTTTGCTCACATCTCGCACAGGCCACCCCAGAAGCAATGAGCACCACTGTGAGGTCCTTGCTCGATGAACACCCAAGTAACCCTGTGCGACACAGGGTACTATACGGATTCTCGCAAAAAGTGGCAGGACAAATATCCAGCCATTACCAAGTTTCATATCCAGACCCAGGTCCAGAATAACGGCTGCGTCACTGCCAATTTCAACCCGTTTCTCCCTCTACAGGAGGACGACGAGCTCCGATTAAGTGAGCTAGCATACCCGCCCAATTGCCGAAGCTGGCGGCTTGCATCGGAGGCAGACGCCGGCAACTGGTTTCATCATGAGGTCTCCAACGTCGTCATAGCCGCCTGGGCAAAGTATCCAAACGTTCTTCAGACCGCTGAAGCGCCGGCATTGACCGAGACCAAAGTGGACGAAACCGTCGACATACTGTATTCTACATATCATGCAAATAATACCCTGCGGCTCCAGGTCGCAGCAGGAGAGTGGAAACGAAACACGATTAATGCTAGGGAGTGGCAAATTGGAACCTCAGGTCCGCCAGCCAGCAAAGGCTTAGTCAAGAACTTAAGGGGTTATGAATATCATTTCCCTTGGAAGGCAAGTCTGACGACCTAGCAGATACGCCGATAAGTACGAGTGCCCTCATATCTTCTGCTTCGACGGTTCAACTCTTCTCATGCTCCAGTTCCGTGCCAACGACAAAGGCAAGATCAAAGACGCGAAGTGCGAGGTCGACTGCTGGGTCATTCCGCGGGAGAACGGAGGAGGTTGCACCGTGAGGTATGGCCTTTATCGACTCCTTGTCCAGGGTTTCCGAAAATGCCAGGGCTTGCGCTCCTACGAGGTATCCCTCGGCGGCATACGCCCGTCGTTCCGCCAGTTCTATTCTGGCCGTCCAGTATGGAAAGTCGACGGCCAAAACTTTGGGAATCATCCACAGGGTTATACCACGGCGCTGGCAGTGCTTGGGGGGCCTTCTACTGGACGCACAATGGCGCTCCCTGCCTAGATGGCGGGAACAGGGTTTGGGACACGCCAAGTTTCTGGGACACGGCCCAACTCGAACAAGAAGGCGGGCAAGAGGGACACGACTTGGTTGAGGAGGATATATACAATGCTTAGATTTGCTGAGACGGCCACAGCGATGGGACGAGTAGCAGAAATGGACTGTGGAAGTGGTGACCTGGTGCTGTCCGTTTCGATTATGTTTTGCGGGCGATTTACCGGTTGACTCAGGCCTGGGCATGTGTATTTGTTCGCGCAGTCCCGCCGCAGCATCAGTCGATGAGGATGAGAAAATCGGCACATCAGGGTAGCACTGTAGTCAAGTGAAGACATGCATCTCGTGCAAGTTAGACCGGGGGTCGAGGAGTAAAAGGGAAATCCCCACAAGCGATTGTTAAGGAGAGGTAGAGGATGATACATTCAGCTGTTGACAGCTGTCCAGAATGCACGGACATTGAGAACGATAGAATGGGGACAGCGCAAGTCACCGAGTCGAGAGTGCCGTGCTTCTGACAGATTTGGGGTCGCGGCAAGGCGTCTCAGATAGTGAGATTCACTGCTACAGAGTTTTCTAAAAGGGTATTGTAAACAAAATGAACTTTATTGCTTGCTAGGGGAGTGAAGTCCCCCGAGAGGAAACTATTTTACAGTATGTTCCATAGCTTGCCTCATCCAGCTCCGCTACTTTCCGGTGCGCCTCGAGGACGGTAAACCCGCTTATACCGACAAGCGAGGTCGAATTCTCGGTCACGCTCCGGCAGCCGCTCCAGGTCAGATAATATCTTGTCTTCATAGTACGATCTTCCCATACTGCTCCTCGTAATCGTGCAGTGCTTCCGTCTCGAGAAAGTTCTTCAGTGGTTCCCACGTCGGTTTCGCGAAACCCTCCCACTTAACGTGCACCTAGTTGCCTCTTCCTCGCTTCCTAGTTCCCAGGATCTTCTCGACCGCCCATTCAGTTCCTTCTTCCGTTAACGCTGGGGGCTGGACGTCGTCGTCTATTTGGGAAGGAGCTTTCTCGCCGGGCGTAAAGGCGACTCTCGTTCTAACTTCTAGGGCCTCGCTTCGTGTCGCCCCCACTGAAAGGCAGATATCCGTCCGCAATAATGAATTGATAAGACAACCTTAAAGAAAGGTTTCAGCGCACTACGTATAGTAAAGAATAAGTAAGGGATAAGAAAAAGAGAGCCGAACGGTATGCACTTATCCACTATACGCAGTGCGTTGAGACAGACGTTTTATAATATGTTTTTATTAATATACCATGGTTAATAGGAATCTCCCTTTTTAAGCTTCAATATAGCCTATCTTCTAACGCAGTATGCCTCAGTTTAGCTGCTGTGTGTTTTCGAAGGTAGCTTAAGTGTTCAGGTATTTTACAGTCCGCCTTTTTTTGTCCCCTGCTTGTCTGGGAAGGAACGACCGGCACAAATTGTTAGAAACTCCCATTTCTCTGGCGGGGCATCCTCTTCATCCAGAAACCCCATCTCTTTCCCAGAAAACCTCCTCATCCACTCGCAGTATCTTAGAGTCTTTCAGGGATCTTCCGGTTGCAGATCGAACTCTGCCAATGACCTCCTGATGCGGGGCAGTCAAGCAGGGATGTGGCGCGAGCGGGTAAGGCATTGAGCGATTATGCAATGCCGCCATAGAAATATGCACGCGCTGCATATCAGAGGGTCTGCTCGCACAGGGTCGGGTTTCTTGGCTCTCTCGTCTAACAGGGACCCCTCAGGTATGACAGACCTTCATAAGGCTTACTTCTGCCACCAAGACATTAGCGTGTCATCCGCGCATTCCCTTCGGCCGTTCCCCGCGAAATTCCCAACAATCTACGCCAAAGTTAACTAGAGCGATGCCTTCGTGCGTGATAAACGGCGTGGAAACCAAGCTAGCATGGTAAGAAACCCGTTCTCCGCATCGTCTCCTGATTATCTCAGTCCCCGGATGCTTTGGCGGGCACTAACACATCTTATTACCAGTGGGCCATGCATTCGCGGCCACCGGGCATCCAAGTGTCAACATACAGACCGTGTTCTACAAAACATCAGAAATCCGGGCCGTCCGCTTACAACATGCCCGCACCCGCCCGGTACTCTGTGTGCTTGTACTCGTCTCACTCTACAAGGGACTGATCTTGAGTGTACGTCTGTCGCAACACGCACACACGAGCGCAAAATCTAGCAGGAGGCGCGTGGTCTGGCTGACACTTTGCTCACGATAGTTGATATCGCGGATAACCAACAGCCGCCCAAAAACTCTCCACAGCAATCACTCCCACAACCGGGAGTTTCAGGCACAGAAGGCATGTTCGGGAACAACACAGCGCTGTCGCGACAGCCGTCTGTCATCGAGGTGGATGACCCTGGCGTGGACGTCATCGGCGGCGAGGGGGAAATTTACAGAATGGAGGGCAGCTACCCGAGAAGCTTCACACCAGATCGGACCAACACGAGAACAACTTCCGGACCTCGCAGCAGAACCAAGGGTGCACAACAACACGATCCCGGGAGGAAGGTGACAAAGAAACGGCGCCATGAAAGAGAAAGCAGCCGACAAAGAAGCCTTCCGCCGGCAGCCGCACTCGTGGCTCAAGCCGAACAGTCGCAGCAATTCGCATACACGACTCAAACCCCGCAGTACTCGTATGTGTCGGATTACCACTCCAGCGCTTCTTTTCAGGGTCTCTCCCGGACCGATGCTGGTATCGATAGCCCGACGACCTTTCCTCAGCTCCTTCCGAGGCATGGCGCTGCCAGCAACGCAACCGCAGCAACAGGGATGTGGACTTAGATGTCGAACGGTCCGGGGCATAACAATTGGCTTTGGACCCTATAATTTCTAGATTGCGTCAGGCACTGGTATTCGGGATCAACTGCATCGCGAAGCTCATATCTCGCATGCATGGTTGGCGGAGGGTCAACGGATGATGGGTGTAAGAGCACATTTGAGCACGATTCCCTCCCGACGCGTCAGGGGGGTGAATGACGTTCTGTTGGCTGTCAGCTCGGTTGGCGGGTGCCAAGACCCGATGTGATTGGCCCAAAATGAGATACCCCGAACCCATGTGGAGCTTAGTCATCTTTTACTACCTCTCCCCTGCTCTCCTTAAATAAGCCCAAAACCTCTAGGGACACCTTGTGTTGTTGCAATGCAGGACCCCTAAAAAGACGGCCTATCACCCGGATTGGAAACTTGCTCACTGACTGTCGGGCATCAATGCAAGTCGCGTATATGCGATCCCATGTCTTGGCAACGCCGCGCTTTTGAGCCAAGACCATTGAAAGCTTGGGCAAATGAGAGAGGTTGCGGCTTTGAGATGAGGCGCATATGCAAAGAGCCGCAGCCGCTGCGACATGGTTTGACAGCTTTGCTCCCGCTAAACTCTCTCATTCTTGCTCACGCGAAGTTGATCCGTTGGATGTGACTTGACGTGGGGCATGGTCGGTTCCTGAGTTGACGTTGGGATTTCCTCATGTCTTTTTATCACGTGCACGATTCACGGACTTGGGGATTTACGTGCCGGACGCTCACCGACGAAGCTAATTAATTAACCGCCAAGCACGGTTACCTCAGCTTCGGTCTGTATTATTATATGTCTTGGCTGGTCGTCACCTTTCCCGTTGATAAGAGAAAGAATCACACTCTTTCTCTCAAGAAGCTGTAATAATTACTTCGTATTATCTTGTCATGACAATTTTGACAGGCATCTATCTATCTATGCGTCCCCGGAAAATATCTGGAAGTCCGGATTGGCCCGAGACGAAATGTCCGAGGCCGAAAACCACCCTGCCTGCACGGTTCAATTTCGACTTCGCGATGTTTTACTCTCAACCTAATAATACACAGGACACTGCTCTTTTGTCCTTTGTGGGAAAACAGCCCCTTTTCTGAAAATTCTCGCCGTTTTCCAGCGCTCCCACAGCCACGGCCATGACGACCCAAAAATCAGTTGGCGCCGCTTCTCCCACCTACGATGTCATAATCGCAGGTGCCGGGCCGGTCGGTCTGTTCTTGGCATGCGAGCTGCGCCTTGCAGATGTTTCCGTCTTGATGCTCGAGCAATCTGCCGATCCTTCTTCGCCCCTGAAGAGGCTTCCCTTCGGCATGCGCGGTCTGACTATCCCAACCATGGAAGCCTTCTATAGGCGTGGTCTGCTCGACGACATTGTAAAGGATAACCCCGCCAGCATCAAGAGCCTCGGCTTGCAGCCCGGCAAACAGGCAGGCCACTTCGCGGGCATTACGTTCAGTTATAGCGACTTCGACTCGTCAAAATGGGAGTACCGGCTGCCCAACCCGGCTGACACTAATATAGCGGCGGAGTTGGAACGGGTCGAGAAGACGCTAGCAGAGCGCGCACTTGCCGTGGGTGTTGAGATACGGCGTGGCGTCACTGTCAGTGGGTTCTCTCGATCAGACGATGACATGGTCACCGTCGACACTATTGCAAAGTCTGAGGAGGAGGAGTTCCGTGGGAAATGGTTGGTCGGGTGTGACGGCGGGCGCAGCACCATACGCAAAGTTGGCGGGTTCGAGTTTGTCGGCACGGAGCCGGAATTCACTGGCTACTCTGCCAAGGTCGAACTGGCTGCTGACAGTGAACCGTTACCTCCGGGTAAGAATAATACCTCGAGGGGGATGTACAGTCTGGCGCCGTCAGGTCAGCTGGTAATGGCGGACTTCGACGGCGGTGCACATCATCGTGAGGAGGTCACTCTCGAGCATTTGCAGTCCGTGTTGAGGCGTATCTCGGGGATAAACGCTACGCTGGCCACGGTACATGTAGCGACGACGTGGACGGACCGCTCAGCACAGGCGACTACTTACAGAAAGGGGAGCGTGTTTCTGGCCGGAGACGCTGCGCACATACACTCCCCGCTTGGTGGTCAGGGGCTGAATCTGGGAATCGGCGATGCCATGAATCTTGGGTGGAAGCTTGCAGCCACTATACACGGGCGGGCACCAGGCGGGCTGCTGGACACGTACACGACGGAAAGACACCCCATCGGACAGAGGGTTCTGGACTGGTCGAGGGCACAGGTTGCCGTCATGAGGCCCGGGCAGGCTTCGCGCGCGTTGGAGGCCATCTTCAGGGATATTATGCAGACAAGAGACGGGGCGACGTATTTTGCTGAGCGGGTTTTGGGAGTCTCGCTACGGTATGATCTTGGGAGCGGACATCCGTTGGTAGGCCGCAGCGCGCCTGACTTTGAGCTGATGAGAGAGGGCGGAGGGATGACGGTTGGCAAACTACTGGAGTTGGGAATGGGGCTGCTGGTGGACTTTGACTCCCGCCGGGAGCTTCAACAATTATTCCCCAAGCGGTGGACGAATGGGATAGAGTATCTCGCGGGCGAGCCAAAGGAAAGGCTGGGACTGAGCGTTCTGTTGATCCGCCCGGACGGGATTGTTGCGTGGGTTTGTGAAGGCCAACTGGATATTGACGAGTTTTTGACGGCCGCGAGGTGCTGGTTTGGCGCCGAGAACTGGATAGTATCAAGACAGAAGGAGGCGTGATCATGTCCGAGTGTTGAGTCCCAACTCATGTCTTGTACAATATCTGTACGCATATTATCAAGGAATCTCCCCTACGTCTAATGAATTAACCCAATTTGATCTCCCTTTGTTTATGTTTAATTGTGCATGATTGGACCGTGAATTCAGCTCGTGCCGTCCCAGCTTGGCAATGCATCCTTCGGCCAGACTCGCTAACCAAAATTTCGATTGGAAACACGCAGTCTCTTCTTGTTGGTGCAGTGGCGGCCCTATCGCAAGGCCACCCACCATAGACCAGCCGTCATGTGGGAGGCCTACCACCAACCACCACCACCAACCCCGCATCACGACCACAACAGTTTTACGTATCTTTATGAACTTTCACTTTTCCAGTTCCATCCCTCCTCATTTCCCCCGCACATTTCCAGGGCCTTGCTCAGGTGAACATCAGCCGTTATGGCGCGCTCAACTATACCGTCCTCCACCTTCAGCGCTGGCAGTTCTTCATCATCATCATCATCACGATCCTCCTCAGATAAAGACCCAACATGCTGGAGATGCAAATGCGTCTTTGTCTCGCAGCGGGCGCTGGAACAACATCAACAGAGTCGCTGCGCAGCGGTCTGGGGGTTGCGCCGACGACCTGAACCCACGGTGCCCAACTCCAACAACAACTCCAAGCAAACCGGGCAGCTTCAAAACACGCCCATAGAGACGACGACGCCAACAGTCACATTGACAACGACGACCACGACAACAACCATGACCATGCCGAATATGTCGACGACGACGACGACCACAACAACCACCACAGCAGTCATTCCCCCGTCACATCAGCAGCGCAACGGAGCAGCAGCAGCAGCAGGTAGCAAAGGACCCGGAGGGATAGAAATAAAATGCGGCTACTGCCAGTTGACCTTCCCCACCCCGAACGAACTGTCTGTGCATCTGCTATGGGCCAATGATGATGATAATGCGGGGGGGCACAACTTCCTCGGTTCAAATTTTGGTCACCCAGTTGCAAGGCCCACCTGGTTCTCACCAAAACCGTACACTACTACGCCGGCATCATCCACGTCCCAGCCGGCAAAGACAATTAATACAGCCTCCCCAAAGCCCAAGGTACAGGTACCACCAAAGCCCACACCAGTACTACAACAGACCGATCTTCTGTTGTTGCAGTGTGACTGCGGCAAGGAGTTTCGAGATATGGGCGCAATGGCTCAGCATAAACGCGATTCACTCGCACATAAGAATAAGCAGAATCAGGGGAAGAAGGGGAAGCAAAAGATGCTGCCTCCTGCTGCTTCCAATGGCACTGGTACTGGTACTGGTGCTGTCAAGGGTGGAAACGGAGGAGGTAATTGGGGGTTACAGAACAAAGCAACTGGTAAAGGGCTTGGGAAAGCGATACCCACTAATAAGACAGGGGCCGCAAAGGCGGGGTACATTTGACCCCGGCTGGTGGTGACAACTTAGAGTATTTATAATGATGGATGGATGGGGGAGGTTTGCCAGTGTGGCTGGTTACGTAGTTGGTTACTGTATTTGCATTTATTAGATTGGATTACCTATGGAGCATAATTATTATTACCGTCACACAAATCACACACAATCGAAAACAAAGTCTCGGATGGATGGATGGATGGATGGAGAGAAACAATTGTCAAACTTTGGATGTTGAGGTCCGGTGTAATATACATCGATCTCTCTATTTATAACCGTCTCCCCCCTCCGAACCCCAACGTATCGTTGTTATCCCACGGCGGTCCAAGCGCGACCGATCGCCACACTCAAAGTTCATGAATGTACCGGTCCGGTCGGTATATATGTAGTGGCAGGCAGGCATGATTAGGTGTGGTAGATGCTAAACTTGATCGCATCCATCCCGTCGTTGCTCGAACAGTCCGTCCAGGCCACGCCGCCGACCTTCCCGTTGGTGTCGTACATGGCGATCGCCCTGTCGATCATGTGGATCAGGTCCCCGTTGCCGACCACATACGAGAAGGAAAACACGCTCGGCACGAGGACGGTGACGACGGCCACCGCGCAGGTGCCGTACTGCACCAGCTGGCGCTGCAGGCCAAGTATCTGGATCGTCCAGCTGCCGCCGCCGTCGATGTTTTTCATGATCACGCGGCAGTCGTCTGACAAGGGGGAGGCGTCGGAGCCCTCGTTCTTGAACATGAACGAGGTGCAGTGCTTCTCGTGGTCGTTGGCCGTGAAGATTACGGGGTGGGCGGCAGCGCTGCCGGTGGCCGTGTCGCTTCTGTTCCCCGCCGGGATGGTGACGAGGTTGCCAGAATTTTCAGACGCGGGGATCTTGAGGTTGACGTACGTGTCGCCCGTCGGGCTGAGCGCCCAGAGGTCGCTGAACTTGCCGATCACGGGTCGACCGTTGACGTCGGTGACGTTGCTTGCTGCGGATGGGGTGAGGTTGGCGAGGGGGGAGGTCGGGAGATTGGCGGGGGGGGGGCGACTTTGACGGCGGCGGGGGCAATTTGGGCAGGCACGGCGGGTTTCTTGAGGATCGCTGAGAGAGGCCACGGGAGGGCATGCGCTCCGCTGCTCAGAAAGGTGAGGCAGAGCAGGAGGCCGGCGAGGAAGAACTCCCTTTGGGATGGCATCTTGACAATCTGAATCAATTCGGATGATGAGCAAAGCCAATCGTGTGGTGCGGATTGCGATAGCCTCGTGGATTTTGTGTGGCACGAGGGGCTGTTGAGAGGGGAGGGGTAAGTTTCAAATGACTGCGATGGGGTGGCTGTTTTTGAGAAAGGTGAAAATGCATCACGCGATGTGCAGAGTAACATACCTTCACTAGAAGCGAGGGTAGGGATGGGATGGAAAGGGCCTAGGCTGTTACGTTCACCTGACGTTGCACAATCGTGATGTTCACTATTCCAACTGCGTCTCGTCACCAACAGTTTTGGGGGGGGAGTCCGAGGAGACCAGTCGCGTCAATGCCGTAAATGGAAACTTAAAGGAGGAAGGCACACGGACCATCAAACAAAGGCACAAACTCAAAGTTTGGTGAGCAGATAATATCGATCAGAGCAGGCTCCTATCAAGTATCCAGCCCATTCCTCCTAAAATAAAATAAAGGGGTAGCGCAAATAAACAAATCCGCTCCTCAATGAAAGATTGTCCCAAATCCGAATTCAGTTCGCCGCCTGCCGGCACTCACGAATGTATCCCGTCCGATATCCCGAGGCATCATGCCCAAATCCAAATCCGACGCCCGCAAGTAACTGTGTAAGAGGCCCTCCATGGGTAAGGGGAGCAAAAAAACGAGCGTGTGATGTCCACCCCTTGAATGCCTCCTAACACAAAGGGGTCTCACTTGATCGAACAGGAAATATGTCAATATTATATCTTATGGAGGCTCTTAATGAAGGGGACTTTACCATTACTTATGTAGCCTTGGGGCGATACGCAAGGGGGGGACCGTTACCCGTAGCACCCTTGTTGCCACCCACACTGGGAGGACGGCGCTTCGCAGCGCAGTCAGAGCAAGGGGGCGGGTCTTTTCCGTCTCTCACCGTGACGTTGCTGCAGCCTTCGACGTCGCATTTCTCGGGTGTAAACGTAACCTTCGAAGGTTCCTTGCAGACGGGGCAGCTAAATCTCCACGAGATGCACATGACGAAGAGAAAATGAGTATTTTGATGGGTGGTGGTGGAAGAGCTTGGGAACTTGAGTTGATGGTGGAAAGAGGTTTGGTGTAAAAGGGAAAAGGGAAAAAAGAGTTGGAGCAAATAATGACCAAGTATTTATAAAGGGCACATACTATTCAGATGATAAGCCCCCTCTCATGCACACCTCCAGTGAAAGTTGTGTCAAAGTGAAAGGTGTGGTCACTCCGACCTTGACGGGACTGAAGAGTTGGTCTTAGGAGCTTGCCACGGCGCAGAACATGCAACGCCTAAGAACACTGCAGTGGTTCAATAGGTAATGATTACCGATGCGTTGGCCTCTCATATTAGGAAAAAACAGCTGCGAGTATGTATTATAAACGATCCCTATAAAAAGCACTGCACCTGCCCCTCGTACAACGAGAATAAAAGTCTATTCCGAGCTTAGGCTGTTAGTCATGTAACTCCGTTGGCTGACTGACGTGGAATGGGTACAAAAAAGAAGCAATAATTACTTGACTACGTAAAGGGCAGGCGGAATAAAACCTTACGTTTGTCCTAGCTCAGCCCTCGTATAAACAAGGTAAGAGGGGCAGCTCAAACGAATTAAGTGCTCCTTAACGATAATCCGAATCCAACTCCATATCCGAGCTAGCTCGCACTCGACCTTCCAACGTGCTAAATATAAGGGTTTTAATGATGCTTGATTGATGTGTTCGTCGTATGTGTGTTGTGGTTGTTGCGCCCAAGTTCAGGGAGCTGAAACAAAGAAGTGATTGCTAAAATACATCACGTGATTCCCCACGTGCCCCCATTTGAATGACTCCAATCTGGCACAACACCCACAACAAATTCTGAAATAACGCGCGCGTGTGTGTGGGAGCTAGCCCATGTCCAGCCCAAGTTCACCACGTGTTACGTTCATGAGATGACCTAAGGTACCTCGCACAAATCAGCAATTTATTCCCATGGCGGTCTTGTATTGCTAACTGATAAAGGGGGGACTTGCCAGGCTCTTCTATTACGGCTTTTTAACCGCGGTCTTTGGCCTCAGTGCCGGAGCAGGTGGAGATTGGGATCTAGTTGGAGAAGTAGGCGAAGGCGGAGGCGCGGTAGTACCGCTGCCCCCGTTTGTCGTCGTAGATGCGGTGTTAGTCGTGGTGGTCACAGGAACGGGCTGGCCGCCTGACAGAAAAGAAGGCATGATGTGGTTAGTTTATAGTTTATAAAGTTAGAAGAGAAGCTTGGGAACTTGAGTTGACGACTTATAGCGGCATGATGTTGTTAATGTTAGATGTAAAAGGAAAAGTCTGAGTAACCGGGCGGTTGGGCTGAGTACACGTACTTATATATGGTGGTGCTCTTTAGATAATATCCCCCCCCCCCAATCCCCCCCCTTTTCTGGAAACCTCTATTGAAAGGCATCTCGGAGTGAATGTTTCTCGTGGTGGTGAATGCACGATTTATTAACATCTTTCACCATTAGAAGTGACAGCTTATAGATGAGATCCATGTTACGCTGTTATTATGCTCTCTCCGGCATGACCGGGTCTACGTTAACGTAGATTGGACTGAAGGCTTAGTCTGTCTTTAAGTCCTGCTAAAAGTAAACATTAAGTACCGTAGCGGGATACTACGCACAAAAGATACACCTGTATTTTCTACAGGCCTTATATTATAGATTGTCGCAGGGTGTGTCTCAGGGTAGTCACGTGGGCCAAGGTGCTTCACGTGCTGCTTCAGGTGCGCCTTAAGGCGCACCCCATACAGCTTACTAAGCTCTTTCTTTTGTCATGTATATATACTGCGAGCTTCGCTCACTCTCTTTTGTATCAATGAAGGAACTCTGATCAATACTTCCGAAGCGCTCTTCTCACAGCAAGTCTACTTTGCAGCTCCCGCTTCTGCGTGACAGTTATGAGCCCGGTTCCCGCAGGTTCAACAACCATTCCCCTGCGCAATCCACTTCTTTAATGTGGGAAGAGTGCTTCGTTTCCTTCCTTATCTTGTTTACCTATCTTTTGTTCCCACTCTCACTCGTACGATACATCATGGCAAGCGACTCCAGCCAGGAATACCTTTTCCCGAAGTCCATCAAGTTGACCGACCGCTTCTCATGGCCAGTCTGGTACTTAAACCTTAGGATCAACGCTCACCGGCTTGGAATCTGGGATGTCTACGTTAATCCAGACGCGCCAGACGCGCCTCCCATCATCCCGAAAGCGACCCTTAAAGACGCTAAGCAACCCACGTTCCATGCGATCTACGATGATCTGATAGCTTAACGCACGGAAAGGTACTAGCTCACTCGGCAACTCTGGGAAGCTGGCAACGACTAAGAGCGAGGTGAAGAGCCGACTGTACCAGTAAAACCAACCGTGGAAGAGGTCGATAAGGAGCTGGATCGCATCCTTAAGATCAGAACCGCACGATCAGCAAAAGCCTCTTTATACTCGACCGAGTACAATTTGCTATAAACTTAGGTCGAGAAGAACACCGATAAGCGACTGTACTAAACGGCCTTACAAAGCTACGACCTATAAGGTATCATTAACCTTTAAGGACTTATACGATTCTTAAAGAACGATCTAGCATTAAGACCGAGTTTAACTTAAGATACTATGCGGCAGGAGTACTGAAGGGTGCTTACATAAGCTTCCTTAAGAGGCATTAATAAAGAACGCTAGTTAGCCGAGTTTAAAGACGTTTTAACTCGCGTAAGGGCTTACGAAATTCGCGAAGCCGAAAGCACCCTAGCAGTGAAAGACTTTTTAAGGGCTATAAAGCGAATGGCACCTTAATAAGCAACTCGCTAATATGAAACTGTAATGGAATAAGAGGCTAAAAAGCTCCTTATTAAGAGTTTAGAAGCGTTTATAGTAGTGTTTAAAGCTATGCTCTACGAGGAAAAGCTAAACGCTGCGGGTAAGGGCCCGGGCATGTTCTCCACGCTTAGTGGCCCTTTAAGAGATGTGTTAAGCGCTTCGAAACCCGCTTCTAATAGTTTAAGTGGACCTAACTAGCACTCGTGTCCTTACGAAGATGACTTAATAGTTACCTATCGTTAAAAGGCGGAGAATTGCTTTAACTTAGAATGCGCGCTTACCGGTAAGGCTAAAAGGCGTCCTTACGGCATTTCCGCGAAGAAACGCGAGGAGATCTTAACTCGCCTTCGTTTTATATGTTAGAAAAGCTTACGAGCGAAGTTAATTAAGAAAGGCTAACTTAATAAAGACGGTACCCTTTATAATAAGGTTAATAGCGGAAAAGACGACTTAATAAGCTACCTTAGTTCGGTAGTTATTATAATTATAAACTTAAGCTTTATAAGCGATCTCGGTAAAGGTTATAAGATTTATACCGTTATATAACACGCTTATTACCCGCTATTAAATAGTATTCTCGTCGATAACTATAGTGCTATCTATTTAGTTAATAATAAGGACCTGCTCGAACTTAGTTCGTATAAGCCTTATAATAATAATAAGTTAATGGAAGCCGGTATAATAAGCTTTCTTATCGTTAAAAAGAGACGTTAAGTGCTTAAGAACGCTTTTAATAGGACGAGAGGACTTAATATAAAGGATCTTACGCTTAACGACGTTATTATAGTCGATAGGTTTTATATAAATATAGTTTTAAAAGCTCGCCTTCGCGTAGCGAATATTTAGTTTTACAGATTAAACTGTACACTTCGCTTTAAAGAGCTAAAAAGGAACGTTATAATTAAGACCCTTATACGTAAGTATAACTTAGTCTTCTTCGAATATAAGCCTCTTTCTTTTTACTATAGCATTTTAACTATAATTTTAATAAGCGCCGTAAGTACCGTTATGTTTTTAATAATAGGTTTAATAATAAGATAAGTTTTAAGGCGTACGTAACGGCTATTATAAGATCCGCCGCGCTTTAAAGAAGATTTAAAAGACCTTTAACATGCTCGTTTAAGGCATTTAAGACTAAAGGCACTTAAAGCACTCGTTATAAGCGTTAAAAACGTTAAGATTAATAAGATAGTTAAGATTAAATGCTAGCAATGCACTTAAACGCATGTTAAGCAGCTAGTCTCGCAGCGGACGTTAAAAAACAGATCGATCCGACTGTTTTAACGCATTTCTTAAGACCTTTTTAACTTTAAATAAGGTTTTAACGGCTTTTAATAGCTCTTAATAATTAAAGACGAGTATAATGGAAAGCTTTTCACATTCCCCCTTATTTATAAGTCGCTTATAAAGATTTTTAACACGATTCGTAATTTTAAGCGTTAAGTAAGACGGTAATATAGACTCTTAGTATATAAGATCCGGTAAGATAACGATACGGCTATGATCGGTATATAGGGTTTTACGGCTTACGAGCTATAAGCGTAAAAAGAAGGGATTAATATCGAAATAACTGTTGAAAAGTACGGAGTTATGGAACAAAGTCGATTGATTGTGCTTGTATTCCTTTTCCTCTTGACTGGTAAGGTCAAAGAAGCTTCATTTATAT